>JANAVB010008794.1:8805250-9185250 GCA_029216955.1 Iris pallida
ATCTTCTAGGTTTCTTGTAATTATTATAGATATCCTTGATTTCTTGACACATTGGTTACACAGATTGGTATTGTCTGCATCCCTTCATGAGATATTATTCCTTGTATATCTTGGTGTATCTTGTGCAAGCATTATTGTTATTATTCTTGTGCATTGTATAGATACCGATTCCTGAGAGGATTAGTTACCTTCTCAGAGAATCCTATGTCGTAATGTGCCATGGTTGGATCCACTATACTAGTCAGGGACGGGGAGTATTAACATAGAAATGTGATTAATACCCTCCTTATATCAAGTCTTGAACCTTGAATAGAATTAATCATACACCATACTTATGATTAACCAGGCCATAAACTCTTGTATCAAGTTCCTAAAGCGATCACATGCTGAAACTAATGCTCACTTACATAGATTGTATTGTTCTTGATTCTTGTACGTGATATATCCTGTTCTCTTGATCTTACCACTACCAAAATAAGTCATATCAGCAATGTATTTAGCGACTCCAAGAAAGAACGTCGCTAATTTTTGGGGGTTTAGCGACGTTTATCTAAGACGTCGTTGTTTGTCGCCAACAGCGACTAATAGCGACGTCTAGCGGCTATAATTTGTTAAATGGGAATCTGCATCACAAGTTCGTCGGTACACGTCGCTGATATAGCGACTTGTAGTGATGTATTTTAAGCAGCGTCGCCGTTTATTAAATATCAGCGACGTTTAGCGACGGCCGAGAAGGACGTCGCTAAATGTTTCATATAAGCGGCAAGGGTTTCCTTTTCGATCATTCACAAATTTCTCCCCAATTTTTTGCGCGCTCCTCCTCCGCGATGCTCCTCCGGCGATTTCCCTTCTCCGGCCTCCTCCTCCGCGGCGCTCCTCCGACGATCTTCCTCATCCTTCTCCTCCTCCTCCTTCCCCAGGTAGCTCCTCCTCAGGTAACTCTTCCTTGTCCCCGCTTTCCATTTTCTTCTCGTCTTCTAGCTCTCTCTCTCGCTTCTAGTTCGTGTCCACGAGAGCGTGGACTCGTTGCGGGGGACACGAGACTCACAGTGGACTCGCTGCGGGGATACGAGAGTGTGGACTCGCTTCTAGTTCGTGTGACACCTATTTTGTTGGTTTGGACACGTCGTGTCCTACTGTGTGGACACGAGTCTCACAGTGTGACACCTATATACTGATACTGGAAGTTTTTTGGGCATATCAACTGTCAATTTGATGTTTTGCTTGGATTCGAATTCTAATTTAGGGTTCGTGCCCTATTTACTGATACTGGGAGTTTTTTTGGACAATTTTAGGGTTTTGAAATGATGAATAAATTGACTAATAATTATTATCGAGCCCTATAAAATTTCAACTATGTCACGAAGGATGGATACTAATCCTGTGAATGAGTTTTCTCCTAAGTATTCTCGACAGTTGAGTATGATTTAGCTCACTGACATTACTGAAATATGGAATGATTAGTGTAGGGTATGTTGGTCAGGTTTTGGCAGAGTTGGGATATGATAGTATGCATGTTACAATTAACAAGGAATGCTATTGACACTAAATGTTGTACGATAGGTTACTTGAGTAACCTGGAATGTTTTACCTACTGAAACAAATGGTTTGGGCAAGGGTGTGTATAGGTTTGTCATCAGATGGTATGGGATTTTGCTTGCCAAGTTCTGAACAGCAGTTCAGGCTGCCTGCTTAGTTGAAAGTCTTAATTAGACTTTCTGTTCAGAACCCTTTGACTGAATTAAGTTGACCTGAATACCATATTTTAAATCCTAAATCTAAGTTTGCCTGTTGTTGAATTCATGATAGGTTATCTTGTTAACAGTAAATGTCTTCCTTTTTAATATGTGTGAAACTCAGAGGTAGGATAAATCTAGTACAAATTAGTGACTGTCATGTTCAGGCAGTTGGTACCAGTATTTAAGACTAGTTTGATTTGTATAATTATCTGCCATTCGAATGGCGAGACAGAAATCTATGTATGACATTTGCTATAAGGAATTTGCATTAATCTACGGTACGACATCGTGATCAGGACATAGTCCCTGCAGCCATTCGACTGGCGAGGCAAAAACTATGTAGCCGTAGATAAAGTTGACTGTCCTCCGACCCCCATCCCTCGGCAATGATGATACGACAACCTATCACTACATCTTTTAGTAGTAGATAATGTCTTAGCATTATATTATGTGGGTTCATCTTGATTCTGTTACATCCTTCAGATACTAGATTCGATAAGAACATATACTACACCATATGTACAGAACATAGATGATTCAAACTAATGTAAGCTAGAATGAATTTTGGGTTGTGTTCTGAGCCATTCGTCCCCACACTTGGCAATTATGCATGTGAAATATATCGTTGAAGAACATAAAACTTGTGGTCGTACAATCGTCACTTTCGTACGTCAGTTCATGTCGATCTTTACTTTCTGCAGTAATTATCTTAAAATGGATATGAATTACTATCTGCAGAGCCGTTTGTGGATATACAATCGTCATCCTGATGAATTATTATCTGTGTCAATCTTTGCAGAATTATCTTAAAATGGATATGAATTACTATCTGTGGAACCGTTTGTGGATGTACAATCGTCATCCTGATGACATGTGCGGCATACGGGATAAATTTATACAGGGTGTGCAACAGTTCCTGCAGTTTGCCAAGGCGTTCCCTTAGTACAAGGACCGTACAAAAATTAAGTGTCCATGTATGAGATGTCGTAACTTGAAATATCATTCGGAAGTGGATGTGACATATCATTTGTATTCGAGGGGTTTCATGCCAAATTATTATCAGTGGACCGCACACGGAGAACTTGTGCCTTTAGCCTCCGAGCCGGAGCCTTATGTGGAGCCTTATGTAGATGTCCACGAGAATGCTGATTACGACCAAGGGTGGACGAACATGGTTTTCGATGCTGCGGGGCCTAGTTTCGATCCGAACAATCAATATACAGCTGAGGAGGTACCGAATGCCAATGTTGCAAAGTTCATAGAGTTGCTGGAGAATGTAAGGACTCCTTTATATCCTGGTTGTGATGACCATTCACCGTTGGAGGTGATTACAAGATTGTTGAGCATAAAATCAGATTTTAACATGTCTCAAGAATGCTACAACCGAATCCTGGAGTTAATTAAAGATATATTGCCGGAGGGTGGCAAGTTACCTAAAGACTTCTACCGATCCAAGAGAATGGTGAGATCGCTCTGGATGGGGTATAAAAAATTGATGTATGTCGCAACGGATGCATGTTGTACTATAAGGACGACAAGGATGAAGATGCCTGCAGATTTTATGGTGCCGATCGCTTCAAGACAACTAGTACAACAAGGACTTCTGGTGCATGCAAGCTAACAGATTTGATGCACTATTTGTCTTTGACGCCACGGTTGTAGAGGTTGTTTATGGCAAAGGAGACAGCTGATAATATGAGTTGGCACAAGCGGGAACAAATAGATGGAGTATTGGATCATCCATCCGACGGGGAAGCATGGAAGCACTTTGATCGAGTGTATCCCGATTTTGCTTCGGAGCCGCGTAATGTCAGATTGGGGCTTTCCTCCGAAGGTTTTACCCCATTTGGACTTTCGGGCTCATAATATTCTTGTTGGCCTGTGATTGTTACTCCGTACAACTTGCCGCCTTGGATGTGTATGAAGACTCCTTACATGTTCCTAACTGTTATTATTCCAGGTCCAAAGAACCCGAAGAGGAACATCGATGTGTACTTATAGCCCTTGGTAGATGAGCTGAATCAGTTGTGGGAAGTAGGTGCAACCACATATGATGTTTCCAGAAAGCAGAACTTTCAGATGAGGGCCGCACTAATGTGGACCATTAATGATTTCCCGGCCTATGGAATGTTATCGGGTTGGAGCACCCATGGTCGTCTCGCATGTCCGTATTGCATGGAACGCACTAAGGCTTTCCGTTTGAAACATGGAGGAAAACCGTGCTTCTTTGATTGTCATCGACAGTTCCTGCCAAAGGATCATCCATACCGGAGGAACATGAATGCTTTTCGTGCTGGCGTGGTAGAGAAGTCCAGTCCGCCGTCACGGTGGTCCGGGGACACGATATGGAAAGAAGTTAAAAAATTGTCAAGTGCTATTAAAGAGCCTACAGCGGGGTACAAGTGTGATGGATTTGGCCGCGCTCACAACTGGACGAATATGAGTATATTCTAGGACCTACCATATTGGAGTGACCATCTGCTCAGACATAACCTGGATGTCATGCATATCGAGAAGAATGCATTTGACAATATAATAAATACTGTGATGGACTTAAAGGGGAAGATGAAAGACAATCCCAAGGCCAGGTTGGACTTAGAAGAAATATGTAGACATCCAGAGTTGCATTTGATAAAGGAAGGCAGTGGAAAGTATAAGTAGCCAGGGCCATTTTCTCACTGGACAAGGAGGACAAAGGTAAACTTTGTAGGTGGATCCAGGACCTAAAATTTTCAGACGGGTACGTATCGAATTTGAGAAGATGTGTTGACCAGAAGGAGAACAAACTACAGGGTATGAAGAGCCACGACTGTCATATTTTTATGGAGAGGTTAATCCCGATTGCATTTTAGGAATTCTTACCTCATGTCGTTTGGGATCCACTGACAGAGCTTAGCATATTCTTCAGAGATCTTTATTCTACTAAGTTGCTCGTCGATCGGCTTAAAAAACGGGAGAAGGACATTACAGTAACATTGTGTAAGCTTGAGAGGGTGTTCCCTCCTGGATTCTTCGACTCTATGGAGCATTTGCCAATTCATCTTTCATATGAGGCACGTGTTGGTGGGCCCGTCAGTTATCGGTGGATGTACCTGTTCGAGCGCCATCTAAACCACCTGAAGAGGAAGGTAAAAAAGAAGGCACGGGTCGAGGGTTCTATTTGTGAAGCCTATGTCTTTGAGGAGATTACAAACTTTTGTTCAATGTATTTCAAGCCTCATATTGCTACAAATAGAATAAGAGCTCCGAGGAACGACGATGGAGATATAGAATATAATGATGCATTATTGAAAGTCTTCAATGCTCTTGGAAAGCCTTCTGGAAAACTGAAAAAGAGATATTTGAATGATGAGGAACTAAAGGCTGTCCAGTTATATATATTACTCAACTGCGAGGAGGATGAAGTAGAAAAGCTAGAGTGGTAAGTGAAAATCTTCAACGTTCAAGTAATCAATTTATTGATTACGTTATTATAATTTAACGAGTATATCCCGATATTTATTTGTTTTCAGCAAATTTAATGATGAGGTGAGGTCAAGTAGACCATATATTACAGATGAAGAAGTAGAAGAAGAAATGAGACTTCATTTCCCGTCTTGGTTGACTGTATATGTACGTAAGAAGCTAGTTAGAATCTTCCTCCATTCACAACTGCACAAGAAATAATTTAACATTAAACTTAATTTTGTATCTTTTCGTGTTTAGGTCGATCGTTCGGACGTCATCCTTGAGAATGAATCTATTAGAACTCTTGCCAAGGGACCAATTTATGCCGTCAAAATATGGCCAAGTTATTGCGTGAATGGGTTTAAGTTCAAGTCAACAAATGCTCTCATCAGAGATATCTTCCTGGATCTTGATTCCACAAAAAAATAGTTGCTTGTGTATCAAATATACAAACTACAAAGATGTCACTCCAGGCAATGATTTCTATGGCGTCTTACGGAAGATCGTGGAATTGACGTACAACTATGGCATAGAGCCTGCCAAGATCGTATTGTTCAAAGTTGATTGGTTCGATCCCATACAAGATCAAGGATGGAAAATTGACAAGCATGGTCTTGTGGATATTAACTACCGTCGTCGATACCAAGGATACGAACCATTTATCCTAGCAAGTCAAGCTCAACTCGTATATTTTACAACATATCCTAGACGGGGAACAACGAGGTACGACTGGTGGGCAGTATGCAAGACTAAAGCCAGAAATACCTACGACGTCGACGAAGTGGCTTATCAGGAGGACGAGCTACCTCTTGTACCAAATACAGTTGATGTCGACTCAGCAGAAGTTCTCCATTCAATATATACTTGTATAGAAGAGGTACAAGTATCCGAAGGCAAAGACGAAGGAGATGCTAGTGACGATGAGGAGGAAGAGGAGGAGGAGGAGGAGGCAAACGAAGAAGATGAATTTTCAGAGGATGATTGAGAAACTGTGACTTTGATGTATTCATATTTCTATAAACTTAATTTATGAACTATGATCATTTTTGAAAACTTAAATTATAAATTCAAATGTATACAGATATTTCTAAACTGTCATTGTATTTATTTATATTTTCAATCATAAACTGTGATTTTGATGTATTCATATTTCTATAGTCTTAAATTATGAACTCCAATATTATTATCAGCATGGCAGGACGATGCGGAGGTACCTCAGGACGACGCGGAGATAGGCTAGGACGAGCCGTGTCCTTAGGTGGGCAGAGAGCTCCGTTACCAGAGGATGGCTCCGAACCATCGTCTGACCCGAGCACTCCATTATACCATACGGTCGGAGGTCCGGGTGGCAATACACCTGCGACGAGCAGTTCCAGGCTTGCTGATCATACTCCTTCCCCTAGCCTTCCTACCGCTGACAGCAGCATGGCGGGTAGGGAGCAGGTAGAGGAGGTAGTCCCTACTCCCGCCCGGACGGATCGATAACAGAGCGACCCTCCATGCGCACCTCAGGACAAGACGAGGATGGAGATTTGGGCCGACGGTCCTACAAAGTAAGTTAAATGAATATATATATATATATATTTTATGCAAGTCTGTATATCTATATATATTCATTAATACGTCGATTATCGTTGTATACAGATATCGTCCCTCGTTGGTACAAAGAGCGTTGGGCTCCTTTATAAGGTCCAACTATGGGGGTCCGTGGATCAACTACTCGGATGCCTCGGAAGAGAGGAAGGTATTCTGGGTTGCCCACTTCAAGGTAACTAAAGATAGTTAATTTAGTATGATTAATATAATTTTAAGCATTTTTAGAACTTATTATTTTAATTTGTAATTCTTGTAGAGGACTTATTTTTATCCACCACACCGGGCCGAGCAGATTGAGAGGCAGTTTTCTGCCGTCGTCGTCAAGTTGATCCGTGATGCAATTGACGATCAGAAAGCTCATCAGCGCTCCGAAAAGCCGATTGCTGGTTGGATCACACCTGACCAGTGGACCACGATGAGGGCTCGATTTAAGCAGAGAGCGGTCGGAGAAGGCGAAGGCGGCTAGGACGAGGGCCGAAAAGTGGTGTGGTGGATCGATTCTTATGACGGAGCATTTTCGTCGTCTGGTATATAATTTATTGCAGTATATAAGATTTTATTGATAGTAGGAGTATATAATTTTCTATTTTACTAAAGAATAAAATATAACAAACACGCAGGTACAGAGGGGTAAGGACGCAAACATGGTGACCGTCTTTCCGGCCACCCATCGGAAGGACGAGAAGCTCATCGACGACCGGGCTACTCAGAGCTATGTAAGTACTAATTTAGATTTCGTTATTTTTTAACACAACTTAAAAAATATACAGATAACCATATACTTAATAATAACTAAATATTTTAGACGTTTATTAGTCAAATTTAGGTAAGTACTGATGTATAAAGATGCACAATGATTTCTAGGAAGAGTATGTTAGGCTACGTGATGAGCGTGCGAGTGCTAGTGCACCGACAGAGGGAGGGATTGGTACATCGTAGCCCTCTCCGCCTCAGTCGGAGGACGAGCTCTGGAAGACCGCTGTTGGTGGTCTTCAGAGGGGTACGTACTACGGTACGGGGTCCTACGGCGTATTTGTTGTGACGCAGGCATCCAGGGCTCCCTCTTCCAGTGCTTATTCACAGCCGTCACAGGCCGAGTCGTCCCGAGTCGAGGAGACCATTGTCCGCCAGATTGCTGAGCTGCACGACGATATGCTGAGGAGAATTGCTGAGCAGCCAGGGTCTCAGGTGCAAGGGGATGTCGCATCGGTCATCGTATGCTTTGACGAGCTCGAGCGCACCGTACAGCACGTACAGGGGACACAGGAGTCCATCCACGACACCGTTACTAGGATAGCGGCTTTCATGGAGCAATGCAGCACCAGACTGCGAGCCCTAGAGGAGATACGGACGCACGCATCTCCAGCGGTTACACTGCCTCCTTCTCCAGCGGTTGCATTGCCTCATCCTTCATCGTCGTCGGTGGTTCTTACATCGGAGCAATATGCTTACCTTCTTTCCAGGAGCGGTAATGCTCCTCCTGATCAGCCGTAGTCGGTGGTTCCTATCGCAGTTGAGACGGTACGTGGCAGATCCTAGCCATGTACTTGATCATTCCGAGATCGAGGTGGGTCCTACTCTTCATTATCCTGAGCAGCTTGTTGAGATTCTGGATCGACGGGAGAAGGCATTGAGGAACCAGACGATACCACTGGTTCGCGTCGTATGGAGGCATCATTCTCCAGGAGAGTCCACCAGGGAACGGGAGGATGAGATGCGCGAGCGATACCCTTATCTATTTGTACCTTGAGGTATGATTTTCTATCCTTTTCATCAGTTTCAGTTTCGTCTTTAAATTTCGAGGATGAAATTATTTTAAGGAGGGTAGACTTGTAACACCCACATTTCTGAAATTAGGATAATTTTGAAGTTTTGTATTTATAATCATTTATTAAGGATAATTTATGCATGTTATGATTTTAGATAATTTTTGGCTAGTGTAAAACCATTTAATTTGTTGATTTGTGAATTGGGGGTTAAACTAGGGAAACCCTAGTTATTCCTTAACCTAGAAGTTTACCATGACCATGTGAGCCTAGCCATAGGCTTAGAACATCAAATTAGTGATTTTAGCCTAAAAGGGTATTTTGGTAATTTACTAGATTTATTTGGAATTATGTGTTTTTAATATTATTTAATTATTATTAGTACCATGATTAGTCCCTAACCTAGTTTACCCTAATCTAGAGGTTAGCTACTAACCTAGAAGCTTGAGGATAGATATTTAGTCATTGGTTAAAGTAGTATAAATATCTAGATATTTACATAATAGATCTTTTCCTTAAAACCCTCAAAAAAAAATCTCAACTTTGGCACCAAAGTCCTTGCCTTCACCATGAAGGAAGGCCAAGGACACCCCCACCTTGCCATGGCCGGCCAAGGGCACCCCCCTACATTACCCCCTTCCTATATAACCCCATCACATTCATTCATGATCAATTTACATGAATTTAAAACCTAGAAAATTCCTTTTTCATCAAACCTTCATAACTTCCTCAAATTTGAACCAAATCACTCCTAGTCTTTTGCATTGGGTTCCTACTGTTGGCCCAATGATTGTATCATATTTTTGAATATGGTTAATCTGTTAAGTTTAGCATTTCATTATCACTAATCTTGATACTATCACTATAGCATTTCTACTTATACTTATATCTTTGGTGATATGTGCCCATTGGTTTACATCTTAGTGATATGAGCTTATCTATCTTAAATTTAATTGGGTTGCCAAAATCAAACTATGTTTTTGATTGTGGTCATTCAATTAAGTTTAATCATTATGATATCACTAACATTTATGCCATCACCTTAGCACTTATACTTAAACTTTGCATAGTCCTAATGTGCTTTAATTTATCATACTTGCAACTATGTATATTGCTTTGTTCGTCTAACATGTACATGCAGAAAAGTAATAAGCAAGATCAATGTGGACATATGCAATAAAGAAATCATGGTGGGCCAAAGACGATGGATCCCACAAGATTTCTCTGAACCACCCGACGACATCTCTGGAGCCACGCACCGGGGGTTCCGCTGCCCGGTCAGCGGACGGGGGTCGAGGGGGCAGTGCCCCTCGTCGGGGGTTGGGGGGCGAAGCCCCCGAAAGGTATTCAGTTTTCACAAACTGGATATCTTTGGACAACTGCCGCCAAGGAAAAAAGCCAACACCTATCAAAGGAAGAAGCCAAGCCATGCCATCTTCATTTCAAGACTCTGAAGAAGCCTGCATCTGCCTAAGTAGATCTGGAGTCTGTAATGAGTCCTAGGAATAATTGTAAACACAAGAAATGGATGGCAAAATCGAAAGCTAGGGCAGAAATAAGCCCAGGATCATTTTTGGTAGAAAACGGCATACCGACGGTATACCGGTGTATACCGACGGTATACCGGTGTATACCGACGGTATACCAGTTTTTGTTCACAGAAAGTTTCTGTTTACAAAACCGGCATACCGACGGTATACCGGTCCATACCGACGGTATACCGCTTCCGAAACGTTGAAATTCCAACGGTCGGATTTCCAGCCGTTAATGATCCCAACGGCTATATTTCTAGCCGTTGTAATCCCAGACCGGTATACCGCCGGTATGCCGGATCATACCGGCGGTATGCCGGTTCGTGACTGAAAAGTTGCCTTTGGCTTCTTTTCAAGCTTTGGTTATAAATAGCCTTGAACCCCTTCATTCAAGGTTGATGCTTTGAGCCTAAAAATTTCCAAACCACCAAAGCTTATCCACATACAACTCTACAAAGCCTTTATTTGCCATTCACATATTGTGTTAGAGTTATTAAGTTGAAAAGTGAGATCTTCATCCTATTGTATAAGGAGATCAAAACCTATTGTGAAAGGTTGAAGTTGGAGAGTCTTCGTATCCAAACTCTCGGTTGAAGTTGGGGAGTCTTCGTATCCAAACTCTCGGTTGAAGTCGGAGAGCCCTTCGGATTAAAGCTCTTGTGTATGAAGTTGACGAGTTCTTCGGATCCAAACTCGTGTGTAACTATTTGCTCAAATAGTGGATTAAAGCCGGAGAGAGTTCCGGGACTGGACTGCCTCTTAGGAGGATACCAGGATATATCGGGTGTCGGTATTGTGTTTGCTTCTTCTCTTGCACTTATATTTTTTAAATTGCCAATTAGCTTGTGCTAAGTGCTTGATTAGTTAGCTTGACCCTATTCACCCCCCCTCTAGGGTTCCTACAACAGGTATCAGAGCAAGGACTCTATTGTTAGGCTTAACATCCTTAGAGTAGATCCTTGTTATTTTTCTATGGCATCGTATTCCTCCTCCTCCGATAAAGAGGGTTTTATTTCTAGTAGCATAGACAATCATCCTTCTTCTAAATGCAAGAAATGCTCTAAGTGGAAAGCCATGGCTAAATAATCCTTAGAGATTCTTGACAACCTTCATTCTACAAATGAAGAACTTTTCGAAAAGGTTGTTCATTTAGAAGAAGCAAATGAGTTTTTGAGAAATGAAAACAATGTTTTATTATCTAGACTTGATTCTCAAAACTCATCTTGTGTTTCTTTAAAGAGTTTGAATGAGGCTTTAATTTTGAAAATCAAATCACTTTTCTCATCAATAGAAGATCTTAAGAGGCAAACACATAAGCTTAATCATTTGCATGATTCTTCTATTGACACTTTAAAGAAACAAAATGATGCTTTTATCTCTAGAATTGCTTTTTTTGAAAAAGAGAATTATGCTTTAAATGTTAAATTTGATTCTCTTACTTGTATGCATGATGATTTGTTATTAGAACATAATATTCTTAAAACCAAATCTTCTCATGCTCATTCTAGAGATATTCATCATTCTAGTATGTCACATGTTCATAACCATGCTCATTCTGATACATGTGCACACACTAATATTAGGTGCTTCTATTGCTCTCGCATTGGACACATGAGCTTAACTTGTCCTATTCGTAGGAGTTTTTCTACCAATGCTAGAGTAAATAGTATATGGGTCCCTAAAGCTAACAAATGTGGATCCAAATTTATTTGGATACCAAAGTCTTCGCCTAATGTTGTAGGTGGAGCTTCTTATATCGGGACATAGCACCGAGGAGCGTGTTGGTGGTTGCAAAGCTCAAAGGTCATCTTCCAAGCAATTGCACCAACACAAGTGTGGCCACTAGAGCCACTTTGGCAACATGCTAAACGATTCTCTTTTAATGGTTTATATTAGTAGAATCTAGCATGTTTCTCTTGATGTTTTGCTACTGGCTCACATTGATATCCTTAGTTGCTTATTGTATAAATCAATGTGAGATATAATACTAGCATGCTTAGTTAATTCTCTTATTATTTCTTTTATCTAGCATGACTAGTTACTTAGCTTAAATGTTTAGTTCACACTTGTAGTTTATCACTCATTTTCTATTAAGTGTGACACATTTAATTTATGCATGCTTGTTATTCTTAATCTTTATTTATAAAGCATGTATATCACTCTAGTCCATGGGAGCTTGGTTTTGATTTGAGTTAATATGATTTTAACTCTCCGTCTTTAAAGTTTTTGAAATAATTATTTCTTGCCGGTTTGTATTTAAATGTGTCTTATTTACTTTAAATCGGTATTTGCGAATATATGTGTCTAGCACAAGCTTCTTATTCTTGACAAGTATATACTTATACTTCTTTTTAATCTTGTGCTTACATAATATATTCATTATTGATTCTCATACTTTATCTTGATTATCTTCTTGAGAATCAATTATGTCTTTGCCTAATAAAGTTTATTTATACATGCTTTTGAATTTGTGATGGTTTCTCAAATATTCATTAAGGATACATGACTATATTCATTAAAATTTTCATTTACTTATAGTTCATGTATCTCTTATATTGATATCTATTTTTGTATAAATACCTTTATATAGGCATATGAGTTAAGCTAAAGTTTTATTCATACTTGTTACTTCTAAACTTGTGCTTAACTCATACTCTAGCTATTGATTCTTTTGATCAAATTTGTGTATCTCTTTTTGAATCAATATGCTTCTTTCTTAAAGCTTTCTTTAATGATGTCTTTTTAGCTTTTTGGTTGACTTTATGGATACATATTCTTAATGGATTTTTGATCTTTTCATGTATGCCTATTCGTGATATATATATAGTTTCATATATATAAATGATTCCTAGCTTTTGATATTCATTTGTTTTATATCTTTAAGTTGGGATGGTGAGAGAAAATATTTGTTATGTATTGCACTTGACTATTTATGGAAGTTCTTTTAAGAATCACAAGGTTTTGTGCTTTGTCTTGTTTTCATATTAACCTCCGTTTTTAGTGCACATTTTTAAATCTATATCATCTATATATTTCTATAGTGCACTATGACAGCTTTTTCGTAAAATATGATTCTTCTATCTTTTGCACATTTAGCTTTCTTGATCTTAATAATCTTTATTACTCATTCCTTGGGTTTATGCTTCTTTTTGAATTATTGTTGCCCAATGATGTTTTTGTAGCACATGAGAATACTTGTAATTATTACATCATATTTCTCATGAATTTAGCTACTATGGTTTGAGCTTTTGTGTTGAGATTTTTCCATTTCTAGAGAATACACTTATTTTATAATGGCTATAATATTTTGCATTCTCTAGATCGATCTATCATTTCATTATCTTGGATTAATCTCAATACTTGGCAAAGAGATTTATTTTATTGTGTTTTCATGAACATCTCTTTTGTCCTTTACTTGATAAGAGTCTAATTCTTTTATTTATCATCTTATGCTCTTATCCTTGCTTAGTAAAGAGTCTATAAATCATTTTGATCATTCAAAATGTATTCCCTTAATTGTGAACTCTATGCACAAGCAAGTATTTTTAGTGTTAGTGACTTAAGAATTAATGAGCACATTTATCTTGTTAATGACTTCCCTCATTAATCATATTTGGATTATATAGTTTTATTATTTGTGATATATTATTAAGCTATATATATTTTGGTTCACTTTCACTCCTCTAGCCATTATTTTTCTTTTCAATCTATATATGATATGCTAGTTTACATATACAAGATCTGTGATTCTTCTAAATGTATTTTGTATCCTATTTTAGATACATATGTTTGTTCTCTAAAAACTAGTTTTACAAATTCTTGATTAGATCTTGTTTCTCTTGGAGGTTTGTGATTCCTTTCTTTAAGTCTCCTTCCTTATTAGTCATTGGCATGTATCTCTTAAATTTCTCTCACTTTTGAGTCATGATTTCATCGTATTATCATTTACATCTCTTCTTTATTATGTTTGCAATCATTTAAATGAGAATGACTCTTTTCCATATTTTTTATTATTTTATGAGATCTTATCATAAATATGGATTTGGAATTTTCTTTATGAGATTTGTTGGATCATGTTTAATTTGTTTATTTTTATTGTTAAAAGATCCTATTAGTTGAGTAGTCCTATATTATCTTATTATGTGATTATCAAACTAATTTATTTACTCTACTTTGACTACTCATGGATTGCCACATATGGGCCTTTGCTATTTGAACTTTATGGTTTATCATTTACCATTAGCAAGGTTTGGATTTTACCCGTTGATGGGTACATATGTGATAAAACATATCTAGTCCATGCAAAGCAATAAATTGGTTGATTATTTCTCAATTAGATAATCATGGACATGATGTTTGAGTTTCATTTTTATTTTATTTTTGAGCTATATTATGTCTATCATCATGATTGTTCTTAATTGACTTTATTCTTTTTCATGATGACATTTTCTCAAAGGATTACATACATTGATCTATCATATTTAAATATGAGATTCTTCTATATAGACTAATGTATGCCATCTTTTGATTATATGTGTTTTATTGGAATATTCTTTTGATTTCTCATCTTTAGTGGCTATTTATTGGTTCTCTTCTTGACTAAAGATGATATTTTTCGTCTTTTGACGATATTGTAGCCTTATATGCATCGAGCAAGGGGAAGAAATCCATAGTTGATTTAAACCCTAGATCTTGTAGTTATCTATTTTATGCTATAAGTGCTTTGGAACTAGATACGCATATTTTGAGGGGGAGCAAATTAATTGATTCAATTCATTTATACCCTTTAATATGTCGTATACCTAGTTCATCATGGACCCATATTTTCTTCTATTTTTATATCTTATTGATTGAGGTCATGATACTTTTATTTGTGAAGGGTTTGTGAGAGTATATGCTATTGTCTTTATCATTTATCTCTCTTTTATATGGATTAAATAAGTCATCTTCTTAAATATTAACTTTCATATATTATCTTGATGACTATTGTGCTTTCGTTGGTTTAGCTTTTCTTTCATGCTTAATTGAGTTGGCTTTCCTTGTTGAGGACTTATCCAAAATTCATGATTTTTATCACCTTTGGTAGTACTTTGAGGGGGAGCATTCAAGTCGACTGAATTTTTCTTTCTCAAGTATTTTTATCTTTTACCTTCATGTTTATCTAAAGGGTATTCATATAGCATGATAAGGTAATTGAGTTCAAATGCATGAACTTGGATAAGCATATAGATTTTACAAATAATGAGATTACTTTATATCAATTGCAATATTTTACATTGATCATTCTTTTATTTTGTTCTACTATTTATTTGTGGACAATTATGATTATTAATGGTTTCTTTGATCAATGTTTCAAGTTTACATCTTTTCCATTGGTATCAAGTTTATTTAATGTCATATCTCAATTGGTATCTATTAGTTGCAATTATCTATTCCTCATGGCTCTTGTTTGAAATCCTTTATTTCATAGTTCTCTTCCAAAACTAGAGCAATATTTCATATCCTATTGTGTTTTGGATTTATTCCTTGGATTTCAAGTTGGTAAACTACTTAATTCTTGTTTTTCAAATTCCTTTGGTTTTACCAACCATATTGTGTTATGACAAGCAATTTTCTATTTCGTACTCTACATTTGGTATGTAGTTTTATACACTTGTCATTACACCATTCTCCCATTGTTTTTCTTTAGTATATCTTGATCATGATTGTCTATGCCTTCCTCATGCTCTGATTTATGTACTTAAGATTGATTTCTTATCCATTAGTACGGGGGAGCGTATTTTTGATCATGTCAAAGGGGGAGAAGTATGTTTAAGTATGTATTTATAAGTAATCTAAGTAGTATGCTTTCAGTGATATTGCTTATGTCTTTTGTATATTAGTGATACATGCATCTATACTGTCCATACTAAACTTAACCGATTTGCCATAATCAAAAAGGGGGAGATTGTTGGCCCAATAATTGTATCATATTTTTGAATATGGTTAATCTGTTAAGTTTAGCATTTCATTATCACTAATCTTCATACTATCACTATAGCATTTCTACTTATACTTATATCTTTGGTGATATGTGCCCATTGGTTTACATCTTAGTGATATGAGCTTATCTATCTTAAATTTAATTGGGTTGCCAATATCAAAACTATGTTTTTGATTGTGGTCATTCAATTAAGTTTAATCATTATGATATCACTAACATTTATGCCATCACCTTAGCACTTATACTTAAACTTTGCATAGTCCTAATGTGCTTTAATTTATCATACTTGCTACTATGTATATTGCTTTGTTCGTCTAACATGTACATGCAGAAAAGCAATAAGCAAGATCAATGTGGACATATGCAATGAAGAAATCATGGTGGGCCAAAGACGACGGATCCCACAAGATTTCTCTGAACCACCCGACGACATCTCTGGAGCCACGCACCGGGGGTTCTGCTGCCCGGTCAGCGGACGGGGGTCGAGGGGGCAGCGCCCCTCGTCGAGGGTTGGGGGGCGAAGCCCCCGAAAGGTATTCAGTTTTCACAAACTAGATATCTTTGGACAGCTGCCGCCAAAGGAAAAAGCCAGCACCTATCAAAGGAAGAAGCCAAGCCATGCCATCTTCATTTCAAGACTCTGAAGAAGCCTGCATCTACCTAAATATATCTGGAGTCTGTAATGAGTCCTAGGAATAATTGTAAACACAAGAAATGGATGGCAAAATCGAAAGCTAGGGCAGAAATAAGCCCAGGATCATTTTTGGTGGAAAACGGCATACCGACGGTATACCGGTGTATACCGACGGTATACCGGTTTTTGTTCACAGAAAGTTTCTGTTTACAAAATCGGCATACCGACGGTATACCGGTCCATACCGACGGTATACCGGTCCATACCGACGGTATACCGCTTCCGAAACGTTGAAATTCCAACGGTCGGATTTCCAGCCGTTAATGATCCCAACGGCTATATTTCTAGCCGTTGTAATCCCAGACCGGTATACCGCCGGTATGCCGGATCATACCGGCGGTATGCCGGTTCGTGACTGAAAAGTTGCCTTTGGCTTCTTTTCAAGCTTTGGTTATAAATAGCCTTGAACCCCTTCATTCAAGGTTGATGCTTTGAGCCTAAAAATTTCCAAACCACCAAAGCTTATCCACATACAACTCTACAAAGCCTTCATTTGCCATTCATATATTGTGTTAGAGTTATTAAGTTGAAAAGTGAGATCTTCATCCTATTGTATAAGGAGATCAAAACCTATTGTGAAAGGTTGAAGTTGGAGAGTCTTCGTATCCAAACTCTCGGTTGAAGTTGGGGAGTCTTCGTATCCAAACTCTCGGTTGAAGTCGGAGAGCCCTTCGGATTAAAGCTCTTGTGTATGAAGTTGGCGAGTTCTTCGGATCCAAACTCATGTGTAACTATTTGCTCAAATAGTGGATTAAAGCCGGAGAGAGTTCCGGGACTGGACTGCCTCTTAGGAGGATACCAGGATATATCGGGTGTCGGTATTGTGTTTGCTTCTTCTCTTGCACTTATATTTTTTAAATTGCCAATTAGCTTGTGCTAAGTGCTTGATTAGTTAGCTTGACCCTATTCACCCCCCCTCTAGGGTTCCTACACCTACAACCTAGAGGGTGCTAAGGGAGGCTAGTAAGCTGGACACAAGGACTTGGACACCAACAAGTGAAGAGGACACACCACCCCTCCTTTTCTTGAAAAACTTGAGTTTTCACTCAATAGGTAAATACCCATAAACTTAGTTAACATTCTATTTTTTCTTCATAAATTCATGCATATAGGTATACCCTAGCTGTGGGACAAGTTTGATGAAATCTAGGGTTGGTTTGGTGTCCGTATCGGACACGTATCATAGGAAGAAAAACCATATTTGATGAAATGCCCCAAAGGTTTTGATTTTGTTAAAATGTAGAACTAATTACATATTCACGTAGCCCTAGACTTGTTGTTTACATCTACACTTGACTGAGCACGACACTGTGTCGATTTTGTGTCGAAAATCGACACGAACACACTGTGATAGTGCACGCACAATGCCCTGCTACCACACTGTTCGTGCACACTGCACAGGGCACTTCGACACGCCAAAATTGGTGTGGACATGGGGGCAGTGTCTGCGCACACTTCACTAAAATTTTATAACACCTCGTGTCGTATCGAGGGCACGAGGACACGTGCACTGGTCGTGCACTGACAGTGCACGCACGCACGGAGCCGACTTCGCGTGCGTCGTGTCGCACGGACACGACACTTGGACACCTCATGTTTGTACGAGTGTGTAGCCCAACATGTGGGCTACACGTGGACATGACCACGAGGTCCCATGTGGCTCGTGTCGTATCCACGAGACACTTGCATCGCTGTACGATGCTGCGCATAGCAGCGTGTATCAGTCGAGTTTTCTCGACTGATACGGTGTTCGTACCGTGTCCTGAGGACACGTGGACACTGTACAGGCTACCCTACCCCCAGACTAACCCTAGGCAAACCTAGGGACACGAGCACGAGACTCCTAGACACGCGTGTCGTGTCCTAGAGCTAGGTGCACGCGTGCACGACGCGGTGACAGTTCACTGTGTCAGTGTTTACCCGTTTTGGGTTTGAGAGTGGTTGACACTTCGAATCGTGTCATAGTGTCGTGTCAGACACTTAGGACACTAGAGGACACCTAGGGCTAGTGTTACCAACCTTGGGTTTCGAGCCTTAGCTCGGTTTGGGTCGGGTATTAGGTTTACCTACTTTCCTATGAATAGTGATTCCTGGGTTCTTAAATTTGGTACTTCTGAGTTTCAAAATGAATTTCTAACAAAAATTGTGTAATACATATGCGTATTTCTGTGTGTATCTATATTGTATATATATGTATATATGTATATGTGTGTTTAGGTGTGTGTCTTAGGGTGTATACATGGGTATATACGTGTGTATATACATAGGTATATATATATGTATTTGTGTGTGCGTGTGTTTAATTTCTGGGTTCCAGAAATCTGGGAACACCCCCCCCTCTCACTGTTAAACACACACACACACACCATGCCCCCTTGTATCAGTATCTCTCTCTCTCTCTCTCTAATTCACTCTCTCTCATTATTTCCCTCTCTCACTATCTATATATGTTATATATGTTATTATATATATATGTGTCATTATATATATGTGTGTGTGATTTTGAATTATATATAGTGTATACATATATTGATATATATATGTAGTAGATAGACTTGTGTATATCTATATATATAGATATGTATATATATGTGACTTTGTAGATATAGGTTTATATGGAAACCTATATGAAATTAGCCTATGGTGTAAGTTACTAGCCTATGGACATTAGGGGCTAACCCTAATTGACCTAATGAACCATGACCTAACTAGTTGACCCTTGTTTGACTAGAGTTGACCAAAGTCAACCTTAGGTCAAACTTGACCTAGTTGACCTAGATTGAACTTGAATTAACCTAGAATGACTAGTTTGACTAAACCCTAACTAGTCTGACCATGTTTGACCCAACTTTGACTAGTTTGACCTAGTTGACTTTTAGAGTTGACCAGAGTTGACCAAGAGTTGACTTTTGACCAGATTGACCTAGAATCATGTAGTATGCATAGTAAACTTCATTTTTACTATTTAGAATACATTGTGACTTGTGTTGCTCTGATCAGGCGCCAGATACCTCTCCTCAGATAGCATATTCTCTACAGACATTCATACATCAGGCGAGTACATTCTCTGACCATTTCGTACTTGTTCAGGCTTTACTTTCTCGCTCTAGATTACTTTACTTGATGCTGTCACGTTGGTAACACGGATTGGTACTATATGGATCTTTACATGAGATGTTATCCCCCTCGGGAGCATCGGGTACTTCATGTTACGTGTGTTTCACTGTCATCATGTACTTCTATGCTTCCATCATGCATGTGCACACATGTGATCATGTACTCTCATGATTCACTGAGCCCTCATGTATAACTTTATGTATACTTATTTATGAGCCTCATGTGAAGTAATGTATAATAACGTAACTTGTCTAGATCCTTGTGTATTGATTGGGGAAACGGGGGAGTAGAAGTAGACATGTGAATAATTCCAAAGTAGTATAATCATGTATAAACTCAGTAGTGTAATCATGTATAAATTCTAGCCATTCACATGCCTGTCTTGTACTCTACATCACTAGCCACTTATAGTTCTCTATATACAGTAGATATTTCCTTTACAGCTATTTCTTTTATAGCGTATATTTTCTTCAGCACTTCCTGTATTTTACTCTATTGCTTGTATCGTATTTCTTAACCTGATATGAACTGTGTGAGATGTATTGTGCTCATTCCTGTCCTGACTGGACCTGTTGAAAATATTACAGAGGACGAGGATGAGGCATGGGTGACTACGTATTATAGAGCAGGACTTGATGACACTTGTGTTGAGGACCCTCAGCAGGATCCACCAGCAGTTGAGGATGTTGCCCCAGTAGTCTAGGCTAGTTTAGCTAGACAGTCATTTTCTATATTATTATTTTGTCTCACATTCTGAGTTGTATTTTGAGATGTTGAGATGTATAGACCCTTAGACTTATTTGTATTTTGGGTTGATATTCTGGATGTTATGTATCCTAGACACTTAGACTTATTTCATCTATGCTACTGTTTCCTTTGAGTTACTATCTATCTATCTATCTATCTATCTGTCTTTCATTCTTCTACCTTAGATGTGATTGAGACTGTATATTGTTATGTCACCTCCATTCGGAGAGTATAAACTGTACAGGTACCTTTATATTATTAGATGGTTGACCTAGGACAGCGTTCTACCGTCGACACTACGGCGTAGGCTGGACGTACCCACGTCTCGTGCCCTTACTCTAGGGTGCGGGTCGTGACACATTTTTAGTGGTGGCCCATGCAGGTCCCGTTTATGTGGTGGTATTCGAACTAGAGTATCGCCACAGCCTGCAGTAGGAAATAGGATGTAGTTTCGAGGTACTCAATCACATTAGGAAAAATTCTTATCTAAATCCCTGCTATCTAAATTTTTGCTGATGTTGCCTTTCTTTTGAAAATAAACTGTCCCCTTTGACTATATCGTTTCTTCTCCGTATTGATTTTTCTTGTTGATTTGTCTTCAGGACGGTGGAGACACGATCGCAGCGTCTCGGTCCAGGTGACACCACTGAGAGGTCTGCCACCTCTCGTCCAGCTCACCAGGACCCGGGGACCACAGCTCCCCTTACTCCAGCTCATGTGGAAGCTTCTGCCACATTTGGGGGTGCACCTATATCTATTCGGGGGACCATCCCAGCTACCTTAGACATGCCTCTCCCGCAGTTTCGTCAGCCATAGTTTCAGCAGCACCAGCCGCAGTTCTAGCCGTCGATGCCATCTGGATTAGTGGATGCTGGATAGATGTTTGCATACTTCCAGTATTTCCTAGAGATGCAGTAGGCCCAGCAGTAGCATCAGATGATGGAGTTTACCAGGGGCATAGATGAGGTCCATCAGCTGGCTAGAGCGACGATGGAGAGGTTGGCTGTCCAGCCACATGGAGGATCGGGACAGCCGCGACAGCAGAGGATTCCGGGCATTCAGGAGTTCAAGAAGATGAACCCCAGTGACTTCTTAGGGACAGAGGGAATTCTTTATGCTGATGACTGGATTGAGCACATTGCGGAGATTTTCCGACTGGCGGAGATACCAGCCGGACTCCAGATAGAGGCAGCTGCCAGCCAGATGCGGGATCTTGCCCGTACCTGGTATCAGACGGACCCGAGAGTAGGCACTCCAGGGAAGACATGGGGAGCTTTCAAGGAGCTCTTCAAGAGGAAGTTATTCCCGGATCAGGCAGTCGGTGCCTTGGAGACCCAGTTCGAGAACCTGGTTCAGGGGAACCAGACTATAGAGGAGTATTCCGGTGAGTTTTGTCGGTTGAGCAGATTTATGGAGGGCCTTAGCGAGACAGCAAAGGCGAGGAGGTTCAGGAAGGGCTTGGTCAAGGAGGTCAAGTCCTTGACCAAGAGTGACAGGAATGCCACTTTTGAGGAGATTTTGGCAGGAGCGATGGCGGCTGAGGATGATCTTGAACTGAAGCTCAAGAGGGGCCGCGACACTCAGGGAGCTGGCAGCAGTAGAGGACAGGCCAAGATGCCTCATTTTTAGCACCAGCAGCAGAGGCCATTCTAGCAGCAGAGGTCGTTCCAGCAGGTGCAGCAGCAACCGAGGCACCAGCAGCAGGCACCCAGGCAGCAGGTCGTCAGTCACACTTTCTGCAAGAATCAGGGTCATGGATGGAATGACTACAGAATGAGGCTTGGCAGGTGTCTACTATGTGGTTCCGGAGACCACTAGCATTGGAGGAAGTTCACAACGTATTCCACGTGTTGCAGTTGAGACGGTACGTGACAGATCCTAGCCATGTACTTGATCATTCCGAGATCGAGGTGGGTCCTACTCTTCGTTATCCAGAGCAGCCTGTTGAGATTCTGGATCGACAGAAGAAGGCATTGAGGAACCAGACGATACCACTGGTTCGCGTCGCATGGAGGCATCATTCTCCAGAAGAGTCCACCTGGGAACGGGAGGATGAGATGCGCGAGCGATACCCTTATCTATTTGTACCTTGAGGTATGATTTTCTATCATTCTCATCAGTTTTAGTTTCGTCTTTAAATTTCGAGGACGAAATTATTTTAAGGAGGGTAGACTTGTAACACCCACATTTCTGAAATTAGGATAATTTTGAAGTTTTGTATTTATAATCATTTATTAAGGATAATTTATGCATGTTATGATTTTAGATAATTTTTGGCTAGTGTAAAACCATTTAATTTGTTGATTTGTGAATTGGGGGTCAAACTAGGAAAACCCTAGTTATTCCTTAACCTAGAAGTTTACCATGACCATGTGAGCCTAGCCATAGGCTTAGAACATCAAATTAGTGATTTTAGCCTAAAAGGGTATTTTGGTAATTTACTAGATTTTATTTGGAATTATGTGTTTTTAATATTATTTAATTATTGTTAGTACCATGATTAGTCTCTAACCTAGTTTACCCTAATCTAGAGGTTAGCTACTAACCTAGAAGCTTGAGGATAGATATTTAGTCATTGGTTAAAGTAGTGTAAATATCTAGATATTTACATAATAGATCTTTTCCTTAAAACCCTCAAAAAAAATCTCAACTTTGGCACCAAAGTCCTTGCCTTCACCATGAAGGAAGGCCAAGGACACCCCCCTTGCCATTGCCGGCCAAGGGCACCCCCCTACATTACCCCCTTCCTATATAACCCCATCCCATTCATTCATGATCAATTTACATGAATTTAAAACCTAGAAAATTCCTTTTTCATCAAACTTTCATAACTTCCTCAAATTTGAACCAAATCACTCCTATTTTTTTGCATTGGGTTCCTACAACCTAGAGGGTGTTAAGGGAGGCTAGCAAGCTGGACACAGGGACTTGGACACCAACAAGTGAAGAGGACACACCACCCCTCCTTTTCTTGAAAAACTTGAGTTTTCACTCAATAGGTAAATACCCATAAACTTAGTTAACATTCTATTTTTTCTTCATAAATTCATGCATATAGGTATACCCTAGCTGTGGGACAAGTTTGGTGAAATCTAGGGTTGGTTTGGTGTCCGTATCGGACACGTATCCTAGGAAGAAAAACCATGTTTGATGAAATGCCCCAAAGGTTTTGATTTTGTTAAAATGTAGAACTAATTACATATTCACGTAGCCCTAGACTTGTTGTTTACATCTACACTTGACTGAGCACGACACTATGTCAATTTTGTGTCGAAAATTGACACGGACACACTGTGACAGTGCACGCACAATGCCCTGCTACCACACTGTTCGTGCACACTGCACAGGGCACTTCGACACGCCAAAATTGGTGTGGACACGGGGGCAGTGTCTGCACACACTTCCCCAAAATTTCATGACACCTTGTGTCGTATCGAGGGCACGAGGACACATGCACTGGTCGTGCACTGACAGTACACGTACGCACGGAGCCGACTTCGCGCGCGTCGTGTCGCACGGACACGACACTTGGACACCTCGTGTTTGCACGAGTGTGTAGCCCAACATATGGGCTATATGTGGACATGACCATGAGGTCCCACGTGGCTCATGTCATGTCCACGAGACACTTGTATCGCTGTACGACGCTGCGCATAGCAGCGTGTATCAGTCGAGTTTTCTCGACTGATACGGTATTCGTGCCGTGTCCTGAGGACACGTGGATACTGTGCAAGCTACCCTACCCCTAGAATAACCCTAGACGAACCTAGGGACACGAGCACGAGACTCCTAGACACGTGTGTCGTGTCCTAGAGCTAGGTGCACGCGTGCACGATGCGGTGATAGTTCACTGTGTCAGTGTTTACCCGTTTCGGGTTTGAGAGTGGTTGACACTTCGAATCGTGTCATGGTGTCGTGTCAGACACTTAGGAAACTAGAGGACACCTAGGGCTAGTGTTACCAACCTTGGGTTTCGAGCCTTAGCTCGGTTTGGGTCGGGTATTGGGTTTACCTACTTTTCTATGAATAGTGATTCCTGGGTTCTTAAATTTGGTACTTCTGAGTTTCAAAATGAATTTCTAACTAAAATTATGTAATACATATGCGTATTTCTGTGTGTATCTATATTGTATATATGTATATGTGTGTTTAGGTGTGTATCTTAGGGTGTCTACATGGGTGTATACGTGTGTATATACATAGGTATATATATATATATATATATAT
The DNA here is from genome assembly GCA_029216955.1 of Iris pallida. Taxonomy (NCBI): domain Eukaryota; kingdom Viridiplantae; phylum Streptophyta; class Magnoliopsida; order Asparagales; family Iridaceae; genus Iris; species Iris pallida. The sequence continues at coordinate 8,830,099 of JANAVB010008794.1, forward strand.
ATATATATATATATATATATATATATATATATATATATATATATATATATATATATATATGTATTTGTGTGTGCGTGTGTGTTTGATTTCTGGGTTCCAGAAATCTGGGAACACCCCCCTCTCACTCTTAAACACACACACACACACACACACCATGCCCCCTTGTATCAGTATCTCTCTCTCTCTCTCTCTCTAATTCACTCTCTCTCATTATTTCCCTCTCTCACCATCTATATGTTATATATGTTATTATATATATATATATATGTGTGTCATTATATATGTGTGTGTGATTTTGAATTATATATAGTGTATACATATATTGATATATATATGTAGTAGATAGACTTGTGTATATCTATATATATAGATATGTATATATATGTGACTTTCTAGATATAGGTTTATATGGAAACCTATATGAAATTAGCCTATGGTCTAAGTTACTAGCCTATGGCCATTAGGGGCTAACCCTAATTGACCTAATGACCCATGACCTAACTAGTTGACCCTTGTTTGACTAGAGTTGACCAAAGTCGACCTTAGGTCAAACTTGACCTAGTTGACCTAGATTGAACTTGAATTAACCTAGAATGACTAGTTTGACTAAACCCTAACTAGTCTGACCATGTTTGACCTAACTTTGACTAGTTTGACCTAGTTGACTTTTAGAGTTGACCAGAGTTGACCAAGAGTTGACTTTTGACCAGATTGACCTAGAATCATGTAGTATGCATAGTAAACTTCATTTTTACTATTTAGAATACATTGTGACTTGTGTTGCTCTGATCAGGAGCCAGACACCTCTCCTCAGACAGCATATTCTCTACAGACATTCATACATCAGGCGAGTACATTCTCTGACCGTTTCATACTTGTTCAGGCTTTACTTTCTCGCTCTAGATTACTTTACTTGATGCTGTCACGTTGGTAACACGGATTGGTACTATATGGATCTTTACATGAGATGTTATCCCCCTCGGGAGCATCGGGTACTTCATGTTACGTGTGTTTTACTGTCATCATGTACTCCTATGCTTCCATCATGCATGTGCACTTATGTGATCATGTACTCTCATGATTCACTGAGCCCTCATGTATAACTTCATGTATACTCATTTATGAGCCTCATGTGAAGTAATGTATAATAACGTAACTTGTCTAGATCCTTGTGTATTGATTGGGGAAACGAAGGAGTAGAAGTAGACATGTGAATAATTTCAAAGTAGTATAATCATGTATAAACTCAGTAGTATAATCATGTATAAATTCTAGCCATTCATATGCCTATCTTGTACTCTACTTCACTAGCCACTTACAGTTCTGTATATACAGTAGATATTTCCTTTACAGCTATTTCTTTTACAGCGTATATTTCCTTCAGCACTTCCTGTATTTTACTCTATTGCTTGTATCGTATTTCCTAACCTGATATGAACTATGTGAGATGTATTGTGCTCGTTTCTGTCCTGATTGGACCTGTTGAAAATATTACAGAGGACGAGGATGAGGCATGGGTGACTACGTATTATGGAGCAGGACTAGATGACACTTGTGTTGAGGACCCTCAGCAGGATCCACCTACAGATGAGGATGTTGCCCCAGTAGTCTAGGCTAGTTTAGCTAGACAGTCATTTTCTACATTATTATTTTGTCTCACATTCTGAGTTGTATTTTGAGATGTTGAAATGTATAGACCCTTAGACTTATTTGTATTTTGGGTTGACATTCTAGATGTTATGTATCCTAGACACGTAGACTTATTTCATCTATGCTACTGTTCCCTTTGAGTTACTATCTATCTATCTATCTATCTATCTATCTGTCTTTCATTCTTCTACCTTAGATGTGATTGAGACTGTATATTGTTATGTCACCTCCATTCGGAGAGTATAAACTGTACAGGTACCTTTATATTGTTAGATGGTTGACCTAGGACAGCGTTCTACCGTCGACACTGCGGCGTAGGCTGGACGTACCCACGTCTCGTGCCCTTACTTTAGGGTTCGGGTCGTGATCGTTTGTTTCCTCATAGAATCGTTCCAGAAATATTTTCTTGAATCTTGTAAAAGATGTTATGCAACCATCTGGCAAGCTACGATACCAGTCATAGGTCGCACCCGCCAAGCACCCGACAAATACTCTAGTGAGTAGAGCATCGTTTGGTTGGAGCTGATCAGTCATTACCTCAAAATGGTTGAGATACTGACTCAGAGATGAGCTGCCGTTAAATAGCATGATGGTTGGTGGCTTGTACTTAGGTGAAAACGAGACTTCCTTCTACTTTACAAGGTAAAGTTGTTTGATTTCCAACATCTGCAGACCATCCTTCTACTTGAAGGCTTCGAACTGGTTACGCAGATGTTTCACCGCTTCAAAGCGATCTCCTGAGGCTTGGGGAGCAGTAGACTAATTCGATGTATTAGAAGGTGGAACCTCATGATATGGACTACCCCCAGCACCAGACTGACTTAGAGTAGCTTGAGCTGGCATGGTTGCATTGTGAAGAGATTGCATCCCAGACCAGTGTTGATAGGGGCAGATGCTGCTATGTGTTCCTGGGTTAGAATTTGATTTACAACCGATGGAACATTATGTTGTGCTATGATCACAACTGTCACGCCCCGATCCCGCAGAGTCCTTTCGTCATCGCTTTAAACTCCTTGAGACCGATCGTCTTCGCTAAGGCGTGATGCCGTGCAAGCCTAAGTTGCGCTTGCATAAGGCCAAGACCTGTAATAAGACAAGATTGACAATACGCAATGGAACATATTGCAGATAATTAAAGCGGTAGCGAACATATTTCATAATACATGCATTGAACACAATAGTAACAAGAAATAATTCTCTTTATTGATTTTATTTGAACAGATTATAAGCTATCGATTCTCTCTGATACAATGTTACATTCTCTCAGAACTTTACAGATTATAATGATCCCATTTCCATACATTACATCCCTTTATATACAAAACCAAACTCTTGCAACAGATGTCATCTTTTGGCATCTCTTCTGATTTTTGGCTCCTGAGGATGAAGCTCGGGCTATCGCTTCGGACTATCCTTCTCGATGTATATTGCACCTATATGTAGACTGATGGTGGGTAAGTATATCAGCATACTGGTGATTGTGAACAAAGAGCTACATTTGTCTGAAACGATCACTGTTCATTTAGTGAGAAAATGTTTCTTGTGATGTGATCTTGCTACTTTTTTACCTATATTCATTTCATACATACAGAGTCAGTTTATATTCTTTAAAAACATCTTTGAAAAGCCATAATTCATTTCATTTTATTTCAAGCATACAAGGGACTATTCAATTCGAGCACGACGACTATTCATTTCATGTGCAGTGCGCAGCGTGTTTTATGAGCATAATCATTTCTCTGTTCAAGCAATTCTTAGGGACAATTATAAGCACGATATTATATCTCTTTTCTTTAGTGAAACATAGCATTTATTTATAATAGATTTATCTCTGTAAGCAATTCATATAGAAAACTCAAGCAACACATATGTATCACTTTTAAGTGATTCTTACCATAGCCGACGGTCCATCCCTGCACAAGACAAGGATTAGCATAAACATGATAATACCAAATATTGTTCTCTGTTCGTCTCTGCATTGTTAGCTCTTAGCAAAACATATGATAGACACATGTAGACCGATTGGCAGCTGTGACTCTCTGGTTCAGTTCTGCACCATCCATACTTATCTATATGGTGGTCCATGGGAAACCCATGATTAGCCGCTGTGACTCATGGGTTTAGCTCATCGCTAAGGACATGATGCAATACCTGAGGTTTCTTGTACCTCTGGGTGTCTAGACAATCTCTCCTAGGTCGATCAGCTCCCAGTGCCCTGGAAATCGTCGAGAGATCTAGTGACCTTGTATACAAGTTGTCCGAGACCAATGCATGAATACAACATCTAGCAGATGAACTCTTTGAGGGGAAATGATTCATCTTTTTCTATGTCATTCTTTGTAACAACAGAGCTATGACTATGCCTTCTCTCTTTGTAACAACAGAGCTATGACTCTGCTTTCTTTTTTTTCTGTGATCTCAGAGCCAAAGCTCCTACATAATTCTTTTCCTTTGAACATATACAAGTTCGTCTGTACATGTCTAGCATTCAGAGCATATTTGAGGGACAAATAATCATTTATTTCTTTAAAACATGATAGCAGTTCTGTACAGATATAAAGTATCGTTCTACCTTGAAGGCATACAAATTCGGGGCACATAAGCAATCTCTGTTCTTTTCTTGTTAGCATGGCAACAATTCATTAATTAAAGGCAATATCTCTACTTTAGCATGGCATCATCTCAATTGATTTAACATAGAAAGGTTCTTTCTTTTTATCAGACAACAATCTTTCTTTTAGCATATATGCATCCTTTCGTTTCTTATGAGCAAGCAACAATTCTACTTCTTAGCATGCAGATTATCTCTTTTCTCGTATTAGCATAGCAACATGTGAATTTTCTTAAAGCATACTCAATGATTTACTATCTTGTTATTAACAATAGCATTCAATCAAAAACTCAGATTCTTATTAGGCGCAAGCAAATCAGCAAATGAGACTTCGTCCACTCACCCAGATCAATCGTCTTCTATTGTAGAGCCAGCAATTCGATCTTTCTGTCTATCTAGTGCCTTCGTGGAGCGGGGCACTACAACAACATGCATACTTGCAACTATTTCAGCCATGGTTTTCAAGTTAGCCTCTAACGTAGCAATCATCTGCTCCTGACTGCCGGAGTTGGATGCATCTTGTTCTTCATTAGTAACATAAGCAGCCACTTCTCTGGCCACCGATGATGAACTGGTAGAAAAGATAGTCTGCTCATAGCTCTCACTATCGGCATCGAAGTCATGTAGGGAACTACCTCCAGAATGAGGAATTAAAAGATTCCTTTAACCGAAGAAATCTCGGTCATAATTAGGAAGATTCCTTTGACCGATTATTTCTTGGTCAGAAGGAAGATTTCTTTGACCGATTGTTTCTTGATCGGAAGAAAGATTCCTTTGACCGATTGTTTCTTGGTTGGAAGGAAGATTCTTTTGACAAAGTAGGTCTCGGCCTCTTGATCTTGTATTCTGGTAGACCCCTTCACCGGAGTCATAGATACGATCAAGGTATTGTTGACTGGGATTGCGGGATGCATTACGTCTTGAACGTTTTTTACGCTAGTACTTCGGGACGTCATGTTGATCGAAGTGGAGTGGGCAGGAGACATGAGGCCCTATGGAGTGGGCATGAGGCCCTGTTGTTCTGCACAACTTGTTCCAATGCATTTGGTGCGACGCAGATGAGCAGCAGAAAACGGACTTCGAGTAGAGTCTAATTTTTTGGTGTCAATTTGATTATCTCTACCAAAAGAAGTAGAGTTTCTACCCAGAAGTGTTTGAACATTGACTGGCACCGAGGCACAATCCGATGCATTTTCTTCCAAGTCCAGGACTGGGAAAGGATAAAGAGAGTCCATAGGGTGCTTTCCTTTATTCTGCACAGGGGCAGTGATATGTAACTTCTCCACCAAGTTTAGAACAGGGAGGAGTGAGGATTGGCCATAAGGCGTTTTCTTTTGTTTGGCACAGAGGCAGTGGTTGGTGCACTTTCCACCGAGTTTAGAACTGGTGAGGAAGAGGGACTAGCCATGTGACGCTATCCCTTGATTGGCGTCAAGGCAGTGATTGGCGCACCCTCTACAAATTTCAGAATTGGTGAGGAAGAAGAAGTGGCTACAGAGCTTTTCTTCATGCTTGGCGCAGAAGTCATGATTGGTGCATTGGAGGACTTTGGAGTCCAGATGGCGCGTGCCTTATTCTTGGCAGCAACAGTGGTGGAGCGCCTATCACCCCAGCGCCAATTATGGCTTCGTAGGCAGTTTGGTCGACTTTTACGACCAAAGTCTTCTGCGTCGTGCTGACCGATGCAACATCGCATTAAGTTGTCACTTTTTCATCGGAGGAGAAAGTCGTCCCCAGCAAAGTCGCCATTTTGTTTGAAAAAACAAAAAGTATTTGATTACAAACTAAGAAGAGTACAAGAGTACAATTTAATTTCTGAAAAAGTACAACTATAGGAATCTTATCAGAAGACGATCACTTTATCCCTTGGACGATGCAATGTCGAACAAGAAAGCCTTTGGAGAGTGCTGTAGCAAGTGCTCAGGAGATTATGATTATTAGTGATTATTTGAAAGTGATTTGGAACTCTATTTATAGAGTTTAGAGATAATTGTTAAGTAGTTATCCTTATTGGCGCACACTACAATTGGCACGCCATTCATCCAGTCGCACGAACGGTTGGTTTAACTGCTTGGATGCATGGCATTCTGTGAGAGAGATGCGCTTGGTCGTGGGCAGTGTCACGTACACGTTCTTCGAGATTAGTAGCATGCGTGTAACGTCATCTAACTGCTTCTGGATGATTTGATCGAATAGCGCCAACTGTTAAATGGCGCTGAGCGCTACTTGCTGTTTAGTGCTCTCTGTTTAATGTAATGATATTTAATTATCTTGTGCCAACTACAAATGGCGCGAGGCAGCTGTCAGTCATTATGACAAATCTGACACAATCTTCTCGAGCGCCGAGCATTCGGGATTCGAACGGATTTTCCTCGACTAAAGTGCTGTCAGTAATGATGACAACTATTTCAGTTTTTCGAGGAAGCTTACCATGTGTCAGTCAGCGCCACCTATGTCTCGTGCCAACTGATGTCATGTGCCATCTGATGGCCAGCGCCATTTGACGATTTATGCCCTGGCGCTATTTATGAGTAGCGCGCATGATGATGATTATACTTTTTAGGCTTCTACAACTTCTCCTTTCTATATTCCTTAAGTATTTTCTACGAGCTATACACTTTCACATTTAACATATACTACTCTTAGCCAAGCCAGTATCAGTTATGTTTAATCTAGAGTTTGGTTTTGAAGAGTTGTATCAGAGGCTATCTCAGAAAATGTTCCCGTTTTCAAACGCCTTATGGTGTCGATCGTGCACTCGTCGCCAAGCACGGTGTTATTAAATTTGGTAGTACACTTGTCCCCAAGCATGGTGTTGTAAGATTTGCAAGTACTCAGTTAAAGCTTGTGCCATAGTGGATTAATTTCGAGCAGAAGTACTCGAGACTGGATTAGTCCTCTACGAGGGATACTAGTATATATCGTTGTGTCACTGAGTTTGAATCTTCTTAACTCTTTACTTTTACTGTAATTCATATATATTATTGATCTGCTCTTACTAGCCATATTACATAATTTTAAATTATGATATTTATTCCACTGCATGCACGCACACACTCTATTCATCCCCCTCTAGAGGTGCTTAACGGTCCTACAATTGGTATTAGAATAGGTTATACATATATATAACTAACTAGAGGGTATATATGGCAACCGTTAAATCTATGTTCAATGGTGAAGGGTAATCCACAAATAGACCTCTATTATTTGATGGAACCAACTATACATATTGGAAAACACGTATGAGTTTCTTTCTAAAGTCACTGGACTTTGATCTTTGGTCGATAGTTATAGACGGTTACAAAAAACCGCCTAGAACAGTGATTGATGGTGTTCTAGTAGACAAGTCCCATGATAAGTATACTGAGCATGAAAAGACACATGCTAGTCTAGATGCACGAGCCATCAATGCACTATTCTGTGCAATTGACAAAACCGAGTTCAATCGCATATCTACTTGTGCTACATCTAATGAGATATATAGACTTCTTGAGGTAACTCATAAAGGAACTTCCCAAGTGAAGGAATCCAAAATCAGTAGATTGATACAAGAGTACAAGGTATTCAAGATGAAACCCGATGAATCAATTACATAGATGTTCACTCGTTTTCTATATATTACTAATCCTCTACAATCTCTTGGAAAGGATTACAACAACCATGAGAAGACCAGAAAGGTATTGCGGGCTCTAACCAAAAACTGGAATCCAAAGGCCACCACGATCATAGAAGGAAACAATCTCACCATGATGACATTGGAGACACTTATGGGCAAGCTTATGACCCATGAGCTGAATTTGCAAGATTTTGAAGAGGCAACCCCAAAAAAAATGCATCGCCTTCAAAGCTCAAGCTTGAAGAGTCTCATGTAACGATTCTAATGATGAAGATTCTGATGGTGACGAACAGGCCCTACTGGTCAAGAACTTTAAGAAATTCTTAAAGTTTGAGCGATCAAGCCAAAAGAAAAATAATATCCATGAAAGCAACGAAAAAGATACTATCTGCTTTGGATGCAACAAGTTAGGGCACATGAAGAAGGACTGTCCACTAGGAAAAAAAAAAGTAGTCTATATGACCGATCAAGATCGAGTAGGAAAGCAACAACTAGTCGAAAGTATGCAAACATCAGCATCTGGCACAAAAGTGAGGCCGGTGAATCAGAAGAGAAGGATAGATCCAACAACAACGCAAATGTCTGCCTGATGGCATATAATAAGGTATCAGAAAACTCTCTTTACGATGATTTTACGTTTAATCAGTTAGAAAATACCTTTAGCGAATTACTTGAAGAGCACAGAAATGTGTTGGGCAAGTATAAGCAGTCTCGCAAAGAGTTTAAGGCATAGACAACTGAAGTAGCAAGATTGTCTACTATACTTGAAGATGTCGAAGAGACTTCTACTACCGGTAATACGGAGGAGATTGCCAAAATTAAACTGGACTATCTTGAGGCTATCCTCACTATAGAAAAGAAAGAGACTATATCAAAGTACAAGAACTCTATGACATAGAGAAGAAGAGACACCTAGTCACTGTACAGAGACTCACAGATATAACTGCTAAATTCGAAAAGTCATGTGCAATCTCTAAAAAGTTGGAGATCAAATTAGGCAAACAGGTCATCATGTTACACAGTCTAAGATTAGTCCTAATACTATGTATGTACCACAAAGGACTGAACCAAAGAAAGCACATAAGTAACACGCTCCTCATAACTATGTTTTCACATACAGGTTTTCAAGAAAGACAGAAAAGAAGCATGTCAACACAGAAGGAAAGAACACTTCTTCAGAAATCACATGCACATACTATGGTGAACACGGGCACATATCACAGTATTATAGAGCTAGAAAATTAGTTGACACAAATGTGCTTACTTGGATTCCTAAAACTAATCAAGCTGGACCCTTGAAGAAATGGGTACCAAATGTTATATCTATTCATTTTGTAGGTGGACCTTCAACTTCGCATGCTAAAAGCAAATAGATCCTCGATAACGGATGTTTGCGACACATGATAGGTGATGCATCTTTATTCGCTACGCTATCGATGAAAAGAGAAGGATATGTTTCCTTTGGTAATAATCTTAGAGGTAACATTATTGGAATTGGTACTGTTGGTATATCTTCCTACCCAGAAATAAAAGATGTTTGTCTAGTCACAGAATGGAAACATAACCTGTTGAGCATTAGTCATTTGGCAGATAATAGTTATGATATCAATTTTATGAAAGACAAATGTTATATATATGAAATGTCTACTGGTAATCCCGTATATGAAGGGATTAGGGAAGACAATATATATGTTTTCTTTTTAGAAAGTACTAATAGTACATGTAAGTGCCTAGTAGCCAATCAAGATGAAAGCTGGCTATAGCACATGAGACTAGGACATGCTAACATCGATACTATCTCAAGGCTATCAACTAAGAAGCTGGTAAAAGGAATCCCAGAAATTTTCTTCAAGAGAGATGTGGTATGTTCAGATTCTGAAAAGAACAAAGCAACTAGGTCATCATTTAAATCCATCAATGCTGTAAGCATTTCTAGATCCTTGCAATTAATTCATATGGATTTGTTTGGTCCTAGTAGAGTCTTTATTCTTGGCGGTAAGCTCCACGCTTTTGTTATAGTTGATGATTTCTCTCAATTACATGGGTTTACTTTCTATCAAATAAAAATGATGCCATTTTTGAATTTCAAGTAATTTGTAAAAGATACAAAATAAAAAAGGCTTCATGATTACTTGAAACCGAAGTGATCATGGCGGTGAATTCGAAAATACTGATTTGAAAAAGTTTTATGACGATAATGGATATTACCATAAAATTTTTTGTCCTATAACTCCTCAACAAAATGGCATTGTGGAGCGGAAGAATAGAACTCTAAGCGATATGGCTATAGTCATGCTTAACCAACACAATCTCCGAAATATTTTTGGATAGAAGCTGTAAGTACGGCCTGTCATGTTTTGAATATGGTGTTAATTCAACCTATATCGGAAAAAAATCCCCTATGAATTGTGGTTTGGAAAGATTCCTAATATTTTTTATTTTAAAGTTTTTGGATGTCGTTGCTTTATCCTAAATACCAAGGATAACTTGGGTAAGTTCGACTCGAAGGCAGACGAATAGATATTCCTCGGCTATGCTGCCAAAGGTAAGGAATATTGAATTTTCAATAAAAGATCTTTGATTGTTGAAGAATCTATTAATGTTTTTTTTGATGAGCTCAACAGTCAAAAATCTAGCGACAATGATGATGAAGATATACCAAACCAATCCAAGGTACCTGAAGATACTGCTACCGATGAAAAATATCTGGATAGTCTGCCTAAGAAGATGAAATTCATGCCAGATCATCCAGAGAAACTTATTATAGGTGATGTATCCAAGGAAGTAGGTACGTATTCTTCTACTAGAGACATATCAGCTAATGTATCTTTTATTTATCAAGTAGAACTTAAATAAGTAGCAAATACTTTTCTTGATGAATTTTGGGTTGATGCCATGCAAGAGGAACTTATTCAATTTGAGAGAAACCAAGTTTGGAAACTTGTTATTAAACCTATTGGTCAATCGATAATTGGTACTAAATATGTGTTCCGAAATAAACTAAGTGAGGATGGACAAGTTCTACACAAAAAAGCACATCTAGTAGCACAAGGTTATAATCAAGATAAAGAAATTGATTATGACGAGACTTATGCTCCTGTTGCTAGACTAGAATCTATTCGCATGTTTTGTGCATTCACATGTTTTCATAAATTCAAAACTTTTTAAATGGATGTTAAGAGTGCATTTTTAAATAGTTTATAAAAGAAGAGATTTTTGTGAAGCAACCCCCTGGTTTTGAGGATTTTCAAAAATATGATCATGTTTTAAAGTTAAGAAAGGCACTTTATGAACTCAAACAAGCACCTCGTGCTTGGTATGAACGCCTAAGTACTTTCCTACTTGAAAATGGTTTTTCAAAAGGAAGGATTGATACAACTTTGTTTATCAAAACTTCATGTGATAGTATTTTACTTGTGCAAATATATGTTGATGACATAATATTTAGTTCTGCTAATGAAAAGCTCTTTCAAGATTTTGCTAAGTGTATGCAGAGTGAGTTTGAGATGGATATGATGGGAGAGCTCAACTACTTTCTAGGACTTCAGATCAAACAACACTCACATGGAACCTTCATCAATCAAGCCAAGTGTACGAAGGACTCACTAAAAAGTTTGACTTAGACAACGTAAAGCCTATTGGTACGCCAATGGCTACATCAACTCGACTTGACCTTGATGAAAGTGACAAACCAGTCGACCAGCGTAAGTATCAAGGTATGATTGGTAGTTTACTGTATTTAACTGCTAGTCTTCCTGATATTATGTTAAGTGTTTGCATCTGTGCACGATATCAAGCTAACCATAAGGAATTACACTTATGCACAGTTAAGCGTATCTTTCGATACCTTAAAGGAACTTCTACTGTCGGTTTATAGTATCCCAAAACCACAACGTTTGACCTAATCGGTTATTCGGATGCTGATTTTGCTGGATGCAAAGTAGACCGTAAAAGTACCAGCGGTACGTGTTATCTCCTAGGTAAGGCTTTAGTCCCTTGGTTTAGCAAAAAACAAAATTCAGTAGCATTATCAACAACTGAGGCTGAGTATATCGCCGTAGGATATTGTTGTGCTCAAATTTTATGGATGAAGTAAACTTTATAAGACTATAATCTGTACTATACTAAGATTCCCATATTCTTTGATAACATTAGCACATTAATCTGACTAAGAACCCTGTATGTCAGTCATGCACTAAGCACATAGAAATACATCACCACTTTTTATATGATCACCAACAACACGATGATATTTGGCTAGAATTTATTGACACAAATCATCAACTGGTAGATATATTCACAAAACTACTAGTCGAAGATTGTTTCAACTATTTGCATCGTGAGTTAAGCATTCTTGAATTTTCGGAGTCATAATGTGTTATGATTAATAAAAATACTTAAAACTTAAAAATTAACGATTTATCAAAATTAATTTGGGTACAAACCGAAAGGGTCCTTCTGTCAACAAGGCGTAAAAGCCTAAGGTGCCAAGTGTCTGCGGACTACGCTAGCTGGGATCCGGCCCCTACAGCTAACCCAAGGTAATGGATATTGATTAATCAATGAATTCCAAGTTTTTAGGTAATTTTTAGCACTCATTACTCATAGATGAACCAATATTCAAGTGGCCAAACTCGGACCGAATTCGGACTAAACTCGGACTGAGTTCTAACCTGTAACGCCCTAGTCCCAAAATACGTAGGACTAGGAGATCATATACATGCCATCTACGTATCGAAATGACTCCAACCCAGCTCGAGTACGTATAAGCTGTCTGGTTGTTCTAAATCAATTGTATCTCAATCCACTAAATAATGATAAAATAACGAATCAAGTGCACTAAGGTTGATCATACCATAATACACTGATTCAAGAATAGATAAATATATTAGAGTGGATCCCCAATAATACATTTATCACGAACAAGCTAGAAGAAAATGAATCTTGCAAAAGAATAAGCTATAACAATAGCGAGTATCAAATATAGAACAGAATATAAATAAGGAAGAGTTGGATTATAACATCAACCACATATACCTGAAGTCTTGGAGAAGCACTCACATTCCACCATGTATTCTACCTTGATAATACCAGCTAATACCTAGAGAGATCACCAGGTCCTCATGGGACTAGCAAGATACATAAAAGATGCCTATTATGACAATATATAACATACAAGGAAAATAGGAAAAAAAACTTCTAGAACAAGAATAAAGATCATATAGAAGACTCTATAGATCATGATATGTCATATGAAAAGTAATACTAAGTATGGCTACAAATGAATCGAATGACCGTAGCCCTACGTGGTACTCCAGGTCCTATAGCTAGTAGCCTTACGTTGTACTCCCTAACTATAGTGAGTCTCTATCGTAGCCCTGTCGTGGGTCTCCCGATTCGAGAGTAGTCAAGTAGCCAATCCTAGTATCGGTAGAGGGTCAAGTCAAGGTAATATGAAACACATGATCAAGTCAAAGTATCATGGCACACGTGATCAAATCAAATCACTCAAGTAAACAATGCTATCGATTCTATCGATGTCATGTGCGAAAATATATAGAAACATAACTAATGATGGAAGTAAGTGATAACAGGTAAGAGACATGAAAATGAATCATGAAAAGACTGCAAATATAGACTAAAAAAATGAGACATGAACAAGAAAGAATAATAAGTACATGCATGTAAATAACTATACAAAGTTGGCAAGGTATACTTGTCTGGTAGTTACGCGTAGAACCAACCATATCTAATCACTCAGTGAGCCACAAAAGTCAAACTCCTGCAAACGACTCTGGATGCTGAAACAGACATTACCAACGTGTTCCACAAAAAAATGTCTAATTTTGACTACCCATAAGTTCAATTCTGGACATAAGAGTAAAATGACAATTTTGGGCCAAAACAGTGTCCGTCGTTGGACCCGCTTTACACCAAAAAATTTGCCAGAGCCTATGATATCTAAAGTCAACAAATTATATATCTAAGATTCCAGTTTTTCGATACAAACTTAACATTATGTACAAATTTGGATTTCGATGAGCCGTGAACAAAATCACCCATTGAGTCGGATTATGGGCCCGCCAAAATAGCATTTTGGTCGACCTTCTCAGAATCGGACCAAACTTGGCTTACAGGACCAAAAAAAGACACGAGTCCAGTGGTGCAAGTTTCGTCGTGAGGTGACGCACGTGCACAAAGTAATTAGGGTTTTTGCAAAGGGTCGATACGGTGTACCTCGACCGGTACGTCTCGAATTTATCGCACACACGCAACCAATTCGATTTCCGTCAAAGCTCACACGTCTGCAACATCCGTACGCGTTCGATGCTCATGGGTTATGACCAAGTCGCCTGGTTTATCGGGATGGACCCCGTATCGAAAGAAATTATAATTTTTGAAAACAGTTTTTTTATGTTTTTCCTCAATTTTCTTAATGATTTCTTTTGCTGGATAATCAACTAGATTTTAAAAGTACTAATGGGTTTTAATCCTGATTATGTAGTCTACAAATATATTCAAATAGATTTTGAAAATTTGCCTTGGATTGGCAGAAAATCGCCTTCCAAATTAGGTTCCTGGAATCGAAATTATGTCATGTTCGAGGCAGTTTTTAGTCAACTTTAGGTCGATTTTTAACTCGATTATGATTTGATTTAATTCTAAACTATCTAGGTTCATACCAGAGAAAACGACTCGAAGATTGGTCGAGCATGTGCGGAGAAATCTTGCTACGAAGTCCGGTATCCAGGCTACTGTTGCTGTCACGGTTACTACTGCTGCTCTTTGCTATCGCACAGCCTTGCCGGTGGTTGGACGGAACTCCGACGCGGTGGTCGACGGCACACAACAGTCAGGGGGTCGTGCTGGAGGTGGGTCACGCATTCGTGGAAGGAGATTAGGGTTTTGCGAGCGACTCCTTCTCTCTATGTCGGTTTAAATAGGGTAGGGATCGTTGTTCTTGTGGGCTCGAGTTTGGACATGGGTTTCCATCTTGCGAGATTTTCAATAAAAATCTTGCAGGATTTTTACTGGTTGGATTTTTTTCTTTTCCTTTTGGATATATATAAACCTAATATATATACTATATGTATATTTACATACATACATGTGTATGTAAAAGAAAATACATACATGTGTATATAGTCCATAAATCCCAAAACTTTAAAATAGAATTTTAAGAAATTTATTTATCATATTGACAATTAAAATATTAATTTAATAGCCATCTACATATTTATCATATACATATGCCTATGTATAGATAGAGTATATATACTCGGTATGCATATAACAATAATATATAATTCTATATTTGTATATAAGTATTTAGCTAAAACTATATATATCAGTATTTAACCTATTAATTCCAAAAATCTAAAAAATGTTTTGGCACATGTTATCATATTTCCAAAAATAACACATCTAATAAATACCAAATAATATTGATATTATATATACATAACAACTATTTAGGAAAATATTTATTAGACCATTTAAAATAAGGTACGAAATATACACTCAAAATATATATATCAACATGGACGTCTTTGGATGCACTAAATGCCTACATGGCTTGGGTTTTGGTTCGGGTCCAGTTTGACTAGTTTAACACAATCGGGTCTGCTAAAAAGTCAATAATATGACTAATAAATAATTAAGTCACCTATAAGGGTTAATCATAACTTTGAATAGTTTTCCCAGCTAGAACACACGTACGGCTCGGCTTGTCCTACCCTTGCTAAAATACTAGTCAAAGCAAACAACTATACTAATCGTGCCAATATTCCTAGTCGATATGCATCTCAAAACTTAACTGTGACTAAGGCCATATATATAGTATTAGGCTATTATAAGTATAATCATATATATATATATATATATATATATATATATATATATAATATATATAATTGTATATAAATCTATTTAGCCTAAAATAAATTTAAAATAACTCTACTAAGTCATGGCAACCTAACATGGCTCTACTAAGTGGGATTAGCTAGGTTAGGGTTCAAATATATTTTCTAATCAAATCGAACTCGAAAAGTCAACAGATGAGTCTCTTGTGTCATTCGTAAATAAATAGCACATGGGAACTCGATTTGAGTGGCACACCCTTGGCATGTGTGTCATAGGCTCAAAACGGGTCAAAATTATATATTGGGTCAAATAGTTTTGATCTATGTCGAGTCCCAAACTCAAGTTGGAAGTTAGGTCTAGATTTACGGTAAATGGTCAAATGGCCTATTATTGACCCGAAGTTGTATGAAGTCAAAAGAATGTTAGGGGACAAGTTTGGATGGGACATGATATATCAAATTGAAGGTGGACTTATCTACTTTAAAACTTAAAAAGGACGTTTCGAAAGATTGGCATTTCTTGTGCTCCAAAAATCAAAGCAACAGAAAAGTACATCTATAGTCATAATTATTAAGAAAATATAATTTGATAAGCATAAAATCCTATAATCGTATAAAAATAAATAATAAAAAAATAACTTTCAAAAATTAGGGTCCTTATAGGACCGAATTCTGTGGGGACTTTTTAGATATTCAACAATTCGAAACAACAACATGTTAACCCAAACTAGATCACAGTCAACTTAATTTAGAGAATTAACAAAATAATATATGATATGATCCAATACGACACATTGGGCTCAAGACAGAACATCGTCTACAGCGTATCAAGTTCAAGACAGACATCATCGACAAGTTGTTACATTACAAATGTACTTGTACTCAGTCTGTAATTTTTTATTTTATTGAGTCTAGGGACAAGTACGTTGAGTCACAATGAGTCATCTCAACCCTAAACTTACTTCTCCAAGCTCCACCATACAAAACCAAACCATTCTAACCCACATAAACATTCTGACCAAAGGGAATGAGAATTTGGGCCAAACTCTGCCCTAGGCAGAATTTGGGCCGAACTCTTCCCTAGGCAGAATTTGGGCCGAACTCTGCCCCATAATTTTTCAGGAAGCTGATTTTTAGGAACACCATGATATAAGCTGTCCAACGTTCAAATTTTTGAATATTTGGGACAGAATTCTGGCCGAATTCTATATTCCCAGACTAGTATAAATAAGGCTTAAATTCTCTCATTTCAAATCATCTTTCACTCTCAATCTTCTAATCCTTATACATTCTAAGTCTTACTCTTCCAATCTACTAGCCACAAAACTTCCTAAGTCCCAAGGTGCTCAAGTGAGATTAATTCAGCTAGAAGTTCTGTGCAAGAGTTGAAAAGAAGTCACTTGGACAATTCCAAGTTTTGCCTCTGCGAATTTATAAGAAGTTGGCGTGCTCTTCTGAGTAAAGGCACGTGTATGTACCCTATTTCACAAATAGTGGATTTCAATCCTGAGCGAGAGTTCTCAGGCCTGGACTAGTCCTCCACGATGGAAACGAGGTTAAATTGATGTGTTTGCGTATGCTCTTCTGATCTCTCTTAATTTCCGTATTACTACTCTAATTATATATTTCTATTGGTAGTTGCTTCTGGACTGGCATAGAGGTGATTTTTAATTGGTTATTTTTGACACAAACTCTATTCACCCCCTCTAGAGTTTCCTACACGTTACTTCACAACCTTCATCTCCTTCATCTTCCTAAAAAATAGCCGCACACAGCCCCCTAACCCTAAATTTTGAAACCCTAGATCCTGGAAAGCTCCATCTAAGGCTTTCCAACCCAAAATTTCTTGGATCTAAGGCGTTCTAAAGGCTTCCTCTTCCATTATTGTTCATCTTGAGGTATAATTTTCTCTTTCTCTCTCAATTTCATTATGACACCTAGAGTGTTTAAAAGAAAAAAAAAGTATAGATGCTGCCTCATCTTTTACTTCTAAGCACTAACCCGTTAATCTCTTTAGTCTATCTCGTCCTGATGACGATGAATAATTTGATCCTACTCTATTTGTCTCCCTAGAGAGATCTATAAGTTAGTTTGATCATTTTCTTTATCGTGAAATATGTCTAGAAAAAACTATCAATTTTACTATTTTATCAAAATATTTCAAGACTTTTAAAAATCTAAGTCTTTGTGAATTCTTGAAAGTTTCAAATTCGATTTATGAAAATGCAGTTCCCATGTTTTATTGTAACTTACAAGAATTCGACGATTGTATTCATTCATCGGTTAGCGGAATGGAATTTGAATTTAATTCTACCAATTTGAGCGAGTATTTTTAAATGCCAAATAAGGGTGACGCTCTTGTCGACATGACTAAAGTTTAATTTCCTGACGGTATGACCCTTGAATCCTTTAAAGTTGCGTTGTGTCATCCATATCCGGTTCCTCGAAGACGGCTATACGCACACAACTTGAACCAACATTTCTATGAGTTGCATCAAATTATTATTTAATCTCTTTTACCAAAGATGGGATCTACTGACGAGATCACATATTTGGAATTATCTGCAATGTACTATATTTACTTTGAGATTTTCCTTTCCTTTTCCAAAACCATGTCGGCACTCATGATTAAATGTCGGAGGACAGGCCGTAACCTCATTTACCCTATGTATCTAACGACTATCTTCCAAAAATTTGTTATTCCTTTGGATTCATGTCCTATCTTTGGAACGCCTTTAGAGCTTCTTAGGTCTAGGGGATTTTCACATCCTCCAGGTGATGCTCCACCTCCACCTGCTCCAGTTCTACCGCCAGCAGATGCTCTAGCTGATCTAGCCCCTGCAGCCCCGGGTCATACTATCGACGAGCTGTATCAGTAGTTTGATGCTTTTGTTACTCTTTAGGGACAACAATATCAAGTCGACCTGACTCGTTATAGTGATTCTGAATTCTGCCATATTTTTCAGGTTCAGATCTTGAGAAATGCTATGGCATACATTCAATGGACGATGACTCATCATCCTACTACATCGACGACTATCATCCGTCACTCTACTTTTGACGGACCGAGACTTGATGGTGATTAGACTTTTGCTTATTTCGACCCGATGACTGTATATTTTGATCAGACCCAGCCGCCTGCTAATGCTGGTGGTGATACTGATAGTTGATGTAATATCTTTTGGACTTAGTGTTATGTGGATTTGTCTGATGATGATGATCTGTAGTAGCATATTTATTTTTATGCATTTGGCCTATTTTTCAGTTGTAGTGACACTTTATGATTAGAATATCATAAAACTTTATTTTATGCGAGCTTTTATTTCTTTTCATATATAACTGCTACAGCTTGTCACGACCCAATCCTAAGATTCTGGGTCAAGTCGGATCATGCCTAGCCTGCACCATTGTGAGACGGCAGCAGTAAGCTGTATCAATCAGTAGTAATACAATGTACAACATTCTAAAATACGAGAATTTAAAACTTTTATTTCAAAACATTTAGGTTCAGAACTAAATGTCTATCAGAGAAATTCAAACATACAAATACGGTAATAGTCAAATTATTACAACCAGTCTTTTATTACAACTATTAATTAAAGGAACTAGACTGCAAGTGCTACTAAAGATCCTGGGCTCCCTGATTGGGTTCAGCTATCTCTCAGAACTCAAATCAGGTCCGTAGTAGGTACTAAAATGTACCTTCTCATTATCGTAGTCTCTTAAAAATATTGGTCTCCCGTCAGGAGATGAGCAAAAAACATATATCCAATTCCAATATTTTAATAAATAATTAAAAGATGCAAGAAGCAGTGTTAAAACATTATTTATATTTTTTAAATAACAATAAAGAATCAATGAAGCAGTAAAATCTCAAGGAAGCAATAATGATGCAATCTACAATCATCAATTGTGTTTTGAGTGTGTAGCATCCCATGGCCGACTTGGGTTGGAGGCAATATGTGTTCTATAAATACGATCCGATTTCAGCCCGAGTGAGGTGGGGCTTCAGCTACCATAATAAGGCTATAAGGGGGTTTTGACCACATGTGCTAACACTACTCCTCAATCCCAAGTCAATGAGTCAATCAAGCAATCAGTTTGGATCCGAGAGGGATCCCATAAATTAAGTGTCAAGACAATGTTCCTAATAATGTAGTATATTTAATCATTAATTAAAAATACGAGTTTCGAATATGATGAAATTTGCCTTGGTTTTCGATGTTGTAGGTGGAGTGTCACTCCCGTTTTCCGTTATACATATTTTTAATATACGTGTACGGATTTCTGACATTTGTTAGGTGACCCGTATTTTTGAGTCTTGCTTAGCTTTGGCTTGGTTTATTTTGGTTCGTCTTGGCTTGGCTTTTCTTGGTTTGGTTTGGTTTGGGTTGAGATGGAGAGGTTGATATATAAGTCAACTCCTCTCTCTCTCATCCATTACTTCTCATTTATTTCTTCTTCTTCTTCTTCTTCTTCTTCTTCATTTACTCCTCTCCACCTACATAGAAGCCCTAGGCAAGTGCAACTTGCTTCATGATGGATCTCAAGTTTTATTGTTCCATTCTCTTCCTTGCATGATTTTAAGCCTCTTTAGAACTTGACATTTTTGGTTTTGGTGGATGAATTCTTGTAGATCTAAGTTTATACTTTTTTCAGTTTTTCTCAGTTTTGATCTCTTTAATATTGTTATTTCCGAGATCTATCGGTTCTATGTTATGGAAAATTTGATTTTACACAATTTAGACCCTTAAAAGTTATAATTTCGACTTGTTTTGAGTGAGTTATGCCATTTCTACTTCATGGGTTCAACTAAGCACTTTCGGTGCTGTTGGAGAAGATGAGCAGTGCACGCGCACCCCTTGGTGTCATGCCATATCGGTTGTGCACGGGCTATTTAGCGCTGCGCCTTTCAGCCGGCGCTCTTTATCACCGTGCCATCCGAGTGTGCGCGCACCCTTTTGGCGCTGTGCTATCTCGATGTGCGTGCCCCTTGGTGCCGCGCCATCCTAGCGAGCGTGCACCACCTGGCGCCGTGCTATCCTTGGCGCCACTTGTTCCACTGGCACCTTGCTATCCCCGGCGCCACTTGTCCCTCTGGCGTCGTGCTATCCCTGGCGCCACTTGTCCCCCTGGCGCCAAGCTATCCCTGGCGCCACTTGTCCCCCTGGCGCCAAGCTATCCCTGGCGCCACTTGTCCCCTGGCACCGTGCTATCATTGGCGCCACTTGACCTAGCGCCACTCGCCACCCCGCGCATCTGGCCGAGCGCCACCTAGCGCCGTACGCTATTTAGCGTCACGCTCTTCAGTCGTGCGCCACTTAGCCCAACGCCACTTGCCGTGCTCTACCTAGCTCTCTTGGTCCAGCGCCATCCAGCATCACCCAGCGCCATTTGTCCAGCGCCATTTGTCCAGCGCCATTCTTGTCATGATATCCCTTGTCCCATATCTCCATGCTTGTTCATATAGTTCTTAGTGTAATGTCTTGACCTTGCATGCATCTTGTACTTGGCCTAACTTGCGACGACCTAGCATGATAACTTGTTAATATTGAGCACAATAGAGTTTGAGCATGTTTATGACTTGCTAGTATTGAACTTGACTTGACTTGGACATAAAATCATGAACCCGTCTTGATATTCGTGATAGTAGCCCGTCGAGGCGCACTCTTGACAAGTACTCTTGACATGACTAGTAAACCTGACCTAACATGCTAGTGGCCCGTCGAGGCGCACTCTTGACAAGTACTCTTGACATGACAAGTAAACCTGACATGATATGTGTAATCTTGATTACTGTTGCGACATTTATTCTTGTTTTGCTAGTGTAACTCTTGTCTTGACACCATGGTTGATTTTTTTGATTGTACCTGTACACGCTACCTGTCCTGTCTTGCATCATGTCTAGGACATGGATTCCTGGTTACCACGGTCAGGGATTTGTACTGAATCTGACTAGGTTAACAACTAGATTGATCAAGTAGTTCATTTAGAGATTTTTGCAGTTACAGGCGATCCCGTTATTCTGGCCACACCTATGGACTTGTAGCCTACCGACGAGTAGGGCGCATTTCCAGCAAACTGTCATATGTTGTACTCTAAGTCACTTAATAATTCTTTTGATTCTTGATAACTCTTGTAACCTCGCCTGGATAACCTAGATAGTCTGTAGGGCTTGTGACTGCGGGAACATCTCATTGCATCTTATTAGTAACTAAGCTTGTGATAACCCTAGTTAGCTAACAATAGCAAGCCGTAGGACTTGATTGGCCTTGCTTAAATGAATTGTTTCATGATTAACATAGGAACTATATTCTACCTCTTGTTTCTCCTACTGCAAGCTAATGTTTTATGTTAACTCAGTCTTTCATGTTATTTAACTATGTTCTTTTATCAGTTTTCCTATTCTTTATATACTAGTTTTAGTTCCTAAGTGGAGCCTCTCTTGTGGCACTTGCTCTTTCTAGGGTCTGACCCAGCTGGTTTTGTATGGCCAGATTTCGGAGTAGCACCCGAGGATCTACCTGCCTTCCAGCCAGATGGTGAATACCATACGTAACCCTAGAAACGAGTGGGTTTCTTATTTTACTCTCCCACTCTATTGTAAATTATTCTTTTGAGGCATTTAGCCGCCGAGCAAGTGTTAGCTCGTATTGAAACTTTATTTCTGTCTGCCTAAGGGCTGTAACATGATTGACAAATCCTAGGGTTGATCATGTATGACTTAACTCTTGCTAGTCTCGCATTTTGTATGACTAGCTTTATGATCATCTGAATATGTAATGTTTGGGATGCCTTACTTTGTATATCTGATGATCTAACATCTTGTAACAATTATTTGCTTGCTTGAGATTGAGACACTAGGCTTGTTCTTGACCATAAGAGACTGTTAGCTTGTAGATAAACCCTCATGCATCTAGACAGCCGTGACCGTATTGCGAGCTGAGTTACACTTTAATGTATGTAGCTGGCTGTGTCTGTCCCCCACTCTCCAGTATTCTGGTTCTGGGGCGTGACACGGTTTAAGTGGTGGCCCATGCAGGTCTTGTAAATTAAGATGTGTGAGGGTTTTATCGCATAGATGTCTCAATCAACATTCGCCCTTGATCTCTACTCGTACTTTCTAATCTTCCTGAATCTTGACCTGATAAGGTACTTTATCCTTGATCTACCTTGGTCATTCCTTATTGTTCCTCATATCTTTTTCTTCAGTGGTATTGTTCCTGGTCCTACCGATCAGTCGGATGGAGCACCTCTAGTGAACCAGCAACAACAAGTGAACAAGCAGCAACTTGGAGACTAAACCCAGCACTCAGGGACAGCGTCCCGAGTTACGCCTTTCGGGTATCAAGAGCCACCAGTTCTGCCATTCCATCCTGCAGAGCCTGACAATAGAATCCTGATGTGACTCATCCGGGACTTGCTTGCATCACAAGTTCGTCGTGGCAATGCCCTGCACCAGACAGTATAAGATACTATGAGCAGAGTCGGTTGTCAGAGGAACAATGCGGCTAACAGATTCAAGCGCCTGAACGCTCATTTCTTTGACGGCAGTGAAGATGCTATTGCTGCTGACTTGTGGCTTCAGGATATAGAGGTCATTCTGGAGGCAGCTAGGATTCCTGAGGAAGAGAAGGTGGCCGTTGTGTGCCTGCAGTTATTGGACTTAGCCCGCAGCTGGTGGGCGATGCTAGCAGTTGGTTTGGTGATGCCTGTCTTGTGGGCGGTATTCAGTGACAAATTTTAGACGAAGTACTTTGTTGCAGTGGTTCGCTATAATTTACAAACAAGGTTTAGCAATCTCAAGCAGATGGAAAGGACGGTCGATGGATATACGACCAAGTTTTCTAGGCTTAGTCGGTTTGCTCCCACCTTGGTGGTAACCGAATTGGACCAAGCGCAACGATTCCAGCAGGGACTCCATCTAGAGATCATTCTAGCTGTGGAGCAGTTTGGGCACCAGACATTTGATACAGTTTTACGGGCGCAAGGCGGCATGAATATACCTTCCAGAGGATAGTAGATCAAACCAGAGGACGAAAGAGGCCTCATCGACAGTTATCTCAGCCATCAACATCAGCCCCGACAACTAGGGCTTTGACCATTGGAGCTCCTAGGAGGGCGACCACAGTTTCATCGGTTCAGCACTCGACTCCGACATATCTTCAGCAGCAGAAGCAATCTTCCGCAATAGACTACTCTTATTGTGGGAAGCCTGGACACGTAGTTTCAGAGTATCGTAGAGCACAGGGGTTGTGCTTGGCTTGTGGGACACCGGACCACATGATAGGGTCCTACCCGCATAGAGCCAGTTCATCTTCGTTAACCCTAACCAGTCCATCGGTTAGGGGACCAGCACCAGTGCTGCAGCAGTAGTACCAGCCTCCAAGGCTATTGCCACCTCAAGCCCAGGCTTTCCAACAGCAGAGGTCGTAACAGTATGTTCAGACCCAAGCTCAGATTCAGAACAGGTAGAGAGGTCACCAGCAGAGGAGACCAGCACCAAGAGGACAGGGTCAAGCTATGGCTCTATTAATAGCAGAAAAATTAGCATCAGGTAAGGTAGTGGCAGGTACCATTCTCGTCAACTCTTTTCCAGCATCAATATTATTTGATTCGGGTGCATCGTATTCATTTATGTCTGCACGATTTGCAACACGGATAGGACTAGAGCCATAGTCATTATTAGTAAGACTCAATATACTTACTGGTAACGGTCTTGTGGGAGTAGATAGAGTCTTTTTCTCGTATCGAATCGTAGTTAGCGGTAGAGAGTTTTCCGCTAGATTGATAAAATTTTCGATGGCCGACTATGATGTGGTCCTAAGAATGGATTGGTTGAAGGATTAGTATGCAAGAATAGACTGCCATATTAGTAGGATTATTTTTGGTATTCCCGGCGAAGAAGAGTTTTCATTTTTCAGAGGCGAAGTAGAACCTTCTCCACCAGTCTTGCGGATGGCAGTAGCAGGAGCAGTTCAGCTTCCCAGGTCAGTAGAAGAATTTCCTGACGTATTTCTCGAAGAGCTTCCAAGCATGTCGCGAGAGATAGAGATAGAGTTCACCATTGATTTGATTCCAGGGACGACACCAGTTTCAGAGAGAGTCTACAAAATCGCACCATCAGAATTGGAGATCCTGTACAAGATAATTAAAGAACTCAGAACCAAGGGATTCATTCGTGCTAGTGGATCACCTTGGAGAGCCTCAATGCTTCTTGTGTAGAAGAAGAAGGATGGTACGTCAAGATTATTTGTTGATTATCGTACCTTAAATTTTGTAACAATCAAGAACAGATATCCCTTGCCAAGGATAAATGATTTATTCGATCAACTCAGTGCAGCAGCAGTATTCTCGAAGATTGACTTGCGGTCGGGGTACCATCAGATCAGAGTCAGAGAGCAAGACATCCCGAAAATGGCGTTTAGATCTAGATATGGACATTGGGAGTTTCTCGTTATGCCATTCGGAGCGACCAATGCGTCAGCAGTATTCATGGATCTTATGAATCGCATATTCATGCCTTATTTGGATCAGTTCATGATAGTGTTTATAGACGACATCTTAGTCTATAGCAAGAGTGAAGCAGAGCATGAGCAGCATCTCCGAGTAGTCCTTCAAATTCTCAGAGAGCACTAGTTGTACGCGAAGTTCAGCAAGTGCTAATTTTGGCTTGATCGCATTTCGTACTTAGGTTGCATCATCACCAATGGTGGAGTGGAAGTGGACCTCCAGAAAATAGTAGTTATAGAGACATGGCCAGTACCCAACACCGTCGCAGAAGTTTATAATTTTCTAGGATTGGCAGGCTATTATCGACAGTTTGTATCAGACTTCGCTCGGATTTTAGCGGCATTGACGCAGTTGACCCACAAGGATGTGCAGTTTGCTTGGACATCAGAGTGTCAGAGTTTATTCGAGAAGTTGAAGCAAGGATTGATGACAGCAGCCATTCTCACGCTTCCAGATGGGACTGTAGGATTCTCAGTTTATTGTGACGCTTCAGGCAGAGGATTGGGATGCGTCTTAATGCAGCTTGGCAAGGTAGTAGCTTATGCCTCATGTCAGCTTTATGATCATGAGAGAAATTACCCAACCCATGACTTGGAGTTAGCAGCAGTATTTTTCGCACTTAAGCTTTGGAGGCATTACTTGTATGGAGATCGGATAGAGATTTTTACCGACCACAAGAGTCTTAAGTATGTGTTTACCCAGAAGATCTTAACATGCGTCAGAGAAGGTGGCTAAAGCTATTGGTAGATTATGACATCAACCTGTAGTATCATCCTGAAAAGGCCAACGTAGTTGCAGATGCGTTGAGTAGAAGAGTAGGAGCTTATTTTCTAATAACACAGCCAGGGTTATTAGCAGATCTACAGAAGATGGGTATAGAGATAGTTCTTCCTACCAATTTGGCATTGATGGCCAGTATGCAAGTTCAGCCCAATATAGTTGAGAGGATCAAGATAGCATAGTCTTCGGATTCTAAGCTTCAGCGACTTAGGACAGAATATAAAGCGGGACGTAGAGAAGAGTTATGCATTCACGAAAATGTCACACTTTGACATAGAAGGCATCTTTGTGTACCCAGTGGTGACATCATGCAAGAAATTATGGCAGAAGCTCACAGTTCGCAGTATTCAATTCTTCCTGGCAGCCCAAAGATGTATCGTGATATCCGTCAGTATTTCTGGTGGAATGGCATAAAGAGGAAGATAGCTCAGTTTGTCTGTCATTATTTAGTTTGTCAACAAGTTAAAGCTGAAGATCAGAGGCCAGCTGGACTTCTTCAACCTTTATCGATCCCAGAATAGAAATGGAAACACATTACCATAAATTTTGTAACTGGTTTACCTAAATCCCCAGCTGGGAGAGATGCTATATGGGTTATAGTCGACCGACTTACAAAGGTAGCTCATTTTCTTCCTTTAAGAAATGGTCAGTCGACGGATCAGCTTGCAGAGATGTACCTCAGGCAGTAGTCAAATTGCATGGAGTGCCAGTCAGTATCGTATCCGATCAAGATTCGAGATTTATGTCGCACTTTGGCGGAGTCTTCAAGAGAGTTTGGGAACTCGTCTCAAGTTTAGTTCAGCTTATTATCCGCAGACTGATGGTCAGTCGGAGCGTACGATTCAAACTCTTGAAGATATGTTACGATCTTGTACACTTGATTCATGGGAAGATCACCTTCATCTAGTGGAGTTCTCCTATAATAATAGTTTTCAGGCCAATATCCAGATGGCACCATTTGAGGCACTATATGGCAGGAAGTGCAGATCACTTTTAGCCTGGGATGATGTAGGCGAGAGGTAGATACTTGGTCTAGAAATGGTTACTCAGACTATCAAGGTGGTCAAACAAGTTAGAGATCATCTTCGAGTTGCACAAGATCGTCAGCACCATTGGGTCGATTCTCATCGGCATTCTCTTGAGTTTTCTGTCGACGACCACGTATTCCTTAGGATCTCGTCTACCCATGGCGTCATTCGATTCGGCACACGGAAAAAGCTTAGTCCTAGGTATATAGGGCCGTTTGATATTCTCGAGCGAGTAGGTAATGTGTTCTATCGTCTCGCTCTTCCGCCATCGTTACGTGAGGTACATGACATATTCCATGTATCCCAATTATGACGGTATATCCGGGATCCGAGCCACATCCTTGATCATTTAGAATTGGTTGTTGGTACCAACCTTTCGTATGAGGAAGGGCCCGTATCCATATTGGATCGAAGAGAGAAGGTACTCAAGAACAAGACTATTAGTTTAGTTCGTGTTACTTGGGGTCACCACTCTTTGGGTGAGTCAACATGGGAACGTGAGGATGATATCCGATCACGATATCCACACCTGTTTGACTCATAAGGTATAATGTCTTCCTTATGCCTTATGCTTTTAAATCCTTGCCTGCATGAATGATTGCTTGATTGACAGCTAGTCTTAAATTGCTAGTATTAGTGTAGCTTGCCCCGACACCTCTAGCCTCTTGATTAAATTTCGAGGACAAAATTCTTTTAAGGTGGGTAGAGTTGTCACTCCCATTTTTTGTTATACGTATTTTCAGTATACGTGTACGAATTTTTGACATTTGTCAGGTGATCCGTATTTTTGACTTGTCTTGCTTAGCTTTGGCTTGGTTTATTTTGGTTCGGCTTGGCTTGGCTTTTCTTGGTTTGGTTTGGGTTGAGATG
This sequence comes from Iris pallida, assembly GCA_029216955.1. NCBI lineage: Eukaryota > Viridiplantae > Streptophyta > Magnoliopsida > Asparagales > Iridaceae > Iris > Iris pallida. Next base: position 8,858,029 of record JANAVB010008794.1, read on the forward strand.
GAGAGGTTGATATATAAGTCAACTCCTCTCTCTCTTCTCCATTACTTCTCATTTATTTCTTCTTCTTCTTCTTCTTCATTTCACTACAAAAAAGTGACCTTTTGGGACACCTAGAAACCGTCTTAATAAGAGCGTATACCGTCCCAAATATTATTTGAGACGGTATTAGGGACGGATTTAAACAGTGCTATTAGGGTGGCTTGGCAAAAACTTAAGGGACGAAAATAACCGTCCTAACTGTTGTTAAGGGACGGTTAAATCAATAGTCTTAAATGTTTCTGAATTGTCATTTTTGTACGACGGTTCATTAAACAGTCACAAAAGGTAAGTATTTACAACGGACCGAAACCGTCCTAATAATTTAGTAAGAGTCACAAAAGAATATAATTCACTTTTAGGACAGTACCGACATGTCCCAAAAAATTATAACAACTGTCACAATTATATGAAATTATTGTTTTCATGTTCTGCCTATAAAACATACAATTAAATTACATATATAATATATAGCTAACTATAGAATTTCATTTTATAGTCTCTAAAGTACATTAACAAAAAATAGCATCTATAAAACATCATTAAATGTCATATCTCATCATTTAGAAAATGAACCCAAATCACTTTACATCATTTAGTGTCCTCCCGTCATTTACAAAATGAAATCAATATGCTATACATCATTAAGCGTTTATCTACCATCATTACAAAATGAACCCAAAATGCTTTTCCATTAAGTCGCGTCTCCCATCACTTACAAAATAAGCCAAAAACGCTTTTCAAGGACCTGCAAATAAAAATTTAAAAAGCAGTTAACAAAAGACCATATATACATCAGTAATTTATGGCAGCACATATGAGAATAACATGTTCCAGTGTGTACAATGTTGAGACAAAAATATCTCCGGTTTCCCCTAAAACCACCAAAGATAAATACAAATGGCAAACGCAGGTATTAATTAGGAAAACATATGATATTTTTAGCTATCAATTGGTATAGTAATTGCAGTAAGCAAAAAACCAAATAAAATACCATTAACTAGTCGGTTTCAGTTTTGAAGCAGTAGTTATGCCGATTCTTTGGTTTTCTTATTGCTGTCAATTTTTAACAACAAATACCAAAGCTAGTCAGTTTTAATTTTCTTTTAAAACAAATACGATTAGCTATCAGATTTCAATTTTGAAGCCAATTGTGCGTCCTTTATTTTTTTTCCAGAATTGATCAATTTAGTCATTGAGCACATGTGTTAAAATTTAAAAGATAACTAATAAAGTCTCCAGTTTCAATAATATTATTTGATGGCTTCTTCATACTCATTTCTGTGGTTAAGAGTTTGCTTAAACACATGGAATACAATAGTTTCTAAATATGATTAAGCAATCTAACCTAAAAATAAGAATAATCCATCAATATAATAGCAACGACGATGATGCATATTTGAGCAGTATCCGAAAACATGGAAAAGAATATGATTAGCAGTATCCGAAAAGCTACAAAGATGTTGTATACTGTGAGCGTAGAATATATTATTCTATACTGACAAACAGTATCCAGAGACATGAAGAAGAATATGATTAGCAGTTCCTCCAATATTATATTAATAATTGTGCTTCCTAAATACCCATGCAACCAAGAAAAATAAGAACAAAGCTGATATTCCATAATCTTCAAAAAGGATGTAATTTCAAAATCTAGATGGTAAGAGAAACTCAAACAAAATTAAATATAACATAACTGCACTAGTTGGTAAGAGAAACTCAAAAAATAATAATTAGAACATAATAACTACACAAATTGAAAGCTTATTTAGACATTGATTTGAAGATTCTCACCGGCTTTATACTTCCACCAGTAATTATGGTGTGTACAAACTAATGATAAATCATCCAGTTCATATCACTAAACTTTTTGTGCTTTGATCAAGTTTCTTTTGTTTCCGACACTGATTGCTATGAACCCTAGGTCCCTAGCAAATCCAAATCATTGTAGATGTAACATTAATCACACCGAAGATTTAACAATGGTTCCATTAGATGCAATTAAAATTACAATAAATGATGAAATATACTGACATAAAATTAAAATTGAAGGACATAATAGAAGAAAATTACATGCATTCCCTTTAAAGATACACAAGTTCTCATAATCCTTAATTTTCAGCATACGCACCTCATATTGTTCGTTCTGAGCTACTTGTTCGCTCTGGAGTTTCTGAACTTTCATCAGGAATTGTGCTACCAATCTAGATACAGGCGGTCGATACCGAAATATGGATCTTCCTAGTATGTTTCTAGAAGGAAGAGGGCTACTGAAAATAGAAACTTTTTTTAAACCAGGAATAGAGCATGATTCATAGGACAGAGTTCCATAGACAAAAAAAGAAGAAGAAACAGATTCTAGATTGTAGGAGTTGGTATAGAATAAATGTTAAATTAATAATTTAACTTGGATTTACATTTAAGAAAATAGTGGATGGCTGGTTTCAAACAGGTAGTCATGCATGTAGTTCCATCACCCAGATAAGGTAATCAACTCCATAGTCCAACCTAACTATACCAATTTTTTTAATACAGTGAACAAGGAAAATAAAATTAATTAAAGTGAAACTTGGTCTGAACAAGCATAACCCAAAAACTTCTATATTTTCATTCCTTCACTATAACCATCCTATTTAGATTCTTCAATTATGCCTATGGTTTATTTAATGGCTTTACGCACAACAGTCCGAAGAGCTGATAGAGTTATGGTCGCATCACTTCTGAAACTGAATTGAATTATTGGGAAAAAAATAATATTAAGCCAATATATGCACCAATTGTGAGGAGAACCTAAGCAAATTTGGATTGGTGTTGCTAAAAATATATAGTGTTTACCTTGTTGGCCTAATTCTAGGGGTGCTACTCTTTTCTTTTCCAATCTTGCATATGTGAAATTTAAGTCATAGTAAAGTAGAGTCAAAGTAGGATAGAAATAGCTGACCCCAAAACTAAGGGTATGTTTTCTTAACTAATTTATCTAGTATTACTGTTAGATGTAAATATCTATGATCTCATCTCTGTATACTTGGTTAGTTTGATGTGTTTAGTTGGTATATATTTATAATCTACATATCAATAATTTTATCTATGTTTAGTTGCTCTCATAGCGTAACTAGAAAACTACCAATCTCTCTCTTAATACTACCAGTGTCATGTACAATACAAACACACTAAAGTACATTAATCACTGAAAATTGGTGCCCAATTCCGTGTCTTATTCGTGTTCATGCAACATAGATCACCATCTACAATCAAAATTCTTTAAGCATCCAAAATTTCTACTATATAGACCAAAAATAAGTAAAATTGCAGTAAAAAAAACCCTAACTTCATATTACTTACCAATTTCAATGTTGCACGAATACGATAAGACACAAAAGTCCTATGTTTGAAGTAGAGGGAGTAGAGTACCTAGAGGCGGATGAGGAGCTTGGTGGTGGCGTAGTCCCTGGAGTCGACGCTGGAGGAGAGGGAGGAGGTCATCGGCCAGAACTTGATTGGAGGAGCGGGTAAGTAGCCTTCTGGTGCGAGGGGATGTCATCGAGGCTACATATAGGATTTTTGACGACGTGGTTGGAAACAAAAGAAAATAACGAGAAGAAAATGGTTAGAGACAACCACCACCCTAGATTAGGGTTTTTTCGCTCTCTCTATAGAAAATAGGGTTTTAAGAGAGAGAGAGTACTTCCAGATGGTAGGAGCTGATCCCGACGGCTTCGAGTTTTCATCGGAGAGCTCCATCTTCCGATTAGATCGGAGAGCTTCGTCTTCTAATTATATCAAAGAGCTTCGAGTAGATAAAAAACATGGGGAAAAACCTAATGGGGGTTGGGGGGCGAGGGGGCAACAGGAAGGGGGGAAATTAATATTTTTTTATGAATTGATTTTAATCTACAACCAAAATCTACTATTTTCCCAACCCGCCCAGGACATATTGGGACGAAATCATTTTCTGTCTTAAATAAAATATCCATTTGCAAATCTGTCCTATATAATATTATTTTTAGGACTCTTCGAGATGGAGTAACTAATAGTGTCATCTCAAAAGTCCACTTTTTTTGTAGTGTTACTCCTCTCCACCTACATAGAAGTCCTAGGCAAGTACAACTTGCTTCATGATGGATCTCAAGTTTTATTGTTCCATTCTCTTCATTGCATGATTTTAAGCCTCTTTAGAGCATGATTTTAAGCCTCTTTAGAGCATGATTTTAAGCCTCTTTAGAACTTGACATTTTTGGTTTTGGTGGATGGATTCTTGTAGATCTAAGTTTATAGTTTTCTCGGTTTTGATCTCTTTAACTTTGTTATTTTCGAGATCTATTGGTTCTATGTTGTGGGAAATTTGATTTTACACAATTTAGACCCTTAAAAGTTTTGATTCTGACTTGTTTTATGCCATTTCTAGTTCATGGGTTCAACTAACCACTTTCGGTGCTGTTGGAGAAGATGAGCAGTGCACGCGCGCCCCTTTGTGCTGTGCCATCTCGGTTGCGCGTAAGCTATTTAGCGTCGCACCTTTCAGCCGACGCTCTTTAGCGCCGTGCTATCCCAGTGCACGCGTACCCCTTTGGCGCCGTGCTATCTCGGAGCGTGCGCCCTTGGCTCCGTGCCATCGTAGTGAGCGTGCGCCACCTAGCACCGTGCTATCCCTGGCGCCACTTGTTCCTCTGGTGCCGTGCTATCCTTGGCACCACTTGTCCCCCTGGCGCCGTGCTATCCCTGGCGCCACTTGTCCCCTAGGCGCCACTTGTCCCCCAGGCGCCACTTGACCTAACGCCACTTGCCACCCTGCGCTTCTGGCCGAGCGCTACCTAGCGTCGCGCTCTTCAATCGTGCGCCACTTGGCCCAGTGCCACTTGTCGTACGCCACCTAGCTCTCTTGGCCTAGCGCCACCCAGCATCATTTGGCCCAGCGCTATTTTTGCCATGATATCCCTTGTCCCATATCTCCATGCTTGTTCATATAGTTCTTAGTGTAATGTCTTGACCTTGCATGCATCTTGTACTTGGCCTAACTTGCGGCGACCCAGCATGATAAATTGTTAATATTGAGCATGATAGAGTTTGAGCATGTTTATGACTTACTAGTATTGAACTTGACTTGACTTGGACATGATAGCATGAACCCGTCTTGATATTCGTGATAGTGGCCCGTCAAGGCGCACTCTTGACAAGTACTCTTGACATGACTAGTAAACCTAACCTGACATGCTAGTGGCCCGTCGAGGCGCACTCTTGACATGACAAGTAAACCTGACATGACATGTGCAATCTTGATTACTGTTGCGACATCTATTCTTGTCTTGCTAGTGTAACTCTTGTCTTGACACCGTGGTTGATTTTTTTGATTGTACCTGTACACGCTACCTGTCCTGTCTTGCATCATGTCTAGGACATGGATTCCTGGTTACCACGGTGAGGGATTTGTACTGAATCTGACTAGGTTAACAACTAGATTGATCAAGTAGTTCATTTAGAGATTTTCGCAGTTACAGGCGATCCCGTTATCCTGGCCACACCTGTGGACTTGTAGCCTACCGACGAGTAGGGCGCATTTCCAGCAAACTGTCATGTGTTGTACTCTCAGTCACTTAATAATTCTCTTGATTCTTGATAACTCTTGTAACCTTGCCTGGATAACCTAGATAGTCTGCAGGGCTTGTGACTGCGGGAACATCTCATTGCATCTTATTAGTAACTAAGCTTGTGATAACCCTAGTTAGCTAACAATAGCAAGCCGTAGGACTTGATTGGCCGTGCTTAAATGAATTGTTTCATGATTAACATAGGAACTGTATTCTACCTCTTGTTTCTTCTACTGCAAGCTAATGTTTTATGTTAACTCAGTCTTTCATGTTATTTAACTATGTTCTTTTATCAGTTTTCCTATTCTTTATATGCTGGTTTTAGTTCCTAAGTGGAGCCTCTCTTGTGGCACTTGCTCTTTCTGGGGTCTGACCCAGCTGGTTTTGTATGGCTAGATTTCGGAGTAGCACCCGAGGATCTACCTGCCTTGCAGCCATATGGTGAACACCAGACGTAACTCTGACAACGAGTGGGTTTCTTATTTTGCTCTTCCACTCTATTGTAAATTATTCTTTTGAGACGTTTAGCCGCCGAGCAAGTGTTAGCTCGTGTTGAAACTTTATTTCTGTTTGCCTAAGGGCTGTAACATGATTGACAATTCCTTGGGTTGATCACGTATGACTTAACTCTTGCTAGTCTCACATTTTGTATGACTAGTTTTATGATCATCTGAATATGTAATGTTTGGGACGCCTTACTTTGCATGTTTGATGATATAACATCTTGTAACAATTATTTGCTTGTTTGAGATTGAGACACTAGGTTTGTTCTTGACCATAAGAGACTGTTGGCTTGTAGATAAACCCTCATGCATCTAGACAGCCGTGACCGTATTGCGAGGTGGGTTGCACTTTAATGTACGTAGCTGGCTGTGTCTGTCCCCCGCTCTCCAGTATTCTGGTTTTGGGGCGTGACATGGAGACATGAAATACGACCTCAGACTTAGGCCTTGAAACCTACATTAATTAACAGTCCGGTTTAGAAACCATTCTAAGGGTCTTAATTAATTTATTATTAATGCTAACGATTAACTCTAACGCTTGATTTTATTAATAAAACTTTTATTTTTATAAAAAAAATATTAAACTGTTTCTTTTTAATACTTTTAACGTAATACACATAATTAGCAACTAGTGGATAAAACGATCTTCTTAATAAAATCTATTTATTATAATAACGTGAGAAATTACTATATTTTTATTTAAAATAAATAATAAACAGGTTTTTATTTTAATAAATGGAACTAATACTTTAATTAGATTTACTTATATTCAAAATACCCTTTTTGGTAATGGAAATATTTTTGAAACTAAATAGTGTTTTAATTTCGTAAAATAACTGTAACATATTTAATAAATACTTTTAAATCTAAAACACATGATTATTACGATAATCATTTATTTAGTAATTATTTCATTTTTAAGAATATTTACTAAGGACAATAATTAAATATTATTTTAAAATTATATTCTAATAAGACAACAATAATATTAATTACTAATTAACCATTTTACGTAAAATATTTATTTTAATAAAATTATATATATAATCCAACAATTTTTACGATGGCTCAAATAATTACTAGCAATTTTATAATAATTAATTAACCGCTAATTTCCATCTAATTAATTAATTACATTAAAATAGCTAACAATTAAAATAATGGGAAACTAATTATCCCAAAGTTGACAGAACTTTATTCTGTCAATTTTGGTCGAACAAGATTATGGGTTTTTGTCTAATTCCTATTCTGAAAATGAACAGAGTCTTCTGATAGAAGAACCTACTGGAAAGCTGAAGAAGGAGAACCGAAGTGTAGCTTTGGCCTCGGATCGGGGAACGAGCACGGGGTTGACTTGTCCGGACAACGGAGAAACGTCGAAGGACGAGGAACGATGCACAGGGGGGGGAGGGGACAACGGGGCACACGCGAGGAAACATCGTACGGCAGACAACGGGGCGCACGCGAGGGGACAGTACACACGGGCTGACCGCACGTAGGCGGGCGGTGGCGCAGCGGCGGGCGGGCAGCGACGTACGACAAGCGAGAGCGCGGTGGAAATACTCCAAGAGGGGTGTCGGATCGAGCGGGGTGAGGTGGGGAGCGTGGTGGTGCGGTCGAGTTTGGGAGAGGGTAAAGGTAGAAGGAGATGAGAGAGGCTTTGTGAAGGTTTGGAGAAAAGCTTCTGATTCTTCTGGGAGTTTCTGCCTTATTTGTACAAAGGAGAGTAGTTGGTAGATCCGGGAGTGGGGGTGAGGAGTCGGGATAGTCGGGCGACTAGGGGGAGTGGGTTGAATAGGTAGATGGGTTAGATGGGTTTGGATAGGGAATGAGCTTGGATAGGAAAATGTTTTAAATAATTAGCTAAATAATTCTAATACCTAGCTAAAATCAATCAAGTAATAATTAAAAATTTACAATCAATCGATTAATTAATCTTTTATAACTAAAATTATGTTTCCTATTTAACCGACTAATTATATAATAATAATAATAATAATAATAATAATAATAATAATAATAATAATAATAATAATAATAACTATTCTATAATTACTAGCAAACAATCAAATATTTCAAAAACTCATTTATCAATAAATTCCAGTTTCTGGGTTTTACACTGCGGATGTTCTAGTTTCCATACTACTTGAGTTGTGATGTTGACTTGTCATTTCATATAATATTTGGTATTACTCTATTGTTTCTTTGTTGTTGTTTGGCTCATAAATTACGGGGGATCCATATTTTGATTACATGACAAATGGAGAGATGAGCATACCAAAATTAAAAGTTTCTTGAAAATCAAAAGCTTTCAGACAAGTCAGGTATAATTTCATAGTTTCAAGATAATATTTTTGGTATAAACTCAAAGTTTGTCAATTATCAAAATGAGGAAGATTGTTGGCCCACTGGTCATGATCTTACCTGATTTTGATAATCAACGTCAACTTTGGTCGATACATAAAATATACACAACTACATGTATCAAGTCAGAATGTTTGTACCTACTGCTACAAGCGTGTCGTCGTCATTAAGAACTAAAAGTGATGGAATCAAGATCAAGACTTTTACATTTTTTTCTGTCTTTTTATTTTTATTTGAGTCTATGAAAATATATAAGGTTGATCGGATTGGTACTGGCTTAGATATTTTCAGTCCACAAAATACAACCTTCCTATCCACAAAATTCCTATCCAAAGTCCACAACGAAATAGTCCAAAACCCATTAAATTGGTCCAAATCTGTTCTGTTAGAACCCTGGTAGAACTCGACCAGCACTCGGCCCGAGTTCGGTCAAGGTTGTTTTAATTTATTTTTGAGCTCCCTGAATATTTGTATCCAAAGTTTGAATGCAAGATTTCTGTATCAGAACTCTACCCGAACTATGCTCGAACTACGCCAGAACTCTGCCCAAATTTGGTTCAGTATTAGTTCAGTTCAATCTAGAGTTTGGTTATGAAGAGTTGCATCGGAGGCTATGTCAGAAAACGTTCCAGTTTTCAAACGCCTTCTGGAGTCGGTCGTGCACTCGTTGCCAAGCACGGTGTTGTTGAAGTTGGTCGTGCACTTGCCCCCAAGCCTGGTATTGTAAGAGTTACGAGCACTAAGTTAAAGCTTGTGCCATTGTGGATTAACATCGAGCAGTAATACTCGAGACTAGACTTGTCCTCCACGAGAGATACCAGTATATATCGCTGTCACTGAGTTTGAATCTTCTTAACTCTTTACTTTTACTGCAATTCATATACTATTATTGATCTGCTCTTACTAGCCATATTACATAATTTTTAAATTGTGATATTTATTCTGCTGCACGCACATACTCTATTCACCGCCCTCTAGAGGTGCTCAACGGTCCTACACGAATTAAGTGTTCAAATGTTGACAAAATTATACGTACAATTTTAAATTAATGTAGTTTTATTGTTTATGATGTTGTAGTTATTATGAGTGGTAAAAGACTTATTTATGATATATTTTATAATTATTTTGACTTGCATGATCGTCTAGGAATGTGACATGTACTTTATTTATAATAAAGTTATTTTGATATAAATTCAGTTTAAAGTTGTCATGGACAATTTTTTGGCATAACATTAGTGTAATGTTTTATTTTAGAGAAATCTTGACTTGTCCCTCACTTTATTTACCATAATTCATGGTGCACTCCAGACAATTTTCATAATGTAAGAATCCTCACACTTTTGACAGTATCCGTCTAGAACTAATGGTAAACTGCTTTGACCCAATCAACTTGACAAAAATATCTCTCATTTCCTATTATTTTCTTCTCCGACCCCAGCCGCAGGCAACCAACGCCCTCCCTTCCCACCGCGGGCAACTAGCCCGCTCTCCACCGTACTAACCCCTCCCGGCCCTGCTGTGCTAACCCCTCACCCTGCTCCGTCGCTCTGATCTCCCTCCCTACCCCGCCACTAAAACTGCTTACTATCGTTGCTTGCATTCGCCATCGCTGCTGCCACTGCTGTACGCACTCGCTGAAGCCACCGTTGCAGTTGTCGTTGCTGTGGAAACTAGCCGTTTCTACTACTGTGCATTCTCCCTCCATTGCCGGCGTCGGATAAGGGGGGTTGCTGTCGGGGCAAGAGGGAGGAGAGAGAGGGAGAGGGAGCGGGGGCGAGGAGGAGGGAGTTACGGTGAGCAGCATTAGGAGACGTATGACGGAGGCAAGAGAAGGCGGGGAAGGGGGAGTTATGGTGAGAGGTGGCGGGGAGGCGCACGACGGAGGCGGGTGGGAAGTGAGGCAACAAGAGCGGGAAAGAAGACAATAAAAAGAGGGGTATTTTGGTTAAACATTTTTGGGTCAAAGCAGTTGACCGTAAGTTCTAGACGAATTTCGCCAAATTGGGGAGAATCTTACATTATGGAAGTTGTATAGATACCCCTTGAATTTTAGAAAATAAAGTTGGGGGCAAGTCAAAATTTCACTTTATTTTATAATACCTTATAATAAATATACAAAGATAAATTAATGTCTAATTATATATTGATGTCATGACCCGCACCCGCTTTTCGGATACGAGACATGTCCAAGCCAGCCTACGCCGCAGAATCGACGGTAGAACGCTGTCACGACCATGATGCTCATAATCACATAAATAACATTTATTTGCTCATTCACATTTCTAAATTGATTACAATATTTACAACATTTATAATTAAAGAAAATACAAGGTTCTTACAATTAATGAAAATAATACCACTTTTATATAATTTCTAGGTTTTGGCCTGCGAGTCTCTATCTTCCCCCGTATGGTCCATAGCACATGAATAGGAAGCACGTCATCCAACCTATATCAACGATCCAGTCAGAAAAGGAGCGAGTACATTCTCACAACAGTTTCAATAAATGACAAATTCCATAAATCTGTAAATAATAATGAAGTACACGACGAAAAAGATAAGCATGGAATCATGGCAAAAACTGAGCATGGTAAAAATGACAAGTGAGTACTAAAACAGAGAAGACATGTAGCTAGCAATGTATACTGTAGAACCAGAAATTGTATCTATCTAGTGAGTTGAAATACTACTTCGACATATAAACTACTAAGGGTAAATCTGGTACCCCGCACATGAAATGTGCGACTGCTATTAGGCACGAATAAGATCCGGCACCCCGCACGTGAAGTGTGCGACTGCTATTAGGTACGAATAATTTTGGGTTTGTTTATATGTCTAGAGTATTTCTCCGTCCGACTAGTACTCATGGATCCAAACAGGTCACGAACACGGTACTGGATTGGTCACGGACAACATGTAAAGAATCCATAACTACTATCTCGTGTAACATCGTGTCAAGAACCAATAAAATATCAATGTAAAATACTACTACGTACATGATTCATAGAGATAATCAAATATGAATACTATCAGAGATGTACTCGCCTGGGGTCCTTAGCTGGTGAAATCGATAATCCCGTTGGGTCCAGAATAGTTCAGTTGACCTAAGGTCGATATGAGTAGTCAAGAACGCGATAAATAAAAACTTATAGCTAGTCATGATTATGATGAGAATCGAGAGAGTTTAAATAAATATATATAACTACTTTAGAAATTATATATATAATATTTGAAACTATATTTTACTAGTTCAAATAGTTTTAGATCACTACTTTGAACTATATAAAATCATTTAAGCTAAGACTCAAATTTGTTGAATATATATTTAGGCCAAAAACCATAAAGTAGTATGACAATATTTTTAGGCTAAATTCAAAGTACTATTTTAAGTGAAGACTATATTTATTAGACGAAATATTTCTAGATAGCTATTTGGGAATATAGAAAATCATGTCTTTAGGTCCAAAACTATAGCTTTTAGAAAAATACTATGATAATATTAGGGAAAATAGGTATAGAAATTTCAATAATACTAGTATTAATGCATATCAATAATAGCTAATTATATGTATACCAATATAAGACATTATACGTACATACATAAGTATATACTATATACTGATATTTACTAGCATACTAATTAACAAAAGTAATTAATCAGACAATAATTAGAAATTAGTAAACTAAATGACTAATTAATTTTACTAAATAGTAATTAAGTATAACAGTAGGTAAAAACACCAAATTTACATATATAATTTACCAAATCCTTTCTCTTTCTCACAAAAAAAGGAAAGATAAAGGAAGGAAAGGGAAAATAGGGTTTAAGAATTCCTTTCTTTTCCTTCCCTTTTCTTTTCTCGAGAATGAGGGAACATAGGCCGAGAGGGACGAGTGGGGAGAGGAACTTACACGGAGCTCTGGCGGCAGCTCACTCGCAGTGTTGAGGCGCGACGACCCCGACACTGGAGGAGGAGGCGGATCCAGCGATTAAGCGGCTTCTTCGGAGACCGGCGTTGGGATCAGGTTAGCACGGAGGCACTGGGGACGGAGCTGACCACCTCATTGGCAATGGGCGGCGATCGCCGTGAGCTGGGGGTGCTCACCTGAGACGTCGGAGGAGACGCGGTGACCGCTGGGACCAGTGGCGGTCGCACAGCAGCGGCAGTCCGGTCACGATCGGTCGTACAGACGACGACGAGGCGCGCCTAGTTGTCCTGGCCATCTTCCCAAGGACACGGCAGGTGGAGGCCCGAAGCTCGGCCGCGATTAGTAGAGAAGGCTGTCACGGTGGCATTAGGTTAGGTTAGGGCACAAATTGTGGCTCATCCGAGGACGCAGGCACGGTCGCGCTGCATTGGCGCCGGCTCAGCGAGGGAAGAAGGTTAGGATTTGGTTTGGGTTTCCTTTTTCTTTTCTTCTTTCCTCGTTTGGGTGTGGCTACGTTAGTAGGTCGATTTGCTGATCGTGTCCCGGTATCGGACGCGGGGAAATTTTATACTGTAATATTATAATAGAATGGAAATGATGTGGTGAACACTGACACAGACACGACGACACGATATTGATGGCAATGATAGGAATGCTGGTGGTGATACTGGCTAGACAGGGTGGCCGAGTTCTGCTGATGTATTTTGACGATGGCGATCGGGGTGGTGTTGGCAAAAAAGGCAGGGTTGCGATCGCCGGGGACATGGAACGGCGGTGCGTTGGTTGTATTGCATTGGAATGGAATCGATTTTGTTATGGCAAAATAATGGCTTATATAGGACTCCGAAAGGATATGGCAATATAATATTCAAACGGGTAGATAGGCTGGGAATATGATGGTTTACAAATAGATGGAGTTTAAAAGATACGTTTATACTTAGGGATTAGGATTAAAATATAATGCATTAAATTCGAAAACTACTTTAACCAGATATACTTGTGATATATGTATATACATCTTTATTATAGGTATTCTATATTGGTATATGATTTTTCCTCCATTTAATTTAAAGGAAATCAACTTTTTAAAACAATTCGATCTTTAAATCTTAATCAAATAATTGATTACTACAATAATTCAAGATAACTTTAATTTAATCGTATAAATTCAAATTAGAATATTAATTTCCATCAAATCATTTAAAGCATATTACCATAAAATAATTCCTATTTTAAATAAATAGTTATCATAGTAATTTAAATATAACGTTATCATCGAAATAATTTTAAATATATTTTTATTAGTCAAAATCTCATTCAAAACTATTTACGCCTTTCAAACCATAAGAATTTTAACTATTTTTGTAATACAAAGATAATAGGAAAATAACGTTTTATATTTTTCAAAGAGAGGATTTATTTCTAATCATGATATTTAAAATAAAATAAAATAAATAAATTAATAAACATTCAAAATAATAAACAAACACCTTTCATAATTTCGATAATTTTATTTAATACATATTTCCATTAAAACACGATTAGAACATCTCAAAATATTTAATTTAAACTAGTTTTGATCAAATATCATCTGTCGAGTCTCGACGAAAGATTTTATTTAAACACAGTAATCAAAATAAAATAAAATTTTTGAAAAAATCTGGGAGGAGGAGTTATAAATCTACCCACCTTAGAAATAAATTTGTCCTCGAATTTAAGGACTACTATGGTAGACGGACTGGTTTGATTGGTAAAAAAAATGTAAGATTATGAAAATAAATATTGATAAAATAGAGGAAAAGGAAAGGAAAAATTCTTTAATAATAATAACACTGCTCCACTAGGGTGGGAATGGAAGGGGTAATAGGTACGACATGGTGTTGGAACTTTAGGCTATGGCCTTGAATCCTAAAATGCTCTAAATGTTCTCACAAAAGCTAACAATAATCTTAAGGACAATACACCAATTGAAGACTCTACCCACCTTAGAAATCTTTTCAACAAAATTTCGAAGGGCATGATTGGTCATGATTAAGAATATAATCAAGAAACGATATGATCCATGATCAAGCTGAGTTAGATCGTGAATTGAATCAAACTTTAAGAAATGATACCGCGTGGCACGATTTATGTATAGTCCAAAGGGTTTAGTCACAGTGGTCAAGGATATAATCGAAATAGAGTTAGTTAAGCGAGAAAAAGTCATAGACACGATTAACCTTTGGTCAAAATGGTCTAGTCGACGACCAAAATGTTTTAAGAACGATCAAAATTAAAATGGTTTGGCACGACCAAATTATAGTCAACATGGTCTAGTCACGACCAAAATCGCTAAAGAATGATAAAAAAATTTAGGTAGACTCTAAATGGGGTTATAGTCACTTAGATATAATTTAAGATACAGTCATGATCAAGATTAATCATGTAAGTCATCCATGCATGATAAAATTAGAAAGTTGGCACGAGCATGAACAAGGTCAAAATAGTCATGATCAAAATGGAATAAAAAATATAACATTAGCAATAATCAATTTGAAATATATGCACGATTATGATTATAGTTAAGAGAGTTTAGTCGTGATCAAATTTGTTTAGGAACGATCAATTAGTTAAGTAAAACTATTTAGGCATGATTATAGAATCAGACCTAGGAAAGGATACGAATTGACTCGATCGAAATATAATAAAAGGAGTCTAGTCATGATCGAAATTGTTCAAGGATGATCAAATCCAAAATCGTTTCGATATGCTTAAAATATTTATCCACAATTATTTAGGCACGAGTTTAGAAGAAAAATCTAGATAATTTAGGAATCTAGTCGAAATTACATCAAAAGATAACAATCTGAAAAAATAGAAGGATAAGAAAGGAAGGGAGAATTACCGGTTTATGGAGAAGATTGTGACTAGGAATAAGCACAAATAAATTTGAAAACTTCATAGTTATATGCCAATAAGACGTAGTCTCTATGATATTCGAAACTCGTAAACATAATCGAAGTCATTTTACCAAAAATTTATGCCTCGCCAGTATACAACTAGCTGCATTAAACCCTTGGTTCCACAACGCTAGCTATGTTGCGGTAACGAATTCCCTATCAACTCTATCTAATCTTGACATAACAACTCAAGGATGAAATAAGACGACCAAGACATATTTTTAATAATGTTCGATCACCCACGCTTACTTAAAATTATTTCAACTTAGGGGTCATGCCACGCCAGTGCGCTGCTGGCTGCAATGAACCCATAGTCTCGATAATTCAAATAAGTGACGACAGTGCACTGCTGTCTTGTCATCGCAAGTCATCAAAATTATTCCAACTATATTCCCAAGAATATCAAAGGAGTTTAAAATATCATACAAGTTGATAAAGATAGAAAAAGTGCAAGTATCTGTTCTTCAAGTATAAGATCAGCTTCTTGAAAGGAAAAACAATTGGTTAGGAATGATAATGATCGAAGTCAAAATAAGAAAAAAATAATCTTATAATCCTTATTTCACGGATATTCAATGATTGAGAGGAAACTTTTGAATCCAAAAACTTAACTCGAGATTAATAGACAATTGAGTGAGAAGTTATTTTAAAAATAATTCCTTAGGTCCAAGGAAAAGAATATAAGTGATACGGACTTATGATATGGCGATGTTTAGAAAAGACATAAGATAAAGTTGTACAAATGATCATGATTAGGGAGAAAATGACTGAAGGCAAAAGAAATATAAACTTAAATTTATATTTCTCTAATATTCAAGATCGAGGGAAAGTATGTATAAAGCACTATGTCTACCTATTATGAATATATTTATACAAAAGTATATATGTATAGCCTAAGTAAATCCAAAAAATCCCAAAATATCATTCTAAGAGAAGGTTATCCTATTTCCAAGTAAGATATAAATTTAAATAGCAATAATACATATATTATATTCAATATATAATATATAGAAATTATTCACAATACTGGAAATGGACTACCAATATATATACACATCTATATATCTACATGGACGACGTTGGTCGCACTACATGACCACCAGGACTTGGGTTGGGTTCGGGCTAGTTTGGAACAACCAGGTCAATAATTTTAATAATAAGTAATTAAATTATTCCTAGGGTTAGGTCACGATTTGGCCTGGTTTTCCTAGTTAGTACACACCTCTGACTCGGCCTTCTCTACTATGGCTAACACATTAGTCAAAGCACTCGACCACACTCTCAGTGCTAAAATTCTTGGTTATCTTGCACTCCAAAACTTAACCGTGACTAAGGCCTTCTATAATAAATATTTATAAAATTCTAAAAATCACATTTTAATTCAAACAAATAAATAAAATGATATTTTCTAAACTTTCGGAAAGAGGGGTTACGAATCTACCCACTTTAGAAATACTATCGAATCAGAATACAATAGTGCATCCTTCTATGAGAATCATCTAATAGGATTTAGAATTCGATGAGGCCTATGTAGCAACCTTAACTACCAACTGTCAAAGTAAACTAGGGACTCCTAGTCCTAACCATTCCCCTAAAATTGACTTACTCCTAGTTATGAATGAGCATTTCCTAATCGCAGGCTCGTAGTAGTACGACTAATATGGTACTACCACGTGTTCGCACAATTTGCAAAAACTGACCTGCATGGGCCACCAAAAAAACTTGTCACAACCCGCACCCGCTTTTCGGATACGAGACGTGTCCAAGCCAGCCTACGTCGCAGAATCGGCGGTAGAATGCTGTCACGGCCATGATGCTCATAATCACATAAATATTATTTATTTGCTCATTCAAATTTCTAAATTGATTACAATATTTACAACATTTATAATTAAAGAAAATACAAGGTTCTTACAATTAATAAAAATAATACCACTTCTATCTAATTTCTAGGTTTTGGCATGCGAGTCTCTATCTTCCCCAGTATGGTCCATAGCACATGAATAGGAAGCACGTCATCCAACCTATATCAATGATCCAGTCAGGAAAGGAACAAGTACATTCTCACAACAGTTTCAATAAATGACAAAATCCATAAATCTGTAAATAATAATGAAGTACACGATGAAAAAGATTAGCATAGAATCATGGCAAAAACTAAGCATGGTAAAATGACAAGTGAGTACTATAACAGAGAAGACATGTAGCTAGCAATGTATACTGTAGAACCAGAAACTGTATATATCTTGTGAGTTGAAATACTACTTTGACATGTAAATGGCTAAGGGTAAATCCGGCATCCCGTACATGAAATGTGCGACTGCTATTAGGCACGAATAAGATCCGGCACCCCGCACGTGAAGTGTGCGACTGTTATTAGGCACGAATAATTTTGGGTTTGTTTACATGTCTAGAGTATTTCTCCGCCCGACTAGTACTCATGGATCCAAACAGGTCACAAACACGGTAATGGATTGGTCACGAACGACATGTAAAGAATCCATAACTACTATCTCGTGTAACATCGTGTCAAGAACCAATAAAATATTAATATAAAACACTACTACATACATGATTCATAGAGAATCAAATATGAAAACTATCAGAGATGTACTCGCCTGGGGTCCTTAGCTGGTGAAATCGATAATCCCGTTGGGTCCAGAATAGTTCAGTTGACCTAAGGTCGATATGAGTAGTCAGGAACACGAGAAATAAAAACTTATAACTAGTCATGATTATGATGAGAATCGAGAGAGTTTAAATAAATATATATAACTACTTTAGAAATTATATATATAATATTTGAAACTATATTTTACTAGTTCAAATATTTTTAGATCACTACTTTGAACTATATAAAATCATTTAAGCTAAGACTCAATTTTGTTGAATATATATTTAGGCCAAAAACCATAAAGTAGTATGACAATATTTTTAGGCTAAATTCAAAATACTATTTTAAGTGAAGACTATATTTATTAGATGAAATATTTCTAGATAGCTATTTGGGAATATAGAAAATAATGTCTTTAGGTCCAAAACTATAGCTTTTAGAAAAATACTATGATAATATTAGGGAAAATAGGTATAGAAATTTCAATAATACTAGTATTAATTCATGTCAATAATAGCTAATTATATGTATACCAATATAAGACATTATATGTACATACAAAAGTATATACTATATACTGATATTTACTAGCATACTAATTAACAAGAGTAATTAATCAGAAAATAATTAGAAATTAGTAAACTAAATGACTAAATAATTTTACTAAATAGTAATTAAGTATAACAGTAGGTAAAAACACTATACCAAATTTACGTATATAATTTACCAAATCCTCTCTCTTTCTCACAGAAAAGGAAAGATAAAGAAAGGAAAGGGAAAAGAGCGTTTAAGAATTCCTTTCTTTTCCTTCCCTTTTTTTTTTCTCGAGAGTGAGAGAACAGAGGACGAGAGGAACGAGTGAGGGATAGGAACTTACACGGAGCTCCGATGGCAGCTCACTCATAGTGCTGAGGCACGACGACCCCGACACTGGAGGAGGAGGCAGATCCAGCGGTCAGGCGACTTTGTCGGAGATCGGTGCTAGGATCAGGTTAGCGCGGAGGCACTGGGGACGAAACTGAACACCTCGTTGGCAATGGGCGACGATCGTCGTGCGCTGGGGTGCTCGCCTGAGACGCAGGAGGAGACGCAGTGACCGCTGGGACCAATGGCGGTCGCACAGCAGCGGCAGTCCGGTCACGATCGGTCGTACAGACGACGACGAGGCGCGCCTAGTTGTCCTGGCCATCTTTCCGAGGACACGGCGGGTGGGGGCCCGAAGCTCGGCCGCGAGTGGTAGAGAAGGTTGTCTCGTTGGTGTTGGGCTAGGTTAGGGCACAAATTACGGCTCATCCGAGGACGCAGGCGCGGTCGCACTGCATTGGCGCCGACTCAGCGAGGGAAGAAGGCTAGGATTTTTTTTGGGTTTCCTTTTTCTTTTCTTCTTTCCTCGTTTGGGTGTGGCCGCGGTGGTAGGTCGATTTGCTGATCGTGTCCCAATATCAGACGCGGGGAAATTTTGTACTGTAATATTGTAATAGAATGGAAATGATATGGTGAGCACTGACACGGACACGACGACACAATATTGATGGCAATGATGGAAATGCTGGTGGTGATGCTAGCTAGACAGGGTGGCCGAGTTCTGGTGATGTTTTGTGATGATGGCGATCGGGGTGGTGTTGACAAAAGAGGCAGGGTTGCGATCGCCGGGGACATGGAACGGCGGCGCATTGGTTGTATTGCATTAGAACGAAATCGATTTTGTTATGGAAAAATAATGGCTTATATAGGACTCCGAAAGGATATGGCAATATAATATTCAAACGGGTAGATAGGCTGGGAATATGATGGTTTACAAATAGATGGAGTTTAAAAGATACGTTTATACTTAGGGATTAGGATTTAAATATAATGCGTTAAATTCGAAAACTACTTTAACCCGATATACTTGTGATATATGTATATCTATCTTTATTATAGGTATTCTATATTGGTATATGATTTCTCCTCCATTTAATTTAAAGGAAATCAACTTTTTAAAACAATTCGATCTTTAAATCTTAATCAAATAATTAATTACTACAATAATTCAAGATAACTTTAATTTAATCGTATAAATTCAAATTAGAATATTAATTTCCATCAAATCATTTAAAGCATATTACCATAAAATAATTCCTATTTTAAATAAATTGTTATCATAGTAATTTAAATGTAACGTTATCATCGAAATAATTTTAGATATATTTTTATTAGTCAAAATCTCAATCAAAACTATTTACGCCTTTCAAACTATTAGATTTTTAACTAGTTTTGTAATACAAAGATAATAGCAAAATAACATTTTATATTTTTCAAAGAGAGGATTTATTTCTAATCATAATATTTAAAATAAAATAAAATAAATTAATTAATAAACATTCAAAATAATAAACAAACACCTTTCATAATTTCGATAATTTTATTTAATAACTATTTATATTAAAATACGATTAGAACATCTCAAAATATTTAATTTAAATTAATTTTGATCAAATATCATCTGCCGAGTCTCGATGAAAGATTTTATTTAAACACAGTAATCAAAATAAAATATAATTTTTGAAAAAATTCGGGAGGAGGAGTTACAATTGAAAAGCAAACATATAAAGAGCTTTTGTAAAATACTAATTAGAGGCACTAATTATCATACCCCGTGTAATGCCTCAGTTCCAAACTAGGTAGGATTTGGTAACGTAATATGCCAGTTGTATAATAAATATACTTAAGCTGTATATGCAGTATATAGATAGTCATGGCTCATAAAATATCATCTACAGAAAATAAAGGAATAAATATAACATTAAATTAAATGTGAAAATGTTAATGAACTTGTTGCTGGGTGGAGACAAATCGACTACCAAGCGATTCTAAAGAATAGATTGGAATACATGAGATAAAGAATAATAATAACACCACCTTCTAGGAGAAGGTCATATGGTCTGCGAGGAAGACTTGCACGGAATCGTACACCTTGGGATATGGTTGATCGCCTATACCTGAAGAGATCATCAGGTCCTCAGATGGACGTAACAAGATACATAAAAATATGCCATATAACTGAATATAAACTGCTCAATAATAGTCCAGGTCACAACACAGTTTCGTATTCTGTCATCGAAGTAGTGAACGACACCTACAACCAAACAAGGATAATGTGTGACACACTATTTCACGATAAAATACTGTTACAGGCCATGATCATGCATAACTATATAAATCATACAGAAAAGAACATGTACCGAAACGGATAAAGGTCACCTAACCATTCTATGTGATACATGCACCTTTGAAGACAACGTTCAACGCAGGGGCTTTAAGTTCAAATATTAAATGCATGACACATTAGCGTTTTGACTGAGTCACTAGTGGCATCTAGAGGAAAATAAAAATGCACGACACACTAGCATTTTAGTTGGCATCTAGAGAAAAGGTAAAGGTGGTAGTAAGTAGCGCTCATCTAAGTCAATATCGGCCCATAAGTGTGTAAAAATAATAGTAGCCTCTATGCTAATAGTTGTCCCCTCCCTCCCCATGATACTATACATGCGTCATCTCCACAACACACAAACATGAGTCATCTCCACGATACAGTTTATCCTTAATAACTGCTAAGTCTTCTACACAAATCTATTAGTATTTATATCCTAAAGCACAACCTGTATGCAGCAATGATCAACCAGTACGCAAGTCCGTATCTATATGCGACTTGCGACTTCGTGGCACGTTGGTGTCAAGGTCAATAAATGCATCACAAACAAAGGATAGTCTCTTAATTTATAGGTCAAATGCATGAAAATAAACTAAAGTAACAAAAAATATAACTAACAATAATTTGCATCTACATACAGTTTGGAAGAACAATTTAATATTGCAGAAATTAAATAATAAATGAATAATATGCATGTAGTATGATGAGCAAAAAGTAAATAAATAACTAATGGCATGGTATCTTTCTTGAGGGTGTTGCGATGATCTGACGATGTCCAGAGTTGTCCAATTAGCTAGGGTCGACATAGAGAGGTCCAGATTCACGAGGAATAAGAAATACAAATTAGCCACGATCAAGATTTGATAATTGAAGAAAATTTGCATACATATTACATATAACTATTTTAGAAAAAATAGTTATAATATTTTAAAACTATATTTTATTAGTCAAAATATTTTTAGTAAATACTTGAAAATATTATGAAATCATTGAGCTAAACTCTTAATTTGTGTAGAACTATAATTTTAGGTCGAAACCATTTATAATACCATGAATAATATAGTAATATATTTAGGGCTTCTTAACCCAAGTTTTGAAATTACGTATAGAGCCTAAACCTAATACCATATTTTGTTAGAAATTTTACAAATATTTATTTAGTAACAAAATATCTACATATGACAAATTGGGTTTTAATGATACAATTAATTATAACAATAATAAAGTTTATAATGCAACACATATACTGTTAACAGAAAGAAATAAAATAACAATAAGTAAAAACTTAATCCACTAAAACTTAATCCACTTAAAAAAAGAAAGCAAGGAAGAGCGAGAAAGGGGTTAGAGAGATGGAGAGTGGGAGAGAAAGGTCTTACCTTAGGGGAACTCTGATGCTGGCCCCTCGGTGCAGCCATGGTGGTGGCACAACCGACACGGAGAGGCGCAGATCTGTCGGCCTGGCGATGGAAGCTACGACGCGACAAGGGTCGGCTGGACCGGCACTGCTCTGGCGCAGAGGTGTGTATCTTCGTGGAAGTGGAACGACCAAAGGACGGCACACACTCTGTGGCTCACGACTGAGGAGATTGTCGACTCCGGGTCACGCGACGGGGTAGGCAGCACAACCACGGCTCCATGGAACTGGTGGTGGCGAGGAAGGTCGTGGAAGGATTTTGGGTTGTTGGCTGTTATGGACGCTGGAGGAGGGTCGAGGCTAGACATGGTGGATGGGTGAGGGGTTTTCAACGATAGACAGTAATTTTGCTGAAGATGGGAAAAGAAGGTGGCGACCGATGGCGGTGGACAAGGTCAGTCAGAAGAGGCAGGGGCGGTGATGTTTGGGTAGTCAGGTTTGGTCTGGCTGGGCGGTGGAATCTGTAATAGACAGAGAAGATGTGGTCGGAGGTGTTGGCTGGAGTCGGCAGGGTTAGGCAGGTGAGTACCGGCGAGGGGGCCCAACGGCAGGAGTACCTAGAAAGTTAGGGTTAAGATGGTGTTGGATTGTTGTGTCCTGCAAGACACAAAAAATGTGTACGGTATGTCAGACACAAAAGTGAGTGTAACTGTAAAGAAATGGTGGAAGGTAAAAGACAGGGACACGGTATACAACACGAGTTGCTTGGTGATGGTGGGTAATTGCGGAGAAATAAATGGCAAGGCTCACCTTTAAATAGGGTGGAGGAAACTCCTAGTTGGATAAGGATCTAGAATCCCCACTAGATAAAATGAATTTAAATCAAACCAAATTTTAAATAAAGTCAATCTAATCTTAATCATCGCTTTAAATCAAAAAATTTCAAAAACCAAATCAATCCAATCTAACTAATAATTGATTGCAAATCATAATTTAAAAATAATAGTTAATATTATCAAAAAATATTTAAACTAAATTGTTAATTATCAGAAAGAGTAAAGATTTTATATTGTTCAAAAGAGGAAAAAATGATTTTATCTATAAAATTCCAAGATAGTTTATTACTAAGATCAAAATAAGAAATAAAAATAAAAATGATCCTTCGAAAGTTTGGAAAAAAAGAGATACAAAATTTTATAAATATTTCATATTAGTATAAAATTAAATCACAAATACATATACTGTATATATATACTTACTATATACTATAGTGACTCTAAATGAAATAAATATACCTGTAGAAATTAGGGGTTTTTACATCTTACCCAACTTAAAAGAATTTCGTCCGCAAAATTGAAATTAAAGCACGATTTAAGAAATAAAAGAACGCAAAGCAGTAGAAAAGTCCAGTACGACGAAAAATCGTAACTCGAATTCGAAAAGATGAGATGGAAAATAAATGCAAATGGTTTCTAATGGTTGAGTTTACCGATATAGATGAGGCAATGTGGCACGAATACTTTCTAGCGCATGAGGTACTTGCGTATGAAATCAAGGTTAAGAAAAAACACGACAAGGGAACGAATATAGAGAGTAAAAAGGGATTGGAAGGTGAATGGTCATTTCTGGGATATCCGTAAATCCTAAGTTCAGCCGGTTTGATGGTATGAGAAGGGCGTCCATTTACCCTCGTAATCTCTTACACCTTATTACTCCTTCATTGAACTCCTTAAATAATTATCGTTTAAATCTAAATCCAACCTCAAATTAAAATTTAAAATCCAAATTAATCTATCATAATAATCTTCTCAAATTTTAAATAGCTAAATGCTAAAGCTAAATCAGTTATATCATAATCTCCTCAATATATATATATATATATATATATATATATATATATATATATATATATATATATATATATATAAACCAAAAAAATATATATATAAACCAAAAAGACCTCCTTTATTCATAAACCAGGCAAGATTACAAAGTCATTACAAACTTTAAAGGATAGGCAGCTCCATATGAGAGCACGAGTCATTGCCTTCTTCACTTGCCGCCGAACTTCTGCAATGAGCTGCACCGAGGAGAAAATATATGCTTCATATCGCCATTTATTACGGTTTTACCATAGCACCCAGCATATAGCGCCTACCATAATCTGTTTGACATGCTTCTGTCTTCGTCGCCACCAGCTTTGTAGTCTATGCAGCATATCAACTCTATTTGTCCGAACTCCAGTCACCATTTGAAAGTATTGCCACACCGCGGAGGCCAACTCCCCTTCACTGAAGACATATATATATATATATATATATATATATATATATCTATATATATATATAGGCCAACTCCCCATATATATATATATATATATATATATATATATATATATATATATATATATATATATATATATATATATATATTTTCCCATATATATATAGATATATGGGAAAATATATATATATATATATATATATATATATATATATATATATTATATATATATATATATATATATATATATATATATATATATATATATATATATATATATATATCACAATCCAAATCAAAACTGTAGTAATCTCTTCAAAACTTAAATAGACAATATTTAATCATATCTCATTCCAAATTTAAACCTTTAAAATTTTATAGTCCTTAAATTTAAATTAATACGACCCTCAATTTTCGACCTGCATGGGCCACTACAAAAACATGTAACGCCCAGTCCCAAAATAGGCAGGACTAGATAACATAACATATGAGCCGTATAATAAATACATGTAAGTTGTATATTGTAGAAGCTCAAAAAGTATGAGCATCATCATGCGCTACTCGTAATTGGTGCTAACACTCAAATAGTCAAATGGCGCCAGACAGTAGATGGCACGTGACATCAATTGGCACTGGACTTCAAATGGCGCTGACTGACATATGGCAAGCTTCCTCGAGAAGCTGAAATAGTTTTCATCATAACTGACATCATGTTAGTCGAGAAAAATTTGTTTTGAATCCCGAACGCGCGGCATTCGAGGAGATTGTGTCAGATTTGTCATAATGATTGACAGCTGCCTCGCATCATTCGCAGTTGGCGCGAGGTAATCAATAAATTACGTAGGGTGCATTAAAACAACAAATAGCACTCGACCCATCTGATAGTAGCGCTATCTGATCAAATCATCCAAAAGCAGTAAGATGATGTGGCGCGCATGCCACTAATCTCGAAGAATGTGTATGTGACACTGCCCACGACCAAGCACATCTCTATCATAGAATGCCACTCATCCAAGCCGGTAAACCAACCATTCGTGTGACTGGATGACCAATCAGGATAACTACTTAACAGTTATCTCTAAACTTTATAAATAGAGTTTCAAATCACTTCATAAGCATCACTAATGATCATAATCTCCTGAGCACTTATTGTAGCACTCTCCAAAGACTTTCTTCTTCGACATCGCATCGTCCAAGAAATAAAGTAATCGTCTTCTGATCAGATTCCTACAATTGTACTTTCCCAGAAACCAACTTGTACTCTTGTACACACTCTTCTCAATTTGTAATCAAACAACTTTTTATTTTTGCAAACAAAATGGCAACTTTGCTGGGGACGACTTTCTTCTCCGACGAGAAAGTGATAACTCAATACGATGTTGCGTTGGTCGGTACGACGCAAAAGACTTTGGTCGTGAAAGTCGACCAAACTGCCTACGAAGCCATGATTGGCGCAGGGGGTGCCAAGTGTGCCACCACTGTTGCTGCCAAGAACAAGGCGTGCACTATTTGGAATCGAAAGTCCTCCAGTGCACCAATCATAACTTTTGTGCCAAGCTTAGAGAAAAGCTCTGTAGCTACTTCCTATTCCTCGCCAATTCTGAAATTGGTAGAAAGTGCTCCAACCACTACCCTGGCGCCAATCAGGGGACAGCGCCACATGGCCACTTCCTTTTCGTCGCCAATTCTGAAGTTGGTAGAGGGTGCGCCAGTCATGACCTTAGCGCCAATCAAGGGACAACGCCCTATGGCTGCTCCCTCTTCTTCCTCTGTTCTAAAATTGGCGGAGGGTGCACCAACCACTGCCCTGGCGCAGAATAAAGGAAAATGCCTTATGGCCCATCCTCACTCCTCCCCAGTTTTAAACTTGGTAGAAATGTTACATATCACTACCCCTGCACAGAATAAAGGAAAGCGCCCTTTGACCTCTCCTTATCCTTCTCCAGTCCTAGACTCGATGGAAAATGCATCTGATTGTGCCTCTGTGCCAATTAATACGAGAACGTTTCTGAGTAGAAAGTCTATTTCTCTTAGCAGAGATATCAAATTAATGTAAGAAACTAGACTGCTCGAAGTCCATTTCCTGCTGCCCATCTGCGTCGTGCCAAACGCGCTGGAATAGTGTACGCAGAACAACAGGGCATCCTGCCTGCTCCTCATGGACAACGCTAATCAAGCCAGAGCCAGGATTTTCCTACTTTATGCATTTCAAGAACCAAACAAGGTAAACTGAGGGTGTCTCAGATAGACAGCAAGGTGGCATAAAACTCTTATATGCGCACTTACCTTAACCAGCGTAGAACAGCATCAAGCCTGTATCAAGATCAATCTGTGCCACCTACTAAGTTGTGCACAAAGAGAGTTTCTCAAATCAAGAATCCTTTCACCTATGCCAATGAGCTCAGTACTTCTCTGTACACACAGGGAACAAGGCATCTCAATAACTGAAATTATGTTTCTAACATCATCAAGGAATATGTACCTCCGACATCTCTTTATTCTGTCATTGTAACCGATCTCCGTGAACTTCTTGTACAAAAATAGAAGGTTGCAGGACCATCTCATCCACCTGTAACTCCACACTAGGAGCAACACTGTAATCATCATCATGAAGTAGTGATCAAATGTTGTTGTCAATCAGTAAAATGGTCTATCTTCGACCGTTTGAACTACACTCGGACTCTTGAACTTATTATGGTGGACAAAGATTGAAGTACAGGTAGGCAACTCTAGAGGGGGTAAATAGAGTTTATAACGAAAAATGATCAATTTAAAAAATTTAAACTCTTTTTACCAACAAAATAATCAGAGTAAAGAAATGCGGAAATAAAATAGTTGAGAGCAAGCACAAACACAGCAAGATTTTTAACCTGGTTTCCCTCGTGGAGGACTAGTCCAGGCCTGAGAACTCTAGCTCAGGATTGAAATCCAGTATTTATGAAATAGGGTTACAACCACGTGCCTTTTTACAGAAGAGCACGCCAAACTTCTTTCAATGATCGTTGTGGCAAAACTTGGACTTTTCCAAGCGACTTACAACTTCTTGCACTTCAAACTTCTAGCTGAATCGTACCGAGCAACTTGGACGATTGGAAAGTTTGAATGCTAAGTGGATGGAAAGGTAAATTCTTTAATAAGTAGGCTATGTAAGAGAAGAAGAAGAGAAGATTGGAAGGTTTGAAATGAGAAAAATCAAGGCCTATTTATAGGGTTCGGGGTAGGCAAAATTCGGCCAGAATTCTGTGTGTAGAATTCAAATTTTTGGCCGTTGGACCACTAGCAGTGATCAAGACCTAAAAATCAGCTTCCTGTAATTTAGGGGGCAGAGTTCGGCCCGAACTCTGTCTCCTATAGACAAAAAGTTCTTAATGGGCTTCTGGATGAATGGGCTGATTTGGATATTGGCTAATTAAACCTATAAGGCTATGTCTAGCCCAAAGTTGCTCAGTATGACCCAACGTACATTATCCTATACTCAAAAACAGTAAAAAGTACAGACTCTAGAATACACAAAATAGTAAATCTTCAGGCAGCTGTAGTCTTGAACCAATGAGCGGAGTTGATTGATTTCGAGCTTGATGTGTCAAATTGGACTATGACAAATATTATTTTGTTAATTTTCAAGATTAGGTTGACTGTGATCCGGTTTGGGTCAACAATCTCTCACATTTTGATAATTGACAAAACATGATATTTGTATGTCTTAATATTCATACCTGGACACATTATGGCTCCTCCGTACTTGAACAAATTTTGCTCCCCCGTAAAATGATATTTCCTGTGACAAGTTTTCATCCAAATATACATAATTCATAGTGCTGAGGCAAATATCAAGTGTTCTCCCTCTTTTGACGAACATCAAAATGGAGACAAAATAGAGAAGCAATATAGATACCATCCACATAATGAAAGATAACATGCGAGTAGTAGTTCTAAATAAGAGCAAACTGACCATAGATTTTTTAAAAACATAAAAAAAAACATAGTGCCAAAATAAAAAATAGTCCTAAGCATCAGTGGCAATACAAAAGCCATATCCATCAAGGAGCATGTGAAGGCCCCGCACCATCGGAACTGGTACGACGGGGATCAACAAATGCAGAGGTCGGATCAAGGTAGCGACGAACCCAAGAATCGTCAATACGATAACCGTCGCGAGACAGATCACGCATCATCGAAATCGGCATCGTCGGATGGGCGGCCATGGAGTACTGAATGTCATGGATGGAGTTGCTGAGCACATTCATCTGCAGTGTGGTACGATAGTTCATCTGCGTCCAGCGATCATCCATCTCACTCCAACGTTCGTCCTCCAAACGTAAGTGATCGCGAAGCATAGTTTGAATAGAGTCAAGTGTAGCAGTGGACTCGGGAGCAGGGGAATCAGGAGCAGCAAAGGGTACAGGAGAGTCAGGCTCCTCAGCAGCATCAGACTCAGAGGAGGTCGCAGCAGCAATAGTTCTCTTTGCCTTGGTCAGATAGGCAGGAGGGGACAAGGACTGACACTGATCTAATGGGACATGAAAGGAACGAAAGATCATAGAAAGATACATGGTATAAACTAAAGACTTTGGTTTAGGCCTAGCACGAATCATCCAATCCATCATCTTGCGAGGAAAGTTGAAAGGGACGCAAAAATGCAGAAAGAAAAGAGCAGTAATCTCAAAGTAAGTGACTTCATCAGTCGATCCAGCTTTTGGCAAGACCGAAGAAAAGATAATATGATGAAGTTCATAAAAATGATTATTGAGATGTTTAGCCTTAAGTTTTCGAGGATGGGGATTTGGAGAGCAAAGATCATCCTTGAAACTTTCCAAAGTGGTCTCACCGGGGAAGACAAAATCTCGGGCATCATCAAGCCGTTAGTATTGGGGTCGGGCATACCAAGAAGGTCGACTAACTCAAAATCATCAAAAGATATGTCTATACCGACGACACGTGAGTAGATGCGGTCGCGATCATAAGTCATGTTGCAATAAAACATTTGAATGACATTCACATAGATAGGTTCACGAGTTGCAACAAGTTCATCCAGACATAAGTCACGAAAGTTAGAAAGATAGTCGAAAAACACCGCAAACTTAATAGGGTGTCCGGCAAATATACTACGATGACAAAAGTCGACGAACCATGCGTTAGACACATCTAAGGACACAAAAATATGGTCATCATATGTGTCGAAATTGAGGGGTAGAGGTGGGTTAAAAAGAGGGTGTATCATGTTAGGAGGTGGAGGAATAGGTTGTAGGATTGGTTGAGGTTGTGGTTGAGGAATAGGTTGCTGGGTCGGTTGAGGTTGAGTAGAGGATTCACCAATACTTCTCCTTTGTCTCTTTCCTCTACCAAGCAACAAGGTGCCATAAGAAAAATTGAGAGAAAAGAAGGAAAAAGGAAGATATACCTCAACAAGAAAGACCTAAGACAGAGGAGAATGAACCCAAGAGTGATCTCCTTGAGTTTGGAGAGAGATTTCCCAAAGATTGGAGACTTCTAGGATAGGAAGATATACCTCAACAAGAAAGACCTAAGACAGAGGAGAATGAACCCAAGAGTGATCTTCTTGAGTTTGGAGAGAGATTTCCCAAAGATTGGAGACTTCTAGGATTAGGGTTTTGAAAGAAATATGTTTAGAGAAGTTTAGAGAAGACAATGGAGAGGAGAGAGAGAGAATCCCGAATTTAAGACTACTTGGTCGGCTGGTCGGGTTAAACAGGAGCCATTGGATCATAAACCGATCAATGACTGAGAGCATCTCGTGGTTCTGGAACAAGGAGGCCGAACTCGACCCGAACTCTGTGAAGGGACAGAGTTCGGCCAGAGTTCTGGTCCCTTGGGCTAGAACTTCAAGCAGAAAAAATAGGAAGAATATTGCTAATAAATGGTCAAGAATGAAATTAGGAAATAAAGTTAAAAATTTCAAATGGGGCAGGCTATAAATAAGAATTAACCATATAATAAATAAGGAGTTATGTCATAAATCAATATGGTAAAACTGCTATGGGGTAGCTGCAGGGGTCGGATCCCAGCTAGCGGTAGTCCGAAGACTAGTGCACCGTGTCGCTTAGGCTTTTACGCCTTGTTGTCAGAAGGACCCTTTCGGCTTGTACCCATAGCAAAGTTAGCATAGAGAATCGTGACATAATCGATATTTACGCAGGCCAATTTAATGAATAACCGTTTCATCTAA
Source organism: Iris pallida (assembly GCA_029216955.1). Lineage (NCBI taxonomy): Eukaryota > Viridiplantae > Streptophyta > Magnoliopsida > Asparagales > Iridaceae > Iris > Iris pallida. Next base: position 8,889,020 of record JANAVB010008794.1, read on the forward strand.
AATTCCTAATTCACGACAAAGAAAATTGAATCGCTCCTTAGATAATGGTTTTGTAAAGAAATCGGCCAACTGATGATCAGTGTCAATAAATTCTAAATTGATAGTGCCATTCTGTTGATGATCACGCAGAAAGTGGTGACGAATTTCAATGTGTTTCGTACGTGAGTGACATATGGGATTCTTAGTTAGGTTGATAGCACTAGTGTTATCACAGAATATGGGAATGTGCATAAAAGATAGGTTGTAGTCTGCAAGGGTTTGCTCAATCCACAGAATTTATGCACAACAACGAACAGCTGCGATATATTCAGCTTCTGATGTGGATAGTACGACAGAATTCTGCTTCTTGCTAAACCAAGAGACTAGAGCCTTTCCTAATAAATGACACGTGTTGCTAGTACTTTTACGGTCGACTTTACATCCGACAAAATCAGCATCAAAGTAACCAATAAGGTCAAAAGATGTTGATTTGGGATACCATAAGCCTACTGTAACCATACCCTTAAGATATCGAAAGATACGCTTAACGGCGGACATGTGTGATTCCTTAGGATTAGCTTGATAGCGAGCACACAGGCAAACACTAAACATAATATCAGGACGACTAGCAGTTAAATAAAGTAGACTGTCTATCATACTTCGATACTAACGTTGATCAACAGGTTTGTCGCTTTCATCTTGTTCTAGTTTGGTTGTAGTAGCCATTGGAGTGCCAATTGGTTTGACGTTGTCAAGGTCAAATTTCTTCAGCATATCCTTTGTATACTTTGTTTGGCAGATAAAAGTTCCATGCGATGTTTGTTTGACTTACAGTCCAAGGAAGTAATTGAGCTCCCCCATCATGCTCATCTCAAACTCGTTCTGCATACACTTAGCAAAATTTTGACAGAGAGTTTCATCAGTAGAACCGAATATGATATCATCAACATAAATTTGTACTAAAAGAATAGTGTCTTTGAAAGATTTTATAATGAGTGTAGTGTCAATTTTCCCTTTGGAGAAACCTTTATCTAATAAGAAAGTACTTAGGCGTTCATACCAAGCTCTGGGAGCTTGTTTGAGGCCGTAAAGTACTTTCTTCAGTTTGAAAACATGGACGAGAAATTTATGATTTTCAAAACCAGGGGTTGTTTTACAAAAACTTCCTCCTTAATAAAACCATTCAAAAAGGCACTTTTGACATCCATTTGAAATAATTTAAAATTTTGAAAGTTGGCAAATGCACAAAGCATCTGAATGGATTCTAGTCTTGCAACAGGAGCATACGTCTCATCGTAGTCGAAACCTTCCTCTTGGTTGTATCCATGAGCTACTAGACGAGCTTTATTGCGTGTAACTGATCCGTCTTTATTTACTTTATTGTGAAAAAACTCATTTTGTACAAATAATCGAATGATTAGCTGACCTAGAAACAAGTTCCCAGACCTGGCTCCTTTCGAATTGGTTGAGTTTTTCTTGCATGGCAGAAATCCAAAACTCATCATTAAAAGCTTCTAAAACAGTTGTAGGCTCAATTTATGAAATGAAGGAAGTGCTAGCAATGGAGTCTCTTAACGATGATCGAGTACTTACTCCGCGTGATACCTCACCTATTACCAAATTTTCTGGATGTGACGGCTTGAATGCGAATTTTTCGGCAAGCCCTCCAGAGAATTGGTTTCAGTGGTGGTATTCATCGACGTAGAAGTTGATGGCTCAACATCATCGTCAGGAGTAGCTGCTGCACTATTATCCTCATCAAAAGTTACATTTGTAGACTCTTCTACTATCAATGAGCGTTTGTTGAACACTCTATATCCTTTGCTCTTGGCAGCATAGCCAAGAAAAATACCATCGTCAGCTTTGGCATCAAATTTGCCTAAGTTGTCTTTGGTGTTAAGGATAAAACATCGACAACCGAAAACTCTAAAATATGAAACATTTGGAGTTCTTCCAAACCAAAGCTCATAGGGTGTCTTCTTCGTAATAGGTCGAATAAGTACCTTATTTAAAATATGGCATGCTGTACTGACAGCTTCAGCCCAAAAATATTTCGGAAGTAAAAATTTATTCAACATGACTCTAGCCATATCGCCAAGAGTCCTATTCTTTCGCTCCACAAGACCATTTTGTTGAGGAGTTCTAGGACAAGAAAACTCATGATCAAAACCATTTGAATCACAAAACTTTTTAAAATTGGAATTTTTGAATTCACCTCCATGATCACTTCGGATTCGAGTAATCATGTAGCCCTTTTCGTTTTGAACCTTTTTAGCAAAAATTTTGAAAGCAGAAATAGCATCGCTTTTGTTTGTAAGAAAGAAAACCCAAGTGAATCTAGAAAAGTCATCTACTATAACAAAAGCATAGAGTTTTCCACCAAGACTGGCTACTCTACTAGGACTAAATAGGTCCATATAAAGTAATTGCAAGGGTCTAGTAGTACTTATAGTGTTTATTGAATGAAAGGAAGACTTGGTTGCCTTATTCAGCTCACATTCGGCACATACCGTGTCCTTTTTGAATGTGATATCGGGCAAGCCTCTTACTAGCTTCTTTGTCGATAGCCTGGATATAGTATCCATATTGGCATGACCAAGACGCTGGTGCCATAACAATCTCTTATCCTTGTGGGCGAAGAGGCATCTCCCTGCACTGTTAGTATCTCTAGATAGATAGAAAATGTAAATGTTATCCTCTCTTATCCTTTCAAAAGCGATGTCTCATGTTGACCTATCATAAATTTTTCCAAAGTTAATATCATATCCATGATCAGCAAGGTGACTTATGCTGAGCAGGTTATACTTTAACTCGGTCACTAGGCAGACATCCTTTATTACATGAGAGGGAGGATGACCAATAGTACTATTACCTATGATGTACCCTTTTAGGTTGTTGCCGAAGGATACATACCCTTCCCTCTTTATCGATAGTGATGCAAAAAGATTTGTGTCTCCCGTCATATGTCGCGAGCATCCACTATCGAGAATCCACTTGCTTTTAGTTGAGGGAGAAAGGTCCACCTACATCAAGAGTAGATGTGACCTTTGGTACCCAAGTTCTTATGGGTCCTGAAATGTTAGTTTTTGGCACCCATGCATATAGATTTATATCTACTAATCTCCTAATTCTACATTATAGTGAGATGTGTCCATGTAATCCACAATAGGTGCAAGTGGCATGCCTATTTATGTTGGGAGCATGTTGATAATGATGTCTATATGCAATATGGTAAGAGTTGTATGGAACAGCAGGATAGTGACTATACGTGGCAGCAGGATGATGGTTATGTCTATATGCAGCATGGTGATGGTTATATCTATGTGCAGCATGGTGATGATTAGCTGGACTGTGTGTGGCAGTCGAATGATAGTTATGAGAATAATTTCTATGTGCACGTGGTTTATGAGCTACATGGGAATATGTATACATGTAAGTATGTTTACGTGTTGCATGTGGGTGACGTGTTTGACTATTTTGAGTATTCTTATGCTTTGTGTGTGTCTTATGTGATTGGGTTTGAGGTTGAACAACCTGTTTTCCCAATCTAATCTCTAATTTCTTAGAGGCAGCATGCAGTTCATTATACTTAGTATTTAAACCATCAATTTTAGCAATAGAGATCATATGTCTATTCTTTTCTTCAGCAAGCTCAGTATTGAGTGCTGTGATCTCACGTGTTTGCTTTTCAACAAGTGCTTCGGCATCATGTAGGCTTAGCTTAAGCTTGGACACCTCATTAGTGACTTCCGTGGGTGAAGTGTCTCTAACATTATCAAGCAAAGAAGAGAGATTTTGAATCTCTATTTCATAGCTTTTGATCTTCTCCTTGGCATGCTTATACTTACTAATGACTTTGTTGTGGTCATTTAGTAAATTATTAAACGCATTGCCAAGTTCATCAAAAGTGAAGTCATCGAGAGTTTCGTTAGTTACCTTATCGGATGTTGCCATTAGGCAGACATTAGCGGTGTCTTGAGGAGAGTTCTTTTCTTCCTCGGAATCACTTGCCTCGCTTTCATGCCAAATGCTAGTATTGGCATATTTTTTTGAAGATGACTCCTTGTAGGGCTTCTCATATCGGTTGCCTTTCTTTGCGAATGGACAGTCTTTTCGGACGTGTCCAGTCTTCTTACAGCCGTAGTACGTTGGTTCTTCCTTGTCATCTTCTTGTTGTTCCTTCTTTCTTTGATTGAAATGAAAGAACTTCTTAAAGTTGCGGACTAGAAGAGCTTGATCATCACCTTCCGAATTATCGTCATCAGTCTTTTCAGGATCAGCCCTTCGACGATGAGCTTTTAGGGCAATCTTTTTTGCCTTTGGAGTAGGCATTTCAAAGTCTTTGAGGTCAAGCTCGTGGGTCATCAGCTTTCCCATCAAAGTCTCTATAGACATTGTGGTGAGATCATTGCCTTCTATGATAGCAGTTACCTTAGGGTTCCAAATCTTCGGTATCCCCCTAAGTAACTTACGGATCTTCTCATGATTTGTATATTGTTTGCCAAGAGATGACAAAGGGTTGATGATGTCAAGAAACCTTGTAAACATTTGGGTGATCATCTCATTAGGCTTCATCTTGAACACCTCGTATTCTTGAGTGAGACGATTAATTTTTGACTCCTTGACTTGGGTAGTTCCTTCATGCGTCACTTCTAGAAGTTTCCATACTTCGTGCGAGATGGTGCATGTCGAAACCCTGTTAAAATCATTCCTGTCTATTGCACAAAATAATGCATTAATAGCTCTCGCGTCTAGACTCGCCTGTTTCTTTTCCTCGTCGAAATATTTGTCGTTTGGTTTCTCGACGAGATCTCCATTGACAACTATTCTGATGGGCTTTTTGTAACCATCGGTGACAATGGTCTACAGGTCGAAGTCTAGAGACTTGAGATAAAAACTCATCCTTGTTTTCCAATAGGTGTAGTTTGTTCCATCAAATAGGGGTGGCCTATGAGTGGACTGCCCTTCACCATGATTGGAAAACATAGGTTGTGTGGTTGCCATGGATCAGCTCAAGGATGTTAGTCATTGTTGAGAGAACAGAGCTCTGATACCAATTGAAGTACAGGTAGGCAACTCTAGAGGGGAGGGGGGGTGAATAGAGTTTATAACGAAAAATGATCAATTTAAAAATTTAAACTCTTTTCACCAACAAAATAATCAGAGTAAAGAAATACAGAAATAAAATAGTTGAGAGCAAGCACAAACACAACAAGATTTTTAACCTGGTTTCCCTCGTGGAGGACTAGTCCAGGCCTGAGAACTCTAGCTCAGGATTGAAATCTACTATTTATGAAATAGGGTTACAACCACGTGCCTTTTTACAGAAGAGCACGCCAAACTTCTTTCAATGATCGTTGTGGCAAAACTTAAACTTTTCCAAGCGACTTACAACTTCTTGCACTTCAAACTTCTACCTGAATCATACCGAGCAACTTGGACGGTTGGGAAGTTTGAATGCTAAGTGGATGGAAAGGTAAAGCTCTTTAATAAGTAGGCTATGTAAGAGAAGAAGAAGAGAAGATTGGATGGTTTGAAATGAGAAAAATCAAGGCCTATTTATAGGGTTCGGGGTAGGCAGAATTCTGCCAGAATTCTGTGTGTAGAATTCAAATTTTTGGCCATTGGACAACTAGCAGTGATCAAGACCTAAAAATCAGCTTCCTGTAATTTAGAGGGCAGAGTTCGGCCCGAACTCTGTGTGGAGGCAGAGTTCGGCCCGAACTCTGTCTCCTATGGGCAGAAAGTTCTTAATAGGCTTCTAGATGAATGAGCTGATTTGGATATTGGCTAATTAAACCTATAAGGCTATGTCTAGCCCAAAGTTGCTCAGTATGACCCAACGTACATTATCTTATACTCAAAAATAGTAAAAAAGTATAGACTCCAGAATACACAAAATAGTAAATCTTCAGGCAGCTGTAGTCTTGAACCAATGAGCGGAGTTGATTGATTTCGAGCTTGATGTGTCAAATTGGACTATGAAAAATATTGTTTTGTTAATTTTCAAGACTAGGTTGACTGTGATCCCGTTTGGGTCAACAAAGATGAATTGCAATATGCTTCGGTCAATATGACGTCCCGAAGTACTGGGATGGAAAACGTCTAAGACGTAATGCATCCTGTAATCCCAATCAATAATACCTTGATCGTATCCGTGACTCCGGTGAAGGGGTCTACCAGAATACAAGATCAAGAGGCCGAGATCTATTCGGTCAAAGGAATCTTCCCTCTCCTAATCTTGGGGATATCCTCAGTCAGAGAAATCTTCTTGATTCCAACCATGAAACAATCGGTCAAAGGAATCTTCCTTCTGACCAAGAAACAATCGGTCAAAGGAATCTTCCTTCCAATCAGGAAACAATCGGTCAAAGGAATCTTTCTGATTCTGACCAAGATTTCTTCGATCAAAGGAATTTTCCCACTCTTCATCCTGGGGGTAGTTCCCTGCATAACTTCAACGCCGACAGTGAGAGCTCTGAGCGGACTATCTTTTCCACCAGCTCATTATCGATAGCCAGAGAAGTGACTGCCTATGTTACCAATGAATAACAAGATGCGTTCAGCTCCGACAGTCAAGAACAGAGGATTGCTGCATTAGAGACTGACTTGAAAACCATGGCTAAAATGGTTGCAAGTATGTGTTGGCCCATTGGTCATGGTCAAACCTGATTTTAATAATTGATCAAACTCTGTCTCGATATACAGTCTACTTAAAGATGTTTTGGACTTTTGGACACTACCAAAGATCTGCTACCCATTCTGTTCAAGATCGAAGCTGTGTTTGCCACTCGAGTCTGTATTTCCTTTATGCAATATAATTTTCACTTTTATTGAGTCTAGGAATACCTTGTACACCGAGTCGTACTTACAAATAGGCTACCCTAAAAATGATTTAAAAAATATCCCATATTTAAAAAATAGCCCACTTATTTACAAAAAGCTCATAACTGCTTAAAATAATTTCAAAAAGCCCAAAAATCAAATTGCAAACACCCTGACCAACCCTGACAGAACTCGGCCAGAGTTCGGTTAGTGGACGTTGTATTTTGAACTTGGTCCTCCTGCAGTTACGGATCTTGTCGAGATTTTTTCATAGAGTTCTGTTCGAATTCTGCCCGAATTCTGACAGAGTTCTGCCTTTGGAAAAACTATAAATAGAGAAAGATTTCGATCATTTTAATTCACTCATTCACTTTCATCTCTTCTCTCTAAAGCCTATTGTTCTATTCTAAAGAGTTCTAAGCTTTATTTTTTAAATCCTAAGCCAGTTACAATCCTCTAGTCGATTTGCCAGTGCGATACGGTCTAGAAGCTTCAGCGTGATTGTAATCAGAGGTTTGATTGAAGAAAGACTCTTCACAATTGAAGTTGGTCGAGTACTTCGAATCAAAGCTTGCGTTTGTAGAAGTTGCAAGGACTTCATATAAAAACTTACTGAATTTTTCAATAGTGGATACAACTGGAAGCTAGAGTTCTTCCGACTGGAATAGTCCTCACAAGAGGGAAACCAGTATACATCACCGTCTTTGCGTTTGCTTTCTGATATCTGCTTTTACAGTTATTTATTTGTGATATATATATTTCTCTGGGATCTTGCTACTAACTTTTTAAATTAGCTATATTTCGCTGCCTACTCTATTCATCCCCCTCTAGAGTATTGTGTTTTACAAATTTGTTCCTACAATGGTATCAGAGCGGGTTATATAGGTAAAGCAAGGTAACATTGCAGTTATAATTTTACTATTCTTAACTGTTACATAGATCACAACACAACACATGGCAACTGTGAAGTTCACAAGTGAAGGCCAAGCCACAAACAGACCTCCTCTGTTTGACGGTAAAAATTATACCTATTGGAAAACACGGATGAATTTCTTCTTAAAATCTCTAGACTTTGACTTATGGTCTATAGTTGTTGATGGATACAAAAAGCCTCATCGTATTCTTGTTGAAGTTGTTTTGGTTGAAAAACCACATGATAAATATACTGAGGATGAAAAAAAAGGCCAGTCTTGACGCACGTGCTATTAATGCTTTATTTTATGCCTTAGACATGACTGAATTTAATAGGGTGTCAACTTGCACAACATCAAATAAAGTATAGAAACTTCTTGAAGTAAACCACGAAGGTACGACACAAGTCAAGGAGTCAAAGATCAGCAGACTTAATCAGGAGTATGAGGCGTTCAAGATGAAGCAAAATGAATATGTCACCCAGATGTTTACAAGATTCCTGTATATTGTAAATCCTCTGTCATCACTAGGCAAGGATTACAGTAACCATGAGAAGATTCGCAAACTTCTATGAGCTCTCACGAAGAATTGGATTCCAAAGGCTACAACAATTATTGAAGGGAACGACCGCTCAACAATGTCTCTTGAAACACTCATGGGTAAGCTACTCACTCACGAGCTGGAACTTCAAGACTTTGAAGATGTTGTACCAAAGGAGAAGTCAGAGAAGTCGATCGCTTTCAAGGCTCAACATAGAAGAGCTGTAGAAGATGATTTCGACAACAGTGACTCTGACACTGAGGATCAAGCTCTTATGGTGAAAAATTTAAGAAGTTCATAAGATTCAACAGAAGAACAAAGGACAACAACAGCAATAATAACGATGAAGATCCTATTTGCTATGGCTGTAAGAAAAAAGGACACATAAGGAAAGATTGTCTAACAATATCATCATCAACCAGGAAGAACAACAAATATGACAAGGGCTACCTGAAGAAGTCTACGTCCCGAAGATATGCCAATACAAGCATATGGCATAAAAGTGAAGCTAGCGACTCAGAAGATGAGCAATCAGATGACGCTGCAAATGTATGCTTGATGGCGTATGATCAGGTAACCACTAACCCCCTGTTTGATACTTATGATGATTTTACCTTTGAGCAACTAGGAGAAGCCTTTACTGACCTCTTAGGGGATTACAGAAGACTGCGTAGTAAATATCAGACCTCTAAGAAGGTACTCAAAGAGTACAAAGGTGAAATAGGAAGACTTACCGACCTACTAGCTAAGGTTAGAAGTAGTAATTGTTCTAGTGAGAAAGGTGAGCTTTCTTCTGTTAAGATGTTATTACACGAGAACCAAAGACTATCCGAAGAGAAGGACAAGACCATTACCCAATTAGAGGAAGATTTACTCAAAGAGAAGAAAAGTCTCCAGCAAGCTACTGTTAGAAATGATGCACTCACTGCTAAATATAACTTGTTATATGACACCTCCAAAAAGTTAGAAATTAGGATAGGAAAACAGCCTAAAGTTGCTGCTTCCTACCCTAACATGTGTCACTTACCGAATCATCGGAACACGGTCAAACCCAACATTGTCAGACCTAACCAAACCAAACCGTTGCCCAAGAAGACAAATAGCATGCATTCTTTTACACTAGAAAACCTAGACCTACCAATAATGTATAACACTCTGCTTTCAATAATTAGCATGCTAGATGTTACTATTGTGGCACCATTGGTCATATTTCTTCTTCATGTAGAGTTAAAAAGCTTATTGATTTAAAAAATCTGTGCATGGATACCAAAAACTAACATTCCAGGACCCTATAAGAAATAACTACCAAAGTTTTCATCTGCAAATTCTTTTGTAGGTGAAACACCCGTCACATGTGAGAAGCAAATGGATCCTCGATAGTAGTTGCTCACGGCATATGACCGGTGATGCTTCATTATTCACGATACTGTCGAAGATGAAAGAAGGATACGTCTCCTTTGGTAATAATTTAAAAGGGTACATAATTGGTATTGGTAATATTGGTAAGGCTCCTGATCCTGTGATTAAAGATGTCTGTCTAGTTACCGAGTTAAAATATAATCTGCTCAGCATAAGCCATTTAACTGATCACGGTTATGGTATTATCTTTGTCAAAGACAAATGTACTATAGTTGATAGCTCAACTGGTAGTATATCTTTGAAGGTATCAGGAAAGATAATATATAAGTTTTCTATCTGTTAGAAGATGCTAACAAAGCAGATAGATGCTTGATGGCCAAAAGTGATGAGAGTCAATTATGGCACATGAGCCTCGGTCATGCAAATATAGACACAATTTCAAGACTATCCACAAAGAAGCTGGTACAAGGCTTACCAGATATTTCTTTCAAGAAGGATACGATATGTAACGAATATGAAAAGAACAAAGCTGTCTGATCCACTTTTAAGTCCAAGAACGCTGTAAGTACCATTAGACCTCTACAATTGCAGCATATGGATTTATTTGGACCTAGTAGAATTGCTAGCCTAGGTGGTAAGTTATATGCATTTATAATAGTAGATGATTTCTCTACATACACGTGGGTATATTTTCTTGCACGCAAGAACGATGCATTATCAGAATTTGTCACCTTTTGTAAGAAGGTTCAAAATAAAAAGGGTTTCATGATCACTCGTATTCGAAGCGATCATGGCGGCAAATTTAAGCAATTTTATGACACACACGGTTATTTGCATGAGTTCTATTGCCCTAGGACTCCACAACAAAATGGAGTTGTTGAACATAAGAACATGACTCTATCCGAAATGGCTAGAGTAATGTTAAATCAGTTTAGTCTACCTAAATACCTATGGGATGAAGTTGTAAATACAATATGCTATGTTCTCAATAGGGTTCTAATTCGACCTATATCGAAGAAGATTCCCTATGAATTATGGTTTGATAGAACTCCCTCTAAGTATTTGGTTGTAAATGCTTTATTCTTAATACTAAAGATAATTTGGGAAAATTTGACGAAAAGGCCGATGAAGGTATATTTTTAGGTTATGCGACGAAAAACAAATGGTACAGAGTCTTCAACAAGAGAACGATGATCATCGAAGAAACAATAAATTTTAAATTTGACGAACTCAATCAACATTCTGTCGATAATGATGATGAAGACATAAGTACACCTAGTATTGCTCCTGCAAAACCCTCACACAAAGCACCAGCTGAGTCTCTAAGCAAATGACGTATAGAACCAAAAGTCGGAACCAGCAATCTAGAGGATATGCCAAAAGAAATGAGATTTTTGGCAAACCATCCAAAGAACTTGGTAATTGGTGAGATTACCAATGGTATAAGTACTCGTTCCTCTAGTAAAGATATAGCTTCCTGTTTTATATTTATTTCACAGCTTGAACCCAAAAATATTGAAGAAGCATGTAGTGATAATTTTTGGTTAGATGCTATGCAAGAGGAATTGAACCAATTTAAACAAAATCAAGTTTGAAAACTTGTTCCCAAGCCCATTGATCATCCGGTCATTGGCACCCGCTGGGTATTCCAAAATAAACTAAATGAGAATGGCTTAGTGACTCGTAACAAGGCTCGATTCATAGCTCAAGGATACAATCAGGAAGAAGGTATCGACTACGATGAGACTTATGCCCCAGTTGCGAGATTAGAATCCATTCGCATGTTATGTGCATTTGCATGTTTTCATAATTTTAAGTTATTTCAAATGGATGTTAAAAGTACATTTTGAATGGTTTTATAAAAGAAGAAGTTTATGTAGCTCAACCTCCAGGTTTTACTGATTTTAAAAATCCTGATTATGTTTTCAAGTTGAAGAAGGCATTATACGGTTTGAAACAAGCCCCTCATGCTTGGTACGATCGTTTAAGCTCTTTTCTACTTGACAACGGCTTTTCAAAAGGAAAGGTTGATACTACAATATTTATAAAGTCTTTTAATAGCAATCTTCTTTTGATTCAAATTTATATAGACGATATCATTTTTGGATCTACTGATGAATCTCTTTGTCAAGAATTTTCAAAGTGTATACATAATGAGTTTGAGATGAGCATGATGGAAGAGCTGAAATTCTTTCTCGGACTGCAAATCAAACAAACCAACAATGTGACGTTCATAAATCAAGCCAAGTACACAAAAGATTTATTAAAGAAGTTCGATCTGGAAGCAGTCAAACCACTTGGTACTCCGATGGCAACTTCAACCAAGCTTGATATTGATGAACAAGGCAAACCTATCGACATACGTAAATATCGAGGTATGATTGGTAGTTTACTTTACTTAACTACTAGTCGACCTGATATAATATTTAGTGTTTGCTTGTGTACACGTTTTCAAGCCAATCCTAAGGAATCACATCTGTGTGCAGTTAAGCGTATCTTCCGATACCTTAAAAGCACATCTTCTGTCGGCTTATGGTATCCCAAAACCACGTTGTTTGACCTAGCCGGTTATTCGGATGCTGATTTTACTAGATGCAAAGTAGATAGAAAAAGTACTAGCGGCATATGTCATTTCCTAGGCAAAGCTTTAGTCTCTTGGTTTAGCAAGAAATAAAATTTTATCGCATTATCAACAACTGAGGCCGAGTATATCGCCGCAGGACGTTGTTGTGCACAAATTTCGTGGATGAAGCAAACCTTAGAAGACTTTGGCTTACTATACACACACATACCTATTTTCTATGATAACACTAGCACTATCAATTTGACTAAGAATCCAGTATGTCACTCTCACACTAAACATATCGAGATTCGATATTATTTTCTTAGAGATCATCAACCAAATGGAGATATAAACCTTGTATACATAGACACAGAGAATTAATTAGCTAACATCTTCACAAAACCTCTAGTGGAAGATCGTTTCAATTATTTACGTCGAAAATTAGAAATTTTAGATGTCAATAATATTAATTAATTTTGTTTTATATAATTATTTTTCAATACTCAAAAACTGTTTTTGAGACAAGCCTACAAAGGGTCTGTCTGTCACCACGACTACGGTCGAAGCGAAGCGGTATTTAATTGTTACCCGGTGAACTTTCGTTAGTTGGGACAGTACCCCTACAGCTAATCTGAAACAGTCGCTGTGTAACAAAATTTAATTTGTAAAATAATATTAATTTTATTAATTAAAATTTTAAAATTACTAAACTTAGAATTAAATAATTGAAAGGGGATGATGAAAAGGATGTGGCCTAGAAAATTATTTTTTTTAAAAAATTTATCAAAAGAACCCTAGGCAAACTCGGGCCGAGTTCGGCCAGAGTTCTGTTGGTGGTATATATTTTTAAGTCAGAACCCGAGGCCCTCTCCTCCTCATCTCTTCCAAACTCCTTCCAACAGCAGCAACAGCCGCCCGAACCTCTCCAAAACCTTAGCTTTTCTCCAACTCCTTGCTCCTAATCCGGTTGGAGATTTCTATCCAAATTTTGGATTCGTGCGAAGAATTTCTGTCGCTACAACATACTCAATTTCTGGAAGGTGTAACTCTCTCCTTCCATCTCCTTAAATTTCATTAGTTTCTATTCAAATTTGGGAGAAATGCCTAAGGGATTCACTCCTTCCAAGAGGAAAAAGACCAATGCCAGTGAAGAGGCATCGTCTTCGAATCCACTAGAGGATTCCCTCTTTTCCTCGGTCCAATCGGTCGACGGTGCATACAATGAGTTTTATTTTAAAACCCATGGCCAATCATTACTATGGTATGGTGATTTTATCATGTGCAACATATGCACTGGCGCCCCGATTAAGTGGACTGTGTTTTCTGACCACCGTCCTTACTTTGAGGCATTAGGGTTACACTGACTTGTCACCGAAAAATTCCTTATAGCTACTAATGCCATTAGATTATTTTACTGCAACTTTGTGTTAGACACTTTTGATGTTAAGACTCATATCGGAGGTATTAACATCGAGTTCAATGATGTCTTGTTAGAAAAAATCTTTGGAGTTCCTAACGAAGGTGCCCCGCTCGATGATATCACTAATTTCAATTTTCCCGATGGTACGACTCTTCTCAGCTTCAAGAACGATCTTTGTGCAACTGCGCGTCTTCGTTCTGGAAAGTTTAAGGCTGCAAACTTTAACTTATTTAACTATGAGTTACATCACATCATCTATTCCACTATTATTCCAAAATCTACTTCAAAAGATGATGTTACCAATCTTGAACTATCTGTCCTTTACCACATCATTAAGGGAATTCTATTTTCGATTCCTAAGACTATTATCCAGATGATGGGACGATGTCGTGCAAGCGATCGAAATCTCTCTTATGCGATGTTCATTCCACGCATCTTTCAGCATTTTGACATCGATCTATCTACTTGTGCTCTGGACCCTGAGCCTAAGTATCTCCAGCTGTCCCGTCGTAGCACAGCCGCTCCTCCTGCTTCTCCTTCTGTACCTGCTCCACCTTCTCAGGCATACCCTATATCTTTTGAGGGTATTCATCATCACCTCTCTGATCTGCAGATATTCATCACTGACACATCCAGGGAACGCGAGTTCCGCGATGTGAGTCGATTTTAGGCACTCACCAACTCCTTTGTTGATCTCCGTTTTGCCAGACTGGACACTCTGCCAGTTCTCTTCCCAGAGATCCTGCTATCTCTGGATACCGCTATGAGGATGAGGCGGTACACTCTCTCTTTTAGCCTGGTAACGCTTATGACAGGTACCGTGGTTCTGGGGCTGGTCCATCCGGACATGGTGGACGTGCTAGCACTGCTGATGACGATGATGACGAGAATTTGTGATCTAGACACATTATATTTTGTCTAGATGTCACACTTTTTAAGACTTTATTATGTCTTTCTTTACTTGTAAATGCTCCGACATTCCAAGATATCAGTACTTTATCTTTTAGTTTACTTTTGCATTTGAGATTGTGACTTTCTGAGCTGATGTATTCTGAACATCTTTTTTATGCTCTGCTTAGCATATTATATCATTTCAGTTTAGATTCATAATTATTGGTATAGCACTATCTCTTTATGCTTCAATATTAACTGCCTGTGAAATAATATTTTTTTATTTTTTATTTCTTCAACGATTCTTATGCATACATTGCGGGGGAGTTTCTCTCTTTGCAATTATTTTGCTAAGTGACAACGGGGGAGAAATAGGATCTAACATCTTTTGTAGGGTATAAGAACAAATTTTTTCAGGATACAATACAATTTTGATTATCTTTCAAATCTTATTGATCGAAGATGTTATATCGGTCAAGGTTTGTCAATTATCAAAATGGGGAAGATTGTTGGCCCATTGGTCATGGTCAAACTCGATTTTAATAATTGATCAAACTCTGTCTCGATATATGGACTACTTAAAGATGTTTTGGACTCTTGCACACTGCCAAAGATCTGCTACCCATTCTGTTCAAGACCAAAGCTGTGTTTGCCACTCGAGTCAGTATTTTCTTTATGCAATATAATTTTCACTTTTATTGAGTCAATGAATACATTGTACACCGAGTTGTATTTGTAAATAGGCTACCCTAAAAATGTTTTCAAAAATATCCTATGTTTTGAAAAACAGCCCCCTATTTACAAAAAGCTCATAACTGCTTAAAACAATTTCAAAAAGCCCAAAAATAAAATTACAAAAACCCTGACCAACCCTGACAGAACTCGGCCAGAGTTCGGTTAGTGGATGTTGTATTTTGAACTTGGTCCTCCTGTAGTTATGTTTCTTGCCGAGATTTTCTCATAGAGTTCTGCCCGAATTCTGACAGAGTTCTGCCTTTGGAAAAACTATAAATATATAAGGATTTCGATCATTTCAATTCACTCATTCACTTTCATCTCTTCTCTTTAAAGCCTACTGTTCTATTCCAAAGAGTTCTAAGCTTTATTTTTTTAAATCCTAAGTCAGTTACAATCCTATAGTCGATTTGCCAGTGCGGTACGGTCTAGAAGCTTCAGAACGATTGTAATAAGAGGCTTGATTGAAGAAAGACTCTTCACAATTGAAGTTGGTCAAGTACTTCGAATCAAAGCTCGCATTTGTAGAAGTTGCAAGGACTTCGTATGAAAACTTACAAAATTTTCCAATAGTGGATTCAACTGGAAGCTAGAGTTCTTCCGACTGGAATAGTCCTCATAAGAGGAAAACCGGTATACATCGCCGTCTTTGCGTTTGCTTTCTGATCTCTGCTTTTACAGTCACTTACTTGTGATAAACATATTTCTTTGTGGTCTTGCTACTAACTTTTTAAATTAGCTATATTCCGCTACCTACTCTATTCACCCCCTATAGAGTATTGTGCTTTACAAATTCGTTCCTACAGTATGTATGCTGTGATCGTAGCACAACATACTGTTCTACCGGTTGCGAATCCAATTCCAACCCAAGAACATATAGCAGCATATGTCCTTGTCAACACTGGGCTGGGGGTGTAATCTCCCCACAATGCTACTATACCCGCTCAGGCTACTCCAAGTCAGTCTGGTTCTGGGCGTGGTGCTTATCATACAGTTCTGCCTCATAACACATCGGATCAGTCTACTTCTCCCCACGCCTTGGGAGATCCCCTGGAGGCAGTAAAGCTTTTGCGTAACCAGTTCAAAGCCTTCAAACAGAAGGATGACCTGTAGAAGCTAGGGATCAAGCAACCTTACCCTGTAGAGTGAAAGGAAGTTTCGTTTCCACCTAAGTACAAGCCACCGACTATCATGCTGTTTGTTGGCAGCTCATCTCCGAGTCAGTATCTCAATCACTTCAAGGTAATGACTGATCATCTCCAACCGAACGATGCTCTACTCATTAGAGTATTCATCGGGTGCGACCTATGACTGGTATCGAAGTTTGCTAGATGGTTGCATAACATCTTTTGCAGGATTCAAGCAAATGTTCCTGGTACAATTTTATGAGGAAACAAACGACATGACCATGTCGTTCCTCATCAAAATCAAATAACGGCCTAATAAAACTACTGAACGTTTCATCGAGCACTTCCATCGTGAGGCACTCAAAATGCATCTGGGTACTCCAGATGCACTGACTATAGATACATGCAAATCAAACTTGTTACCTATAATCAGCATGTGGACTGGACCCGTGCAATTCTAAGACTGGGCCTCCTTTATAATAAGTGCCAGGGCAGCCGAAGACAGTGCTAACAAGTTTAAACAATTGGGCATCCAGATGCCTAATCCTGAAAAAGATGAACAGTCTGTAACCAACAGCGGCGGTCGTCAGAACAACCGCAAAGGCAAGGAAGCTTTAGTCATCAATGTGAAAGGCAAAGAAGTTTTAGCCATCAATGTGGGCCAGTCAACACCTACCACGATGGCACCCCCACAGAGAGCACCACGTCCTAAGGAGGAATATTCCTTTGATAAGGATGACATCATGAGCATATTTGATTGTCTCATCAAGAGCAACAAACTTCAACTGTCCGAAGCAAAACGGCCAGATGAAGTAGGTAAGACTGACAATCCTAAATACTATGTCTATCACAGGTTCTTGGGACATCCGACTAGGGCGTGCTACGTACTTAAAGGGAAGATCCAGGAACTGATCAACGCCAAGGCAATCACCCTTCAGCAAGATGAAAAAACGATGACTACCAATGTCGTCTCTCTGTAATTTGGCGACTTTCCTGTTCAACTTGTTCAGAATGGAGTCATGCCCATTCCGAAAGCCACTCTGGAGATCGTCAACCTTCCGCCAGCACGAAGTGATGATCTCGTACCCTTGTCGACCAACAAAGGGGATATCATGTGGATTCACCCCGATTTGGTTGCTGACTTTGAACCAAAGACACCTGCTTCCCCTACAAAGTTAAGAAAAATGACCAAATACAAGTAGTGTCATATGACATCGCTGGGTGATCATCTTACACCTTTGGATGCTACCTTCATCCCAGCGGCAGCTTTGCCTTCTTCTGCTGAAGCAGTGACACCAAAGCCAGAAATCAATTACCGGCCAACATTCCATCTATATAGTCAACAGTCCCAAGAACTGATGACAAATATATGATATGATCTACAGAAAGTCCCTGGCTTAAATGATGGAAAAGGGTCTCATATACCCCTTTCCCTACGTCTTTAACATAATCAGTCCTGTGTTGGACTGCGATTTTGGACAAATTCGTCCTATCTTCAAAAGAAGTCTTCCAGAGGCAAGACTAGAATGAAAAACTGTAACGTGGTGTCCTTTGTACCAGTATCGAAAGAAGAAGCCATGACTGGTACCCGATCTGGGAGGCTCTATCTTAGAGACTATCCAGATGGACAAGAGAATGTATCCACTCCTTCTCCAGTCTCTGATGTCCTTTCAACATCTTCTCCACCTGTCGTCAACGATCCTTCGACATCATCGCCTCAAACAGAACCAGTTCCTTCCAAACCAACAACGGCTGACAAAGGCAAAGAGCCAGTTCACTTCGATAAAATATTGAAGAAAACCCTACCTCTTGGACTTGAAAAGCCATATAACTTTGACATATTGGCTCAACTAGCCAATACTCCGACAAGGTTATCGATTTTCCCACTCCTGCATCTCTCAAGGGAAACCCGAGAGACGTTAAGTGAAGCTTTAATGCAAGCAGACGCTTGTCTGGTCCATCTTAAGATACCAAATAAGAATCCAATGGCATGTTCTCATTGCCATAGTGTGATAGAGCTGATCCCCAATATCACCTTTACTCAAGATGATATGCTCCTGGAGGACAATCGACATGACCGACCTCTCTACTATACGGGATATATCGATACCATGAAGGTCGATCGCATTCTAGTCGACCCAGGATCTGCACTCCGTATTATGCCAAAGACTCTATTGGATGCGTTGAAGATCCCAGTCCATAATCTCTCTGCAACAATCCCGACTATTCTAGGGTTCAATTCTAGAAGAAGCGAACAATTAGGAAAGATTTGCCTAAAAGTCCAAATAGGCAATCTTCGTACGAAGGTCATTTTCTACGTGATTGACAACCACGTCTCCTACAACGTCTTGTTGGGAAGACCGTGGTTGTATGAACATAACATCGTGTCATCTACTCACCATCAATGCTTCAAGTATATTGATGACAATGGAGAAGTCCGAAAGGAAGTGGCTGATCTTAACCCCTTTCGAGGCATCAAAGCATATTTTACAGACTCTAGAATGTATAAAGAGTAGTTCATGAAGGTTGCACTGGCCATGGACACCGAAGAAGAACGTCAAGAGAATCCAGATGATGTCCTGGTGATTCTGATCAAGGGACGCACTTTTCG
Source organism: Iris pallida (assembly GCA_029216955.1). Classification (NCBI taxonomy): domain Eukaryota; kingdom Viridiplantae; phylum Streptophyta; class Magnoliopsida; order Asparagales; family Iridaceae; genus Iris; species Iris pallida. The sequence continues at coordinate 8,907,982 of JANAVB010008794.1, forward strand.
TCCCTCGTCTTCTCAGACGCTGACCATCAATCTCTCTCCTTCCATCAATCATCCTTTTGCTGAAAAGACGAAGCATAGGGATCTTACCTCTTCTGAGCCTCTTGTTATCGACCTTCGTCGTAACAAATCTGTTCCTTCTCCTTCTCCTCCTCTTGTTATCAATCTTAGCAAGCCATCGGCTAAGATCAAGAGCACTATTGTAAATGATGATATAATTATCAATAAAATAGCATCTCCTTTACAGTATACCGATGTCAATTACTATATACGATGTGTAAAACCCCTAAATTTCTACTATATTTTTTTTACTGATTTAAATTTTTATTATTGTACATCGCGTAGTCGTATCGTACGTCGCGTACGAAATTTTAATTTTCGTAATTGCTCGTCGAATGCGAATATGTGCGAGCGTACGTATTTAGAAAAATATTTTTATTTTATTATACACTTTCAAAATATTATATGTAATTTCTATTCTAGCTATAAAAAGCATTGTTGTTTTAGCAGTTATTAATTATAATTAATATTTTATTGTATACTAGAAAAAATATATTTATGTAAATATTATTTGAGAATACATATATCATAATTATTCATTGCCTTATTTTTAAATAAATAAATAGTGTAATTTTTGAAATTATTATTATTAGCATTTTTGCAAAAATAATTTTTGAAATATTTGGGACAATTTAAGTTTTGATTTGATTCCATGGATGCATTTAAATAGTAAACTAATATCTATGTTTAAAATTGATTTGATTTTAAACAAAGGAAATTAAACTAGATTTAATTAGATTTGTATTTGGATTTGATTTAATTGATTTTAAATTTAGTAGAAAATTATCTAATTGGGTTTAAACTATTCCTAGTTCTTATCTAATTGGGAATTCCCACATCCTATAAATAGGCAGGTACTCCTCCAACTTTTTATTTTTCATCCATAAATTCCACAAACCATGGTGTGTGCATCGTGTCCGTGTTCCCATATCCAATTCTTATTCCATATTTTTACATTTATAAATTCTTCTCCTCCGTGTCGACACCCTGACACCAAATCCTAACCTAACCGACTCTGGCCGGCCACCATTAGCCACCATAGCCTCATCCCCGCACCACCACAGCCTCTGGCCCAAACCACCACCTTCCCCGGATCGCCCCGACCCCATGGCTGCAGCTAACTCCGACAACCACCAACATCACCATCGCCTACGCCCCCTATTACTGCAGCCTACCCACGCCGTCACCAGCCATCGCCACCACCATCTGCGTCGTGATCATCACCACCACCGCGGCCACTACCGCGGCAGGCCGCCACCACCATTAGTAACACCACCACCACCGTCGGCATCCCGCCCCAAACCAAAACCAAGAATTAAGAAAACCAAAACCATAGACTCACCTCGACGGCGACCACCTTGGCCGCAGCCTCGAACCACCCTTCCCGCGCGCTACCCCCTCTGCCGCCGGCCGGACCACATGCATCCGTCGCGCATGGCCGAGTACCACCGCCGCCTTTTCTCCCGACAGCCTCCTCTCCGCCACCTGCGGCTGGACAGCACCGTGCCGCCCAAACCACAACTCTCCTCCGTCCGGCGAAACCCCAACCGACCGCCTCCGTGGAGCGCACCACCGCTCGGTGCCGTCCACCGGCGTCAGCGCCGGAGCGCCGTGCCGCCGTTCCCTTCGCTGAACCCCCGCTCCTCCTTTTCCTTTTCGCAGCGCCGAGCGCGCGCCACCCACGACCGCAGCTCCACCGCCGAAGCAGTCCCCGACCGTACTCCGTCGCCTATCGCCGTCCCCTCCGAAACCACCGCCGGGCCGACTCCTCTTCCCCAGCTCACTCCTCTTCCGCCTCCCGATCCTCACCGCCGGCATCTCACCCCCTCCGTCTCCAGCCCGCTCCGATCCCCGCTCCCCCTTTTCCTCTCTCTCTCACTCTCGTTTCTCTCTCTCTCTCTCTCTTTCCTTTCTTTTTTTTTACTTTTCTTTTTAAAAGAAGAGCAGCAGCAGAGCTGCAGTATTTTTGTTCTTTTGTTATTTTTTTTGTTCTTTTTTGTTTGTTTGTTTGTTTTGTTAGTATTTTTTTTGTTATTTATTTTATTATTAATTTAATGACTTTTGTTGCTGATTGATTTTGATGTTTATTATATGTATCATATCATTAATATTATTATTATTATTATTATTTTAATTATTTTAGTGTACAGTGCTGGTTTAATTAAATTAATTATTTTTTTTGATGTTGGTATTGTTGTTTCATTAGGCTCGGTTTCCTTTGAGCGCTTTTATATATTATTATTATTATTATAATATTATTAACTTATTTTAGTGTACAGTACTGCATTAATACAAGGTATATTAAATATTATTGTTTTACTATTACTACAAGTATTATTGAGATTTTAATTAACACTTTTATTTGTTATTACCCATTATATATATATATATATATATATATATATATATATATATATATATATATATATATATATATATATATATATATAATTCCTTAAAAGTTTGTGGAACCAAAATATTGTTTTGAGTTTAGTTATATATATTTCTTTCCTTTCAAGTTTTGTTTAAACCCTAAAACAATTTCTACTAGATTATTATTAATCAAAACATATATATATTTTTTACAACTTGGAGTTTTACCAAAAAATGAATTTTTTTGACTTTAAGTATTTTCAATAATTACTTAGACTCAAATTAGTTTTCGATTATTATATATAGTTTTTAAAATTTGTATATATTATTTATTCGATTTCCTCCAGTCCATATCCAGTCCTATTATTTCTATCCTTCGTCCAATTCAAGCATACCTTATGTCCACCCTGACTAAATTGACCCTTCTGGACCCAATGGAACTGTCCGTGTCACCAACAGAGGTCCCCTTGTACAGTTGTTGCACCAAAGTCGCAGTTCGTGCTACATTGATCATCGCAGCACACCAGGCGTCCTATCAGGCAAGACACCTTGCCATTTGCTGTTTACTTATTTTTAGCTCATATTCATGCATTATTTATTTTCCTTATACAAAACTGTGATACATGGCATAACTGTTAGAACTTATTGTTCATTTATATTTCCTGCTGTATATTATTTTTCTTACAAATTAAACCTAGATTTAAGGGACCACCTTGTGTGTTGCATTCATTGGCCGTAACACGCTGTAAACACGAAGTTGTGTGTCGTATGTAGAACACGGAAGTGCGTGATTGGCTGGCCACCAGTACGTACAAGCCGTGCGATAGGAATAACCGCTAATAGAGGTTGCATGCTAGTTGGACTTAGCGGTTATAGTGGTTGTGTTGTGGATACAACACAGTAGGCATTGGACGGGAAGGACAATTCCTTAGCGTATGGGCTTCGATACACTTCCCTTGTGACCCGGACTCTCCGCTGGAGATACGGGGTTGATGACCCATGCTCTTCCTGATGGGGCCTCTGGTGCCCAAGAGGGACTACGCCGATCTTATTTAGCTAGGGCCCATGCGTAGGAAGGATTGTTCTTAACAACATTTCACTTAGAACGGTAGGCTACCCTATCCGTTAGGTACGAGTACTTTTGGTTTGGGTACTTGTATCTGACCGTGACTTGGGACAATAACTTGTCGTGGATTAGTTCGTCACATCTTGTCCTTGTTTGGTTGTAGGTGTGACTTACTACTTCGATGAGAAGGTATTGAACCTTGTTGGGGTCCGGATACCATATCAGATTCTTAGCATGGGAAGATACGTCGTCGTGAATTAGTTTACCATCTCCTGTCCTTGTTTGGTTGGGGGGATGGTACGCTCGTTCAGTAGGTGCGTATTGGACCATATTATAAATTCGATTTACTTATTTATTGAGCAATATTTATTCAGTTTATATGGCATGCTATTATGTGTCTTGTTACGTCCCTTTGAGGACCTAGTTGTCTTGCCAGGTGTGTGCTATTGTCTTTCGCAGGTGCTTTCTCTCTAGCCGTGTTCATTGCTATTTCTCGAGGATGATTGCATTTGGATCGTGTTCGCTTCGCTCGCCACTTATTTTATTTTTTTATGTACTTTTCTTTATTTTGTTGGTAGTGGATTTGTCTCCGCCCAACATATTGTATCAAGACAAATTCATAGTTGATTATATAATATCTTTTATTCTTGTGGATGAGATTAGTTTTGGTTCTACTGTATTTTACAGCTTATGTATTCATACGAGGCTTCCATATATTGGAGTATACTTCGTATGAATACAGCCGGCATGTCTACGTTCCTAGTCCTACGTATTTTGGGAATGGGGCGTTACATGTTTTTGTGGTGGCCCATGCAGGTCAAGATAAATTGTTTGGTTACTTTACCGTACCAAGCAAGCCTGCGAATAGGATTAGAAGTCTAGGATCTCATCCACATACTTGACCTCTTTCCTTGATTTTATCTACCGTTGACTCATCAATTGCATCTTGCTTGCTTCCTTCCATCCATATTCTTATCTTTCCTTCGTGCTTGCTAGAGATTGACCCTACTAGTTAGATGTCCCAAACACCCTTAGCTTAATTTTTAAGTTGGGTAGAATACCCATGACCTAACACACCCTTGACCATTAAGGAGAATGCAAATAGGATTATCTAAACTATAGGGACTAGAGGGATTTAACCTATTTGGTCAACCAAGCCTTGGTCAATAAAACCGTAGCATGATGGTGTAGAATATTCAAGACTTAGATACTTATGACTCTTAGACTATAAATATTGGTTCTTATTTCATCTATCTCTCGTGCTTATGTTTTTACCATCTTAACTAATGATGCTAATATAGCCTAGTTTTCGCAAGCTTATTCCTTTACCGAGCTTGTTCAAGACATACGTTATTTGGGTCGACCCACTTAACATATTGTCTAATCAGAACCGGTGCATAATGGTCTGATCAACCGAGTGCATTTTGGTTCGCTTTTGTCTATTACTCTACGTGGATGGCAACATAATTAAACTTGGCCCTTACAATCCCATCCACGACAGCCTTGACAATTCTTTTGAAATTATTCGATCGTCTTTGAATCACGTATTCGTATTTGATAACGCCTCCTTCAAACTCTATATTGCTTTCGCCTTCACCTATTTTAGGAGGACGAAAGCGTTATACTAGAGGTTTCCCTAGCTATCCTATCTCTTGTGACCATTAACACTCAATGTGGCTATATCCTTGTCTTAACTACTCGTCCTTTTTCTCGACCCTAAATCTACAATCTTGACTTTCTAATCACTTGAATTTAGGAGTGATTACAATCGCCTCTTAATCTTATCCTCAACCTAGACTACGACCATATAAACTTCGAACCCTTCTACCTACCCTTGTGTCTTCTCACCCCCCTTCGAATTCTTAATTTCGAGGACGAAATTCTTTTAAGTTGGGAAGGATGTAAAACTCCTAAATTTCTACTATATTTTTTTACTGATTTAAATTTTTATTATTGTACGTCGCGTAGTCGTATCGTACGTCGCGTACGAAATTTTAATTTTCGTAATTGCTCGTCGAATGCGAATATGTGCGAGCGTACGTATTTAGAAAAACATTTTTATTTTATTATACACTTTCAAAATATTATATGTAATTTCTATTCTTGCTATAAAAAGCATTGTTGTTTTAGCAGTTATTAATTATAATTAATATTTTATTGTATACTAGGAAAAATATATTTATGTAAATATTATTTGAGAATACATATATCATAATTATTCATTGCCTTATTTTTAAATAAATAAATAGTGTAATTTTCAAAATTATTATTATTAGCATTTTTGGAAAAAATTATTTTTGAAATATTTGGGACAATTTAAGTTTTGATTTGATTCCATGGATGCATTTAAATAGTAAACTAATATCTATATTTAAAATTGATTTGATTTTAAACTAAGGAAATTAAACTAGATTTAATTAGATTTGTATTTGGATTTGATTTAATTGATTTTAAATTTAGTAGAAAATTATCTAATTGGGTTTAAACTATTCCTTGTTCTTATCTAATTGGGAATTTCCACATCCTATAAATAGGCAGGTACTCCTCCAACTTTTTATTTTTCATCCACAAATTCCACAAACCATGGTGTGTGCATCGTGTCCGTGTTCCCATATCCAATTCTTATTCCATATTTTTATATTTACAAATTCTTCTCCTCCGTGTCGACACCCCGACACCAAATCCTAACCTAACCGACTCTGGCCGGCCACCATTAGCCACCACAGCCTCATCCCCGCACCACCACAGCCTCTGGCCTAAACCACCACCTTTCCCGGATCGCCCCGACCCCATGGCTGCAGCTAACTCCGACAACCACCAACATCACCATCGCCTACGCCCCCTACTACTGCAGCCTACCCACGCCGTCACCAGCCATCGCCACCACCATCTGCGTCGTCATCATCACCACCACCGCGGCCACTGTCGCGGCAGGCCGCCACAACCATTAGTAACACCACCACCACCGTCGGCATCCCGCCCCAAACCAAAACTAAGAATTAAGAAAACCAAAACCATAGACTCACCTCGACGGCGACCACCTAGGCCGCAGCCTCGAACCACCCTTCCCGCGCGCTACCCCCTCTGCCGCCGGCCGGACCACATGCATCCGCCGCGCATGGCCGAGTACCACCGCCGCCTTTTCTCCCGACAGCCTCCTCTCCGCCACCTGCGGCTAGACAGCACCGCGCCGCCCAAACCACAACTCTCCTCCGTCCGGCGAAACCCCAACCGACCGCCTCCGTGGAGCGCACCACCGCTCGGCGCCGTCCACCGGCGTCAGCGCCGGGCGCCGCGCCGCCGTTCCCTTCGCTGAACCTCCGCTCCTCCTTTTCCTTTCTGCAGCGCTGAGCGTGCGCCACCCACGACCTCAGCTCCACCGCCGGAGCAGTCCCCGACCGTACTCCGTCGCCTATCGTCGTCCCCTCCGAAACCACCGTCGGGCCGACTCCTCTTCCCCAGCTCACTCCTCTTCCGCCTCCCGATCCTCACCGCCGGCATCTCACCCCCTCCGTCTCCAGCCCGCTCCGATCCCCGCTCCCCCTTTCCCTCTCTCTCACTCTCGTTTCTCTCTCTCTCTCTCTCTTTCCTTTCTTTTTTTTACTTTTCTTTTTAAAAGAAGAGCAGCAGCAGAGCTGTAGTATTTTTTGTTCTTTTGTTATTTCTTTTGTTCTTTTTTGTTTGTTTGTTTGTTTTGTTAGAATTTTTTTTGTTATTTATTTTATTATTAATTTAATGACTTTTGTTGCTGATTGATTTTGATGTTTATTATATGTATTCATATCATTATTATTATTATTATTATTATTTTAATTATTTTAGTGTACAGTGCTGGTTTAATTAAATTAATTTTTTTTTTGATGTTGGTATTGTTGTTTCATTAGGCTCGGTTTCCTTTGAGCGCTTTTATATATTATTATTATTATTATTATTATATTATTATTAACTTATTTTAGTGTACAGTACTGCATTAATACAAGGTATATTAAATATTATTGTTTTACTATTACTACAAGTATTATTGAGATTTTAATTAACACTTTTATTTGTTATTACCCATTATATATATATATATATATATATATATATATATATATATATATATATATATATATATATATATATATATATATATATATATATGTATAATTCCTTAAAAGTTTGTGGAACCAAAATATTGTTTTGAGTTTAGTTATATATATTTCATTCCTTTCATCTTTTGTTTAAACCCTAAAACAATTTCTACTAGATTATTATTAATCAAAACATATATATATATATTTTTACAACTTGGAGTTTTACCAAAAAAATGAATTTTTTTGACTATAAGTATTTTCAATAATTACTTAGACTCAAATTAGTTTTCGATTATTTTATATAGTTTTTAAAATTTGTATATATTATTTATCACTACCAAAATACATGGATTTACCGACGGCCTTATCCGTCGGTAATCCGTCGCCAAAAATAAATACTGACGGATTACCGACGGATATTTTGGTAAAACAGCCGTCGGGAATAACCTCGTCGCTAAAACATATCCGTCGCTACTCCGTCGCTCAGCGACGACTTAGCGACGGAATACCGTCGGCGCATCTAAATATATATAGCGACGGATTACCGACTAGCTTTCGTCAAAACATGTATCAGGATATAGGGTTAGCGACGGAAAACTCCGTCGCTAACCAGTCGGCAAAACCGTATCACTGATTTTCTGATACCCAATATCCGTCGCTAATTCGTCGTAACTTTGTCGGCAAAAGCGTATCAGAGATTTTCTGATACCCAATTACCGACGGACATTCCGTCGCTAAACCGTCGCTCAATGTAAAATTCTCCAGGTAGCGACGGATATTACGTCGCCAATCCGTCGATACATTAAATTCCTACAGTTAGCGACGGATAGTCCGTCGGGACTTTGTCGCCAGTCCGCCGTAAGATAGTCGCCAATCCGTCGCTAATGCTAAAATTTATGGACATCAAACAGCATCAGTTCGACGGATCGTCCGTCGCCAATCCGTCGCTTTATTGAAATGCTCCAGGTACCGACGGATTTTACGTCGCCACTCCGTCGCTAACCTCAGTTTCTTCAGTTAGCGACGGATAATCCGTCGCTGAGTGGTCGCCAGTCCGCCGTAAGTTAGTCGCCAATCCGTCGCGAAAGCTAAAATTTCTGGACATCAAACAGCATCAGGTCGACGGATCGTCCGTCGCCAATCCGTCGCTTTATTGAAATGCTCCAGGTAGCGACGGATAGTCCGTCGCCACTCCGTCGCTAACCTCAGTTTCTCCAGTTAGCGACGGACTATCCGTCGCTGAGTGGTCGCCAGTCCGCCGTAAGTTAGTCGCCAATCCATCGCGAAAGCTAAAATTTCTGGACATCAAACAGCATCAGGTCGACGGATCGTCCGTCGCCAATCCGTCGCTTTATTGAAATGCTCCAGGTAGCGACGGATTTTACGTCGCCACTCCGTTGCTAACCTCAGTTTCTCCAGTTAGCGACGGACTATCCGTCGCTGAGTGGTCGCCAGTCCGTCGCTAACTGCTAATTTTTGAAAAAAAAATACTGCAAACAGACTCTTTCCTGTTTATACAACACATCCAACACAATATCAAACATGCAAAATATCCATATACAACACCATATATCCATATCCAACACGAATATCCAACGAATCCAATATCCAACACCATATATCCATATGCAAAATATCCATATCCGACACCAATATCCAACGTATCCAATATCCAACAAAATATTACCAACACAATATATCCAATATCCAACATTAAATTATCCAAACATAAAAAAAATATCCGAACATACTCAGTATCCAAATGTCTACAAAACCAACAACATAAACAAAATCAAACCCTGTCACGACCCGCACCCTAGAATAAGGGCACGAGACGTGAATACGTCCAGCCTACGCCGCAGTGTCGGCGGTAGAACGCTGTCCTAGGTCACAACATCTAACAGTGTAAATATCTAAACAATTTATATTCCCCGAACGGGGTATCATAGTAATAATAACTCAATCACAGCTAAGGAAGAGATAGCACGATATGAAATAGAACTCAAGGAAATAAAATAGATAAACAATAGTCTAAGATAATCCCAGCAGTACAAGTCTCAGATAAAAGAATATATACAAAACTGATCTCCACATAAAAGTCTAACTAGAACAAGTCTCCAAACTACAAAAGATAATAAACTATCTAGACTAGTCTAAACAGTCAGGGGAAGGTCCTCAGCTACTGCTGGATCCTCCAGAGGGTCCAGCTCACAGGTGTCATCAAGGGCTGCCCCGTAATAGGTGTCCAGGCAAGCCTCCTCCTCATCCTCTATAATATTTCAACAGGTCCAGTCAGGACAGGAGCGAGCACAGTACATCTCAACAGTTCATAGCAGGTTAGAAAATATAAACATGCAGTAAAGTAAGATACAAGTACTGAAAGAAATGCGGTATGTAAACAGGAAGAGAACTGTAATGTAAATATCTACTATACATAGAGAACTAGCAGTGACTAGTGAGTCAAAGTACAATCATGAACATGTAAATGGCCTGGGATGATTCTGATAAGACACTAAGGAATGATTCTGATAAGAAACTACTGGTGTATTATTCACATGTCCACTTATACTCCCCCGTACCCCCAATCAATACACAAGGATCCAGCCAGGTTATGTTATATGATGCTATGTAACAGACCCCAAAGGTGATAGACCCCGAAGGTGATGAACCCCGAAGGTGATAGACCCCGAAGGTGATACATAGTAGTCCCATGAATGGGATAAGGATTCTAGGAAGACTCTACGATCATAAGAGTATATGTCGTAAGTGCTCAAAGAACCAATGAAGCATGTGATACGCCATGTAAGTGAAACGCACAGAACATGTAGTACCTGATGCTCCCTAAGGATAACATCTCAAGAAGGGATCCATATAGTACCAATCCGTGTGACCATCGTGACAGTACAAGTAAAGTAATCTACTGCAGGAAATAATTCTAAGCAGGATATGAAATGATCAGAGAATGTACTCGCCTGTAACTGAGTGTCCGGTATGAAACGTACTGTCCAAGGAGTGGTGTCTGGCTCCTAAACAGAACAGCACTAGTCACAACAAGTCCAGAATAGTAATATGGAGTCCTACTATGCATTCTATATGATTCTAGGTCAATCTAGGCCAAAGTCAACTCTTGGTCAACTTTGGTCAATCCTAGAAGTCAAACTAGGCCAACCTTGTCTAAACTAGGCTAAACTCAACTAGCTAGGTCTAATAACTCTATTCTGGATAACACACACTATTCCAAGCACTCATACCCCTATGCATATACAACATTACATGCATAGACACATATTGAATTAACACTAAGTATACTCAGGCTAAATACTATAGGTATTTTCATAGACTTGCATCACACACAAGTACACAAGTACACAAGTATACACACTCTACATGACATTTCACACACCATGCACATAGGTATAGTCATAATATAGACTGTGCATTAGGTGTCTAGGCTACATGATAAATCTGAAACAGAAATCAGTGAGCAAATATAGTGCACATGTGTGTGTGTGCCATAGAGAGTGTGTGTCAATATGATTATGTACAAACTGTGAAGAAGAGGAAAAAAGTGTGTGTGACTACAAGGAAAATAGTGTGGTGTGTAAACATGCAACTGTCAAGAAGAGAGACATTGTGAGTGTGTGCTCTGTGTACAGGAATGACATGAGTAAGGTGTGTGTGTCAAAGTGTGGACTGCACAGCTGGAAGTGACAGGAAACATACAGTGTCTATGAGTGTTCAGACATTCCAAACAGTGCAAAAGTGTGTGAAGGAACTAAGGTGCAGGAACACAACAAGACAGTGAACAAGGAGAGCTGTGTGGCATGAAGAGAATGTGCAAAAGGGTGTGTGATAAAGCATGGGGGTGTATACAATTATGTGTGTGTGTGAATACTGACATGTGTGCAGAAAATAAAAGCATAACAGTGCAATGTGTTCAAAGTTCAGGAATAAGGGCTGTGTGTGATAAACCAACAGTGATACATAGCATAGGAAGGATAATTTGCAGCAGCATTTAACAGGAATGGGAAGGAAATAATTTCAGCCTACAAGCTCAACAGTACACAGCCCTATCATAAGCTCAAAACTGAACCAAGTTCAGTCCTCATGTTCCAGGTTATAAAATCCCCATTTTGAAATCAACATACAACCAAATAAATCCCACTTTCAACCCACAGTTAGATAACATATAAGAGTTCATGATTAGGGACTTAAACCAACATTTAGCAGTATTAACTAGATTAAAATAGCTATCCAAAATCGATTTCAAAACTGGAAATTCAGGATAATGATACCAGGTTTCAGAATTTGCAAATTGGACAAATAACTAATGAAAATCTATTTAAACACAAAATAAAGAGTTGGTAATGTAATTATACATTGCATACAAGTTATTCAAACTATTGGTGTCCACCCAAGTGGACACAAAGTGTCCAAACTGGAAAAACACACAAAACAGCAAATGGGACACAGTCCAATGAGGACAGTCTCGTGCACGTGTGCACGAGGCTCGTGTGCACAGCAGGATGCAAACCAAGTCTCGTGCTCATAGAAGTAGGTACACCTAGTATCCAGATAAGTGTCCATACCCCTGCACAGTGTCCTAGCGTGTCGTGTCCAGAGATACAAAGCCGTATCAGTGACCACCCACACTCGTGCACAGAATCAGTGCAACCCAGTGCACGACGAATATCTCCCAAACCAAAGCATAAAATCCAGCAAAAATTGGGGAACATGGTGTCAGCACATGCCCCAACAACCTCCCAAAAAATGGTATCAAGGCAAAACGTGTCGTGTCCACAGTGGACCCCGAGATGCAGGGAAAAATACTGTAGCCGCGCGCCGTGTGCGCGCGCGTGTCCAATCCATAAAAACGACACCAAAACGACACGACAACAGGACACGACCTCAGGAAACAATAGACCACTACTAAACTAAACTTCCTATTCAAACACAATTCAAAAACAATAAAAAAATGCTCACTGAGGCATTTTATCAAACACCTACGGCTAGGAGCTGATACGTGTCCAAAACGACACGAAAACTCCGACACAAGGGACGAAACCTATCCAAACCCTAGGGGGATCACTTAGGGTTCCTATTGATGAAGACTACAGGAGATTTAATGGAGAAATGAGAGATATACCTCTATGGGAAGATCAATGAAAAAGAAACCTCCTTGAGAGCTCCTCTCTAGGTATCCCAAGTCCTCCAAATTAAATCCAAACTGAACCAAACATTCACAACAGCAAGAAAATCATCATTAGGAACTATTGCAACAAGTTTGAGGAATTTAGGACCTATATTGGAATTATAATGGATTTTTCTATGTAAGAACTCACCTCCTTGAAAATAGGGCTCTTCCTAAAAGAGGCAACCCTAGTTTTGAGAGGGATTTTATAGGGTGGGATTCCCTAGGTTCAGCTAGGGATGGCTGACCACTTGGCTTTGGGTTAGGGTTGAGCTAGGTTTGAGTCCAATCTAGCTAAGTCACATAATGACTTGTGAAACCACAAGCCATTCACCAAATCAAATGATTTCTAAATTTCTAATTCTAGTTCTATGAATCACTAACCACTAACTTGAGTCACACTAGGTTAGACTAGGGTCACTTGACCTAACCAAGCCCAACTAACCATGGTTAGTTCCTAGGTTGGTCTACATGGGTCAAAACTGGCCAAAAAATCAAACTAGTCCAAATAAATCCAAAATAAATTCTAAAAATTCCCAAAAATTCTAATTAACACTAATAAATTTTATTTACCCCAAAAATGACAAATTTACCCTCAAACTAGAAATGTGGTAGTGACAAATCTACCCTCCTTAAAAGAATTTCGTCCTCGAAATTGAAAGGCGAAATGCAACTGATGAGAAGGATAGAAAGTATACCTCAAGGTCCAAAAAGATAAGGGTACCGCTCGCGCATCTCATCCTCCCGCTCCCAGATAGACTCTCCTAGAGAATGATGCCTCCATGCGACGCGTACCAACGGTATCACCTGGTTCCTCAGAACCTTCTCCCGTCGATCCAGAATCTCCACAGGCTGCTCTGGATAGCTGAGAGAAGGGCCCACCTCAATCTCCGAATGATCGAGCACATGGCTAGGGTCAGCCACATACCGTCTCAACTGTGATACATGAAATACGTTGTGGACCCCCACAAGTGCAGGCGGCAAGTCTAGCCTGTAAGCCACGTCACCGACTCTCCCGCTGATAACGAAAGGGCCGATGAAGCGCGGGCTAAGCTTTCCGCCTCCACCAAAACGTATCGTACCACGAGTCGGAGATATCCTCAAGAAAACCTGGTCTCCGACCTAATCACAAGCAAGGTCTCAATTAAAATAAAAAAAAACATGATCAAAATCACAAACAACAACCTAAATCTAATCCTACTCTAATCTGTACCTCAAACTCCAAGGGCCTCCGGTGGCTATCGGCCCAATGCCGATGTCTGTCCTGCGCCACGCGAAGTCTGTCCCTGATGAGCTTCACCTTCTCGGCCGCATCCACAATCATCTCTGGCCCCAGCAAAGCTCGCTCACCAACATCATCCCAGGATAAGGGTGTACGGCACCTACGCCCGTACAGAGCCTCGAAAGGTGACATCTCGATGCTGGCCTGGAAACTATTGTTATAGGCAAACTCCACCAAATGAAGATGATCCTCCCAAGAACCTCTAAAGTCCAGGACGCACGTCCGCAACATATCCTCAAGAGTCTGAATAGTCCGCTCCGACTGTCCGTCCGTCTGGGGGTGGTATGCAGTACTGAACTTGAGCTGAGTGCCCAAGCTGGTCTGCAGACTCCTCCAGAAATGGGAAGTAAAACGGCTATCCCGATCTGAGACGATGCTGACCGGAACTCCGTGGATCCTGACTATCTGCCGCATATACATCTTCGCCAGCCTCTCTGTAGACGTACCCACCTTGAATGGCAAAAAGTGGGCCGATTTGGTCAACTTGTCCACGATGACCCAAATCGCGTCCTTCCCTCCTGGAGTACGCGGCAAACCTGAAATGAAGTCCATCGTGATATGCTCCCATTTCCACTCGGGAATGGGCAGCGACTGCAACAATCCACCAGGCCTCTGTCTCTCTGCCTTGACCTGCTGACAGACCAAGCATCTAGCTACAAACTGGGATACCTTTCGCTTCATTCCTGACCACCATACATGCTCCCGCAGATCTCGGTACATCTTGTTGGCCCCCGGGTGAATAGAGTACTGAGATCTGTGGGCCTCTTGCATAATCTGCTCTCTGAGCTCTCCACTAGGTACACATAACCTGGCACCGTGCCTCAGGGCACCATCCTCTGCAAGTGAGAACTCAGGATCCCCCACTCCCAAACTGATCTGCTCCCTGATACTCTGAAAAGCCACATCCTGAAACTGAGCCGCCTTGATTCTATCCATCAAGTCTGACTGTATCTGTATCTCCCACATCTGCATCTGCACTCCCGGTACGATCACCTCAATCCCAAGGCTCTCCAAATCGGCAAGCAAATGCCGATCCATAGTCAAACACATGGCTGTCGGATACCTGCTCAAGGCATCGGCAACCACGTTGGCCTTCCCTGGATGATACTGCAGTGCAATATCGAAGTCCTTCATCAACTCCAACCATCTGTGCTGTCTCATGTTCA
Source organism: Iris pallida (assembly GCA_029216955.1). Taxonomy (NCBI): domain Eukaryota; kingdom Viridiplantae; phylum Streptophyta; class Magnoliopsida; order Asparagales; family Iridaceae; genus Iris; species Iris pallida. The sequence continues at coordinate 8,923,193 of JANAVB010008794.1, forward strand.
ACTCCTTCTGAGTGAACACATACTTTAGGCTCTTGTGATCTGTGAAGATCTCCACCCGCTCACCATACAGATAATGCTTCCACAGCTTCAAAGCAAAAATCACAGCTGCCAGCTCCAGGTCGTGGGTAGGGTAATTCTTCTCATGGGGACGTAACTGCCTGGAAGCATAGGCAATTACCTTCCCGTGTTGCTGCAAACACAACCCAGCCCCTTCCCTGAAGCATCACTATAAATAGTGAATCCACCTGATCCTGAAGGCAACGTCAGAATCGGAGCTGTCGTCAGCCTCTTCTTCAACTCACCAAAAGCCGTCTGACACTCCTCTGACCATACATACTCAGTATCCTTCCGGGTCAACCGTGTCAACGGCTCTGCAACCCAGGAGAAATCCTGCACAAATCTTCGGTAATATCCTGCCAGCCCCAGGAAGCTCCTGATCTCTGCAACTGATGTCGGCGCTGTCCATGCCTCGACTGCTACAATCTTCTTGGGGTCAACTGAGATACCATCTCCAGTCACCACATGTCCCAAGAAATCCACCCGGTCCAAGAAAAACTCACACTTGGAGAGCTTCCCGTAAAGCTGCTCCTTCCTGAGAATCTCCAGCACTATCCGCAGATGCTCCTCGTGCTCCTCCTCAGTCTTGGAATATATCAAGATATCATCAATAAACACTACTACAAACTAATCCAGATACTGATGGAACACCTTGTTCATCAGGTTCATAAATACTGCGGGTGCATTGGTTAGCCCAAACGGCATAACCAAAAACTCGAACTGTCCATACCGCGTCCTGAAAGCGGTCTTGGGAATATCCTCCCCCTTCACCTTCACCTGGTGATATCCCGACCTCAGATCAATCTTGGAAAATACTCGAGCTCCGCTCAACTGGTCAAATAGATCGTCGATCCGCGGCAGTGGGTATTTGTTCTTGATCGTGAGGTTGTTGAGTGCCCTATAGTCAATACACATACGTACTGACCCATCCTTCTTCGGCACGAACAACACTGGTGCACCCCATGGCGATGAACTCGAGCGGATGAAGCCCTTGTCCTGTAGCTCATCCACTTGCTTTTTCAGCTCTACCAGCTCGCTGTTGTTCACCCGATAGACATGCTGAGAGATAGGCTCCGCTCCTGGAACCAAGTCTATCGAGAACTCTATGTCCCTGTCTGGTGGCAGTCCCGGCAACTCCTCCGGGAAAACATCCATGTACTCTGCTATCAAGGGGTATGGAATCGTCTGCTCCTCGACCGAGACTCCACAGAAGACTCCGCTGCTCTGCTCTGCCAGACGTCTGGAGTACTCGAACTCTGGCTCCCCCGGCGCTCTGAACGGAACTCTACCCCCTCTGCAATCAATGCTGGCGTGGTGCCTGCTCAACCAATCCATGCCTAGTACTATATCGTAGTTCGACAATGGCATTACGAGCAGGCTCACCTCCAACTCACGGCCTCCCAAAACTACTCTCCGACCCTTACAAACATCACTCACGAGGATAATACCACCCCCGGTCGTGATCTTGTAAGTCCTAGGCAACGATTCAGCTATGATACCGTGTCCAATCGCAAAAGATACTGAAATGAAGCTATGCGATGCACCGGAATCAAACAATGCAAATGCTGGACTGGAGTCGAGAAGAATTGCACCTGTAATCAGCTCTCCAGTCACCTCTGCATCTCCAGCTGCCATGGCGAAAGCTCGCCCCTGCTGGCCTCCCCTGGCCTGCTGCTGGTGCTGGACGAACCTCTGCTGCTGCGTCGGCAGGGCTGGTCCCCGCTGCTGGCCCACTGGAGCTCTGGCTCCTCCTCTCGGAGCTGCTCGTACTATACGGCACTCCCTCATCTGGTGGTCTGCTGAACCACACAGTAGACACAGGCCCAGCCTCTTCCTGCACTCACTGGCAGCATGTCCATTCCTCCTACAGTATCCATAAGTGGTAACCTGCCTCTGGCCCTGCTGGTGCTGCCTCGGCTGCTGCTGGTGCTGAGCTGGCCTCTGCTGGATCGGCTGCGGCTGAAACTGCCTGGGCTGCTGGAACTGAAAGTGGGGCCTCTTGGCCTGGCCCCCGCTACTGCTACTGCCTACAACTGGGTCTCTCCCTCTCTTGAGCCTAAGCTCAAGATCATCCTCAGCTAACAGGGCCCCCGTCAGAATCTCCTCAAATGTAGCATCTCTGTTCCCCTTGGTCAGGGACTTCACCTCCTTGACCAGACCCTTCCGGAACCGCTGGGCCTTCGCCGTCTCGCTCAACCCCTCGACAAACCTGCTGAGACGGCCAAACTCTCCCGCATACTCCTCAACTGAGAGGCTCCCCTGGACCAAACTCTCAAACTGGGTCTCCAAGGCTCTGACTGCTGAATCCGGAAAGAACTTCTTCTTGAAGAAGCCCCGGAACTGCTCCCAAGTCTGCCCTGGTACTCCCATCCTAGGGTCTGACTGATACCAGGTGCGAGCAAGATCTCGCATCCGGCTAGCTGCTGCCTCGATCTGAAGGTCTGCCGGAATCCTGGCCAAGCGGAAGATCTCCTCCATATGCTCGAGCCACTTGTCGGCATATAGGATCCCCTCTGTCCCCATGAAGTCCCTGGGGCTCATCTTCTGAAACTGTTCGATCCCTGGTGTCCTCTGCTGCTGCACCACCGGTCGAGCTGCGGCTGTCGTGACAGCCAACTCCACGCCTCTATCCTGCCGAGCCTGCTGTCGGTCCATGAACTGCTGAAAATATGCGAACATCTGAGCTGCGTCCACATGTCCTGGAGGCGGTGGTGGCTGGAAAGGATCCTCTGGATAGACCGGGTCCTGCCTCCCAGTCGGTGGATGCATGTCCCCTGCTGCGGCTGCCGAAGTCTCAACACGAGCTGAGGTGACAAGAGCTGCAGTCCCCTGGCCTCGCCGTACTGGCTGAGAGGTAGCAGTCCCCTCTATAGCATCATCATGGACGGCACGCTGCGAACGAGTCTCTACCATCCTGAAGATTGACAAACAAGAGTATCAATTTCTGAGAAAGAAGCGAAATAACAAAGGCGGACAATTATAATTCAAAGGATCAACAGACAAAAGGATTTAGATGGCAATAAAAGAAATTTTTCCTAAAGTGATTGAGTATCTTAAAATTTATATCCTATATCCTATAGCAGGCTGCAGCGATACTCTAGTTCGAGTACCACTACACTTCTAGTCCAGACCTGCATGGGCTACCACTAAAAACGTGTCACGACCCGTACCCTAGAATAAGGGCACGAGACGTGAATACGTCCAGCCTACGCCGCAGTGTCGACGGTAGAACGCTGTCCTAGGTCACAACATCTAACAGTGTAAATATCTAAACAGTTTATATTCCCCGAACGGGGTATCATAGTAATAATAACTCAATCACAGCTAAGGAAGAGATAGCACGATATGAAATAGAACTCAAGGAAATGAAATAGATAAACAATAGTCTAAGATAATCCCAGCAGTACAAGTCTCAGATAAAAGAATATATACAAAACTGATCTCCACATAAAAGTCAAACTAGAACAAGTCTCCAAACTACAAAAGATAATAAACTATCTAGACTAGTCTAAACAGTCGGGGGAAGGTCCTCAGCTACTGCTGGATCCTCCAGAGGGTCCAGCTCACAGGTGTCATCAAGGACTGCCCCGTAATAGGTGTCCAGGCAAGCCTCCTCCTCATCCTCTGTAATATTTCAACAGGTCCAGTCAGGACAGGAGCGAGCACAGTACATCTCAACAGTTCATAGCAGGTTAGAAAATATAAACATACAGTAAAGTAAGATACAAGTACTGAAAGAAATGCGGTATATAAACAGGAAGAGAACTGTAATGTAAATATGTACTATACATAGAGAACTAGCAGTGACTAGTGAGTCAGAGTACAATCATGAACATGTAAATGGCCTGGGATGATTCTGATAAGACACTAAGGAATGATTCTGATAAGAAACTACTGGTGTATTATTCACATGTCCACTTATACTCCCCCGTACCCCCAATCAATACACAAGGATCCAGCCAGGTTATGTTATATGATGCTATGTAACAGACCCCGAAGGTGATAGACCCCGAAGGTGATGAACCCCGAAGGTGATAGACCCCGAAGGTGATACATAGTAGTCCCATGAATGGGATAAGGATTCTAGGAAGACTCTACGATCATAAGAGTATATGTCGTAAGTGCTCAAAGAACCAATGAAGCATGTGATACGCCATATAAGTGAAACGCACAGAACATGTAGTACCTGATGCTCCCTAAGGATAACATCTCAAGAAGGGATCCATATAGTACCAATCCGTGTGACCATCGTGACAGTACAAGTAAAGTAATCTACTGCAGGAAATAATTCTAAGCAGGATATGAAATGATCAGAGAATGTACTCGCCTGTAACTGAGTGTCCGGTATGAAACGTACTGTCCAAGGAGTGGTGTTTGGCTCCTAAACAGAACAACACTAGTCACAATAAGTCCAGAATAGTAATATGGAGTCCTACTATGCATTCTATATGATTCTAGGTCAATCTAGGCCAAAGTCAACTCTTGGTCAACTTTGGTCAATCCTAGAAGTCAAACTAGGCCAACCTTGTCTAAACTAGGCTAAACTCAACTAGCTAGGTCTAATAACTCTATTCTGGATAACACATACTATTCCAAGCACTCATACCCCTATGCATATACAACATTACATGCATAGACACATATTGAATTAACACTAAGTATACTCAGGCTAAATACTATAGGTATTTTCATAGACTTGCATCACACACAAGTACACAAGTACACAAGTATACACACTCTACATGACATTTCACACACCATGCACATAGGTATAGTCATAATATAGACTGTGCATTAGGTGTCTAGGCTACATGATAAATCTGAAACAGAAATCAGTGAGCAAATATAGTGCACATGTGTGTGTGTGCCATAGAGAGTGTGTGTCAATATGATTATGTACAAACTGTGAAGAAGAGGAAAAAAGTGTGTATGACTACAAGGAAAATAGTGTGGTGTGTAAACATGCAACTATCAAGAAGAGAGACATTGTGAGTGTGTGCTCTGTGTACAGAAATGACATGAGTAAGGTGTGTGTGTCAAAGTGTGGACTGCACAGCTGGAAGTGACAGGAAACATACAGTGTCTATGAGTGTTCAGACATTCCAAACAGTGCAAAAGTGTGTGAAGGAACTAAGGTGCAGGAACACAACAAGACAGTGAACAAGGAGAGCTGTGTGGCATGAAGAGAATGTGCAAAAGGGTGTGTGATAAAGCATGGGGGTGTATACAATTATTTGTGTGTGTGAATACTGACATGTGTGCAGGAAATAAAAGCATAACAGTGCAATGTGTTCAAAGTTCAGGAATAAGGGCTGTGTGTGATAAACCAACAGTGATACATAGCATAGGAAGGATAATTTGCAGCAGCATTTAACAGGAATGGGAAGGAAATAATTTCAGCCTACAAGCTCAACAGTACACAGCCCTATCATAAGCTCAAAACTGAACCAAGTTCAGTCCTCATGTTCCAGGTTATAAAATCCCCATTTTGAAATCAACATACAACCAAATAAATCCTACTTTCAACCCACAGTTAGATAACATATAAGAGTTCATGATTAGGGACTTAAACCAACATTTAGCAGTATTAACTAGATTAAAATAGCTATCCAAAATCGATTTCAAAACTGGAAATTCAGGATAATGATACCAGGTTTCAGAATTTGCAAATTAGACAAATAACTAATGAAAATCTATTTAAACACAAAATAAAGAGTTGGTAATGTAATTATACATTGCATACAAGTTATTCAAACTATTGGTGTCCACCCAAGTGGACACAAAGTGTCCAAACTGGAAAAATACACAAAACAGCAAATGGGACACAGTCCAATGAGGACAGTCTCGTGCACGTGTGCACGAGGCTCGTGTGCACAGCAGGATGCAAACCAAGTCTCGTGCTCATAGAAGTAGGTACACCTAGTATCCAGATAAGTGTCCATACCCCTGCACAGTGTCCTAGCGTGTCGTGTCCAGAGATACAAAGCCGTATCAGTGACCACCCACACTCGTGCACAGAATCAGTGCAACCCAGTGCACGACGAATATCTCCCAAACTAAAGCATAAAATCCAGCAAAAATTGGGGAACATGGTGTCAGCACATGCCCCAACAACCTCCCAAAAAATGGTATCAAGGCGAAACGTGTCGTGTCCACAGTGGACCCCGAGATGCAGGGGAAAACACTGTAGCCGCGCGCCGTGTGCGTGCGCGTGTCCAATCCATAAAAACGACACCAAAACGACACGACAACAGGACACGACCTCAGGAAACAATAGACCACTACTAAACTAAACTTCCTATTCAAACACAATTCAAAAACAATAAAAAAATGCTCACTGAGGCATTTTATCAAACACCTACGGCTAGGAGCTGATACGTGTCCAAAACGACACGAAAACTCCGACACAAGGGACGAAACCTATCCAAACCCTAGGGGGATCACTTAGGGTTCCTATTGATAAAGACTACAGGAGATTTAATAGAGAAATGAGAGATATACCTCTATGGGAAGATCAATGAAAAAGAAACCTCCTTGAGAGCTCCTCTCTAGGTATCCCAAGTCCTCCAAATTAAATCCAAACTGAACCAAACATTCACAACAGCAAGAAAATCATCATTAGGAACTATTGCAATAAGTTTGAGGAATTTAGGACCTATATTGGAATTATAATAGATTTTTCTATGTAAGAACTCACCTCCTTAAAAATAGGGCTCTTCCTAAAAGAGGCAACCCTAGTTTTGAGAGGGATTTTATAGGGTAGGATTCCCTAGGTTCAGCTAGGGATGGCTAACCACTTGGCTTTGGGTTAGGGTTGAGCTAGGTTTGAGTCCAATCTAGCTAAGTCACATAATGACTTGTGAAACCACAAGCCATTCACCAAATCAAATGATTTCTAAATTTCTAATTCTAGTTCTATGAATCACTAACCACTAACTTGAGTCACACTAGGTTAGACTACGGTCACTTGACCTAACCAAGCCCAACTAACCATGGTTAGTTCCTAGGTTGGTCTACATGGGTCAAAACTGGCCAAAAAATCAAACTAGTCCAAATAAATCCAAAATAAATTCTAAAAATTCCCAAAAATTCTAATTAACACTAATAAATTTTATTTACCCCAAAAATGACAAATTTACCCTCAAACTAGAAATGTGGTAGTGACAAACCCCGTCCGTCGGATCGTTTCGTGCTCGTGCCGCCGCATCCGCTTTGCGTATGTACTCCTCCACCGTGTGTGCCGGCACTTGGGACAAGACATGGTCTGGAAGCGCGCGTAGCTGCTCTGGCGACATCATGTCAAGGAGCGTCAAGATGGTGTTATCCGATACGATGCGGGCGTCCGCAGAGCGGTTAAACGAAAGCCGTCCGGGGAAAGAAGGACCAGGTCGATCCGAAGCACCGGCAGCAGCAGTAGACGGATCGGGAGCAGACGGACCGGGAGCAGACGGACCGGGAGCAGACGGATAGCGCCCCAACACTATCGCCCGCAAATCTGACACCGCGGAGGTCAGAGTCGCAAGCTGCGCCCTCACATCGTCAACCGGGGGCGCTGGAGGAGGCGGAGGCGGTGGATATCTCGGGGACGGCTGCAACGAGGGCGCCATGGAACCTAAGCCGTAGACGCGCCCTTTCCTAACGCCGCCGACGGATTCTACGAACACGTCATTGTAGCGAGCGGCCATAGAAGAGTGCGTCTGGGTGGGCGTCGTTTCGCCGACATTCTCAGAAGGGGGCTCGATCTCAAGCCGACTAAGTGCCTCACGATACGCAGCCTATCCAATGAATGTGTTTATACTATAAGTTTTCCTAAGTTATAATCTAAATCCTATGTTTCCCTAAGTTATAGTCTGAATCCTAAGTTTATCTAATTAACTTAACAATAATTATATTTCTAACATAAATCTCATAAACGTAAGTACTTACATCAGTCTCCTCGGCCCTCGCGTCGACGAAGCTCCCGTTCTTCCGCCTCTTGTGCGTATGCACGAATACATCGTGAGCGGTGACCGTCTCCGCCTCTTTCCCCTGCTTCATCGCCCGTTGGGCCTGCATACGTAGAATTTAATTAACTTCGTATATTAACAGTACGAAATTAAATAATAGAATGAATTTGAATTTGCGCTATCTCACCAAATCTGCACGCGTCAATGCGTGGGGCCTTGATCCCCCCGTATGCAGACCCGCGACCTGTCGATTAGCCTTAGCTTTCTCCGATTTCAGCTTGAACTGCGGAGTATCCATCTTCTCCAACATCTGCTCATAGTACTCCGCCCGGATCCAGTCCTTCCTCGTATGCGCCATACGAAGGTCGTACACCGCATACCGTATCTTCTTCCCGGCGGCGGCTTTGCAGGTCCTGTGGATCGCCTCCTCGCGATGGGGGGGCCACCAGAACGTCCTCTGACATACAAATTCAAATATCACGTAATAAAAAATTTAATGATTTAAAGAATAATTAATAATTCACCAACGGATTTATACCCTCATCTCGTCGAGCCAGACGTACTTCATGTCCTGAGGCACCTAAGAAAAATTGAGGTAGGGGCCATGGTAGTTATCCCGGATAATGTGCCCTAGAATCCGGGCAGCATCCCACGGGAAAAACCTATAAAGAAGCAACGACTGGATTATTAACTTGAATAAATGAAACAAATTTAATAAATTAACTTAAATTTACTTACGATTCACCAGCGGGCCATAGCTCTCGTCGGAACTCGCCCACCAGCCTCTCTGGTGGCGTCGGGGGATCCGCGGGTCCGCGTACGTACTCCCCGGTAACATGATGAAACTGAATCCCGGGGTACTCCGAGGCCCACCCTGCAGTAACTGCTGGGCCCCCTGCTGCATCTGCTTCTGCATCCGCTGGTACATCCGGTGGCGGAACGGATCCGCTAGCGGATGGAGTCACAGGCCTCGACGACGATGTCGGTAGCACCGAGGAAGAATGACGGCGGGAAGAGCCTGTGTCCGGGCTCTCCAAGTCGGGATCGGAGGTCACATCCGGGGAATGCGGCTGGCGACCACGACCGCTACCACCACGCCCACGCCCACGCCCACGACCACCACCACCACCACCACCGCCGCCGCCGCCGCCACCGCCACGACCACGGCCAGCACCACCAGTACGGGTGCTCGCAACCATGCCCTGTAAATAGAACACATAAACAAAATACCGACAACATAGATTTATAAATGAATATAAAACTAAACATATCCATACCAGCAGCAGGGCGATGAGTGCCGCCCAGACGAGTAGGCCTAGGAGTGCCATCTGCAAAAAGAAACTCATACAATAATACGCAAATATCCCAAACTGAAATAAATATTACAATCAGAAGTGAAGTACGAATAAAAGCTAGATACACAAAATCTGATAAAATCACGCACCAATACAACAAAGTACAATTCTTGTAACTTTTAATGAAAGGGCATCTTGTGTTCCACTAGACTTGTAATTGTAAATCCAAATGTAATAGGGTAATTTAGGATTCGAGACTAGATATTGGGTGCTTCAAGATACAACTGAAATATAGCGATATTTAATCATCGTCATCGTCCTCTTCCTCGGCCTCGGCCTCATCATCATCATCATCCTCATCGTCGAATTCATCTGTATCCTCATCCTCATCCTCATAAAGTTCTTCTTCTTCTTCTTCTTCTTCTTCTTCTTCTTCTTCTTCAGTCTCAATACTTGGGACAAGACGCCTCTTTCTTCCCTGGTTGACATCTAAGTCTTGTATATCAACCTCTTCCTCCCCTCTATTTTCATCAGCAAGAGGTATATCAACCTCTAATTCAACATCCATGTCACAAGACTGTTGTCCCAAGTATTGGGGCTTTTCGATCTGGTCCTCTTGGTATGCTGGGTCTCCAACGTTGAATGTATTTCTAGATTTAATCTTGCATACTGCCCACCAGTCAAAGCGATCTCTACGACGCCTTGGGTAGCTTGTATAGTAGACTTGAACAGCCTGACTTGCTATCGCAAACGTGTCGGACCCTCTATACCTCCTGCGATGATTTATATCGACGAATCCAAATTGTTTATCGATTCTCCAACCGATATTTGGTGTCGTATCGAACCACTCACATTTGAACATAACAATATGCATATCAAATGGGGCACTATATTGTAATTCTATAATATCCCGAAGCACTCCATAATAGTCAAAGTCCGGCTCGTTGTCATAGATTGTGCCTCTTATGCAAACACCAGAATCCTTCGTACTGAAGCCGTCATTGAGAAATTTGGCATTTATAGGATGTTGAGTTGTCTTAAACTTGAAGCCATTAACGACATAGCCGGGCCAAGTCTTTGCATGCTTCTTCGTTCCCAATGACAAATAACGAATGCTCTCATTTGTGAGTATACTTGGTTCAGCTAATAAAACCTGTAAACTTTAAATGTTTTAGTTGCATATATATATTTAAATGGTAGCCGCATAACATATTATCTCAGTTACTTACGTAATCTCGAAACCATTACGGAAAGGTAAAATCAACCTCTCTTTGAAGTCCCTCATCGGTAATATCGGGTGTCCTTATTTTGACTTCATCTCTAAATACACTGTTAGAGAGAATAAAAATTAGTGTAGTCACTTACCTCACCAAATTAGAGATTATAACGAGGTGTAGTCACTTACTTCTCCAAATCTCTCACTTCTTGTATGTCACAATTTAACAAGACATATCGGTGAGCGGCATCATACTCATCGTCACTCAACCACCGTTTCTTACTAGCCCCAATAGGCTTGCCCCTTAAATTGAATATACCTCCTTCCTCAATGTCTTCGTCATTCCTTTGAGGTCTATTTCGATTTGTCTCAACATGAGTATCGAAATAAATGGAGCAAAAATTTGACACCTCCTCGATAAGATATGCTTCGCATATCGAAGCCTCTATATGAGCCTTGTTGCCAACTTTCTTCTTTAGATGATGTAGATACCTAGAGAGACAAATTATCTTGAGAATTAACAATGAATTGTAAAATCCACTTAAATTATATCGATTTTTATTTACCTTTCAAAGGGGTACATCCATCGATAATGAACAGATGCACCGACACGGGCTTCGTATGCTAGATGAATCGGTAGATGCTCCATACTGTCGAAGAAACCCGGTGGAAATATTTTCTCTAACTTGCAAATTATTAAGACAATCTTCTCCTTAAGTTGTATCATATGTTGCACCGTGAGCTTAGTTGAACAGATATCTCTGAAGAATGTAGACAGCTCGGCCAACGGAACCCATACAGCAGAAGGCAACAACTCTCTCAACGCAATGGGCAGTAATCTTTCCATAAACACGTGGCAGTCGTGACTCTTCATTCCTGTTAGCTTGCGTTCATTGAGATCAACGCATCTAGACAAATTCGACACATAGCCGTCGGGAAATCTTAAAGTAGATATCCACTTGCAGATTATTAATCTATCTTCCTTGCTCAATGCGTATGGCGCTATCGGCTTAGTTACTTGTCCACCAGCTCCCCTTTGTATCAAGTTTAGATTATGACGTTTGCATATCTCGGCCATGTCTTGTCTTGCTTTTGGATTGTCCTTCGTCTTTCCTTTAATATCCATAACGGTATTGAAGACATTATCGAACACATTCTTTTCGATATGCATGACATCAAGATTATGCCTAATAAGATTATCTTTCCAATAAGGCAAGTCCCAGAAGATACTCCGTTTGGTCCAGTTATGGCTTTGTCCGAACCCCTCGACACGATTGTTCGATGGATCTTCCATTGCGGTGGGCAATTCCTTTACATCTTCCCAAATATCGTATCCCGACAATCTGGCAGGAGGTTCAGAAAATTCTTGTTTTCCATATCTGAACGCGTCCTTGTTCTTTCGCCAAGGATGTCTCGTTGGCAGAAATTGACGGTGACAGTCAAAGAAAGAAGTTTTTCCTCCATGTCTAAGGCGAAACGCCTTACTATTTTCCATACATATCGGACAAGACATGTTGCCGTGCGTACTCTATCCCGACAGTATACCGTATGCTGGAAAATTATTGATTGTCCACATGAGTTAAGCTCTCATCTGAAAGTTTTGTTTTCTGGAAATATCATAGGTCATGACGCCGATCTCCCACAACTGTTTCAGCTCATCCACCAACGGCTGTAAATATATATCGATGTTCTTTGTCGGATTTTTGGGACCGGGTATGATAGCTGTCAAGAACATATAAGGAGTCTTCATACACATCCATGGTGGCAGATTGTAAGGGGTAAGAATGACCGGCCAGCATGAGTATTGAGATCCCGACTGTCCAAAGGGGCGAAGCCATCAGAACATAGCGCCAGGCGTACATTTCTAGGCTCTGCAGCAAAATCTGGATGACACAAATCAAAATATTTCCACGCCTCCCCATCCGAAGGATGTGACAATTCTCCTTCGTCTTTTATGCGATCTTCACTGTGCCACGTCATGTGTTCTGCTGTATTCAGAGACATATACATCCTCTGTAAGCGCTTCGTGATCGACAAGTAATGCATATACTTGTAAGGACGTCGTTTTCTAGTTGACTTTCCTTTTCCCTGTACTGTCTTGTAACGATCCGTATTACAGAACCAACAACTTTCTAATACGCAATTCTCTTTGTAATACAACATGCATCCATTGCGACAGCAATCTATCTTCTCGTACCCCAGTCCCAGTTGTCGGACCATCATCTTTGACTTGTAGAAGTTTCTTGGGAGCTCTTTTGATTCCTTCGGTAACACCTCATTAGTTAATTGTGTGATCCGATCATAGCAAGCTTGTGGCAAGTTAAAATCAGACTTTATGTTCAACAACCGCATCGTCACTGACAGTGCGGAATGAGTCTCACAACCAGGATATAGAGGAGTATCTGCGTCCTTAAACATATCATAGAACTCCTTTGCCTCGGGATTAGGATCCTCCGGATCAAAATTAGGCCCTGCCGCGGCATACACCATATCTCGTGCAAGGTTCTGCATGTCTCCATAATCCACAGAGCATCCGTCGTCTTCGAGGACATCCGTTGCAGCATTATCATCAAAAGCATAAGTACCAGCTTCTGCAGCCTGTCTTTCTGAATATAATTCACCTTGCGATGACCACAGGCCGTAATCACGTACGAAACCCTTACGGGTCAAATGATCTCTCACAGTCATCACTTCTTCGAAACGTCTATTGTGACAATTAACACATGGACACTTGATTTTGTTATCGTCCATGTACTGAGTTTTGCTCATGGCATACTTAAGAAATACTTCACACCTGCCTGAAAATCGTCACTCACACCAATTCTGCTCTCGTGTTGTCGTTTGTACATCCATATACGATCAACAAAGTAACGATTCATGCTCGATTTGATGTGAATATCTGTATCGTAAGACAAACTAAACATAAGAATTAATAGCCCGATACAGATACTCATATCGTAAGAAAAACTAAACTTGTGGATAACACGCTAGGCCTACGACGAGGCTACTTAGTATCACAATCTAACATAATTAGTATATAATCATGTAACTGGTGGATCCGCTAGCTAGTAAGCCGGATGTACTTAATATCAGAGAGTATCAGATTAGTATCAGTATATAGGTTAGGTAGACCGTATCAAACGCATATCGGAATAGTAGGCCGAATAGGAGGCCGAGATAGTCGAATGAGAAGAAGGGAAGAAAGGAGGAGCAGATGGTATACTAGACTAGTTCTGGGTCAAATTAGGAGTCCAAGTCAACTCTGTCAAAACTAACCTTAATTAGGATAAACTTCTACCTTAGCTAATCAAATATATATACTAAACTTCACGACGTGTGTCTGTGTATATATATATATATTATTAATAAATTACTTAAAATTATGCCTATATATATATATATATATATATATATATATATATATATATAAAAAAAAAAAAATATATATATATATATATATATCAAGGTTCAAAGTATCGGTATCGGAATCGGTATCGGACTATTCCTATGAGTATTGGTATCGGCGATATCGGTAGTATCGACGGTTTCGGATCGGAGTATCGGATTTTTTGGTATCGGGGAACAAATAATTATTAATAAATTATTTACATTTAAAAACATATATTTTATACATTTAGGCATAATTTTAAGTATTTTCAGTGTTATTTCTTAGTAGTTTTGAAATTAAATGAAATAGTTGTCATCCTTACCGATTGGTTTACAAACAATAGATGTGATTTTCTTCAATTGATGTGATTTTCTTCTTTTACATGCTTCTACAACCTTGTTATGCTTTAAACCCTTGTTGATTTGTCTTTTCTGTTTAATTTTCTTTGTCGAATTGACCGGAACAAAGACCCCCAATGTCGGTATCGGTCAATACTTGGTATCGGTCGGTATCGGATCGGAACATGCCAAACCGTATCAGTATCGGCCGTATCGGATCGGTATCGGCCGATACTTTAAACCATGATATATATGTCTGAGTGTGTGTGTATCCGTGTATCTGTGTCCGTGTGTGTCCGTGTGTGTGTGTGTGTGTCCGTGTGTGTGTGTGTCGGTGTGTGTGTGTCCGTGTGTGTGTGTCTGTGTGTGTGTGTCCGTGTGTGTGTGTGTGTGTCCGTGTGTGTGTGTGTGTCTATGGGAGAGGAGGAGGAGGACTCCTGCGCGGGGACTCCAGAGTCCCTCCTACGCCCCCCCTGCCCCGACCCCTCCAACCCCTGCCCGACCCCCCCCAACCCCTGCCCGACCCCCTCTCCCACCACACTGTCCCCCCTGCCCCGACCCCCCCCAACCCCTGCCCGACCCCCCCAACCCCTGCCCGACCCCCTCTCCCACCCCCCTGCCCCCCCTGCCCCGACCCCCCCAACCCCTGCCCGACCCTCCCCCAACCCCTGCCCGACCCCCTCTCCCACCCCCCTGCCCAGACCACCCCCCACCCCTGCCCGACCCCCTCCCCGACTCCCCCTGCCCCCTCTCCCACCCCACCCTTGCCCCGACCACCCCACCCCCTACCCGAACCCCCCCTGCCCAGACCACCCCCCCACCCCTGCCCGACCCCCTCCCCGACCCCCCTGCCCCCGACCACCCCACTCCACCCTTGCCCCGACCACCCCACCCCGTACCCGAAACCTCCCTGCCCCACACCCTCTTCGACCACTACGACAGCCCCCCAACCCCCCAAATCGTAAAAGAGAGAGAGAGAGAGAGGGAGATAGAGAGAGAGAGAGGGGGGAGAGAGAGCATACCTTAGAGAGAGAGAGGGAGATCGCCGGTCGGAGAGAGCGAGATCGTCGGAGAGAGGAAGAGGGAAGAGAGAGAGTGTTTTGGGGGGAATGAAAATTTCTCCCCTGTCGGTTCAATTTAAGTTAGGGTACAGAAATTAGCGACGGCTTAGCGACGGATTATTCCGTCGCTAAGTAGTCAGTAAATCTCGCGCCAGAGTAGCGACGGATTATTCCGTCGCTAAGTCGTCAGTCAAATCTCGTGCCAATATTTTAGGCTTTTCCCGCCAAAATATGCGACGTTCTAGCGACGGATATAAAACCGTCGCTACATGGCCGACGGCCTATCGACGGCGTAGCGACGGATATGGACATAAAAAATAAAAAAAATTGTCTACTGCTTTCCGTCGGTATTTCGTCACAAATCCGTCGGTGATCCGACGGTAATAGCGACGAAAATTTTCCGTCGCTAAATGGCCGTCGCTAAAATGCTGTAATTTGGTAGTGTATTCGATTTCCTCCAGTCCATATCCAGTCCTATTATTTCTATCCTTCGTCCAATTCAAGCATACCTTATGTCCACCCTGACTAAATTGACCCTTCTGGACCCAATGGAACTGTCCGTGTCACCAACAGAGGTCTCCTTGTACAGTTGTTGCACCAAAGTCGCAGTTCGTGCCACATTGATCATCGCAGCACACCAGGCGTCCTATCAGGCAAGATACCTTGCCATTTGCTGTTTACTTATTTTTAGCTCATATTCATCCGTTATTTATTTTCCTTATGCAAAACTGTGATACATGGCATAACAGTTAGAACTTATTGTTCATTTTTATTTCCTGCTGTGTATTATTTTTCTTACAAATTAAACCTAGATTTAAGGGACCACCTTGTGTGTTGCATTCATTGGCCGTGACACGTTGTAAACACGAAGTTGTGTGTCGTATATAGAATACGGAAGTGCGTGATTGGCTGGCCACCAGTACGTACAAGCCGTGCGATAGGAATAACCGCTAATAGAGGTTGCATGCTAGTTTGACTTAGCGGTTATAGTGGTTGTGTTATGGATACAACACAGTAGGCATTGGGCTGGGAGGACAATTCCTTAGCGTATGGGCTTCGATACACTTCCCTTGTGACCCGGACTCTCCGCTGGAGATACGGGATTGATGACCCATGCTCTTCCTGATGGGGCCTCTGGTGCCCAAGGGGGACTACGCCGATCCTATTTAGCCAAGGCCCATGCGTAGGAAGGATTGTTCTTAACAATATTTTACTTAGAGCGGTAGGCTACCCTATCCGTTAGGTACGAGTACTTTTGGTTTGGGTACTTGTATATGACCGTAACTTGGAACAATAACTTGTCGCGGATTAGTTCGTCACAACTTGTCCTTGTTTGGTTGTAGGTGTGACTTACTACTTCGATGAGAAGGTATTGAACCTTGTTGGGGTCCGGATACCATATCGGATTCTTAGCATGGAAAGATACGTCGCCGTGAATTAGTTTACCATCTCCTGTCCTTGTTTGATTGGGTGGATGGTACGCTCGTTCAGTAGGTGCGTATTGGACCATGTTATAAATTCGATTTACTTATTTATTGAGCAATATTTATTCAGTTTATAAGGCATGCTATTATGTGTCTTGTTACGTCCCTCTGAGGACCTGGTTGTCTTGCCAGGTGTGTGCTATTGTCTTTCGTAGGTGCTTTCGCTCTAGCCGTGTTCATTGCTATTTCTCGAGGATGATTGCATTTGGATCGTCTTCGCTTCGCTCGCCACTCATTTCATTTTTTTTATGTACTTTTCTTTATTTTTTTGGTAGTAGATTTGTCT
This sequence comes from Iris pallida, assembly GCA_029216955.1. Lineage (NCBI taxonomy): Eukaryota > Viridiplantae > Streptophyta > Magnoliopsida > Asparagales > Iridaceae > Iris > Iris pallida. The sequence goes on from JANAVB010008794.1 coordinate 8,940,264, forward strand.
CCGCCCAACATATTGTATCAAGACAAATTCATAGTTGATTATATAATATCTTTTATTCTTGTGGATGAGATTAGTTATGGTTCTACTGCATTTTACAGCTTATGTATTTATACGAGGCTTCCATATATTGGAGTATACTTCGTATGAATACAGCTGGCATGTCTACGTTCCTAGTCCTACGTATTTTGGGAATGGGGCGTTACACGATGTTATCTAGAAATCTTGGATGACTTCGAACCCCTTATATTAGGGGCAGTTCAACCTCTTCAAGACGAAGTATTACTGGAATCAGTACAAGATTCATTCTTTCTGGTTCCCTTCTGGAAGAAAGATGAACATCCTATTCTCTTCAGCAAAGGGTTGAATCAAAAGGCTACATCTGATAGCGATGTTGAAAATAACGATAATGGGCGACTTCAGCTACGTTGTTATAGTCCGCAATCGAAAAACATCATCCAAAAGATGGGCTACAACTTCAAAACCGACCTCAGCGGTGGTAGGGAAAGGCGAACTCCTATTCATATACCTGCTCCAAAAGAAAAGTCGATACAATATTACAACATAACAAAGCATGGGTTAGGCTATACCTCGCCGATCATGACCCCAGAATCTTTTGAGTCTGACAAAGAAGAGCGATCTAATTCTTCTGACTCTGCCTCATGGGATTCGGACACCAGCATAGGTCACGTCCATCGGGTGACTTTATCTTCCAATATGGTGACCATCGAGTTCTCAGAAGACGACGATAACTTTGCTGAAGTCCCTGAATCTGATCCTTAGGCACAAAGGGTGGATACTCAATGGGAACTTTGCTTCGAGCAACGCGAGCAACCTACTGAAGATCACTTGGTCCAGGTCGATGTCGTAGACGAAGCTTCTCCAAGGCCAATCTTCATTAGCAAAAGTCTCCCTGAAGCGGATAAACAAGAACTGATCCAACTCATTCGTGAATACAGTGACATATTCGTCTGGAGCTATGAGGATATGCCGGGATTAGATCCTCAGATCACTACCCACAAGATCAATATCCCGCCAAATGCTAGGCCAGTTAAACAACAACAGCGTTGATTCTGACCTGACATGATGGACGCTATAGAAGCTGAAGTCAAGAAGCTCATCGCTTGCGGCTTTGTTAGAGAAGAATAACATCCCGACTGGGTGGCTAATATAGTCCCAGTTATGAAGAAAATAGGAAAGGTCCGAGTCTACATCAACTTTAGAGACCTTAATGAAGCTTGTCCCAAGGATGAGTTCCCTATTCTGATCGCTGATGTCATGATCGACAACACTTGTGGGTTCGAGCGGATATCTTTCATGGACGGATTTTCTGGATACAATCATATCAAGATGAACCCCGAATATGAAAAAACATACATATTTCTGTACTCTTCTAGGGGTCTACTGCTACACAGTCATGCCGTTTGGTCTCAAGAACGCTGGTGCAACCTATCAGCGGGCTATGAGTACCATTTTTCGTGAATATTTACGGAAGACAGTTGAATGCTATGTCGACGATATTGCTATCAAAAGTCGTCTAAAGGAAGATCACATCCAAGACTTAAGAACTATCTTCAATCTAATGTGCCAGCATCAACTCAAGATGAATCCCACCAAGTCATTCCTGGGAGTCTCTAGTAGCAAATTCCTCGGATTCGTTATTACCTCTAAGGGTATACACATTAACTCCAAGAAAGTCAAAGCCATTCAAGAGATGCGTCCTTTATGCAACATAAAAGAGCTACGAGGATTCCCGGGGTGGCTTGCGTACATCAGGAGATTCATCTCAAATCTCTATGGACGCTGCAGACCATTCACTCAACTAATAAAGAAAGGTGTGTCTTTCGTTTGGACTGACGAATGCCAGCAAGCATTTGAAGACATAAAGCGATACTTGACGAACCCTCCAATTCTAGTGCCTCCAGTTACAGGAATACCCTTCCTGATGTATGTTTGAGCAATGGATCATTCTCTGGGTGCCCTAATAACACAAAAGAACAAGGAAGGTCATGAGCAAGCCATCTATTATCTCAGTCGTACGATGATCGGTGCTGAACATCGATACAGCCCAGTAGAAAAAGAATGTTTAGTCCTGATGTTCGTCGTTCAGAAAATACGATATTATATTACAGGCCAAACCATTTATGTCATCTCCAGAGTCAACCCTCTCTAAATCTTGATGAAGAAGCCCAGTACACTCAATTCTAGACTAGCTACATAGGCCATACTACTGGCACAATATGATATGGTTTTGTCCCATAAAAGTCTGTTAAGGGTAAAGCCCTAGCCGACTTATTGGCTGCTCATCCGATCCCTGAGACATCTAAACTCTATGATGAAATTCTTGATGAAACTCTAGAATCTAACATGACTTTAGAAGGAATCCTTGCTTGGCGTCTATTCTTCGATAGTGCATCCAGAATCGGACCCAAAGGCACAATCGTCATCGGAGTTAGAATCGTTCTGGTATCTCCATAAGGGCTAACCATTCAGAGAGCTTATTCTTTGGACGAGCCGTGTTCTAATAATGTTGCTGAATACAATGCTCTACTCATCGGTCTTCAATTAGTGAAACAATTGGATATCGAATACCTTGAAATCTACGGAGACTCTAAACTGATTGTCAATCAGGTTAGAGGCATGTACGAAGTTCAGCATCAGGATCTTGTTCCATATCGTGAAGCAACAGTCAAATTGGCTACATCATTCAAAGGCTTCTTCAATGAATATGTACATCGAGCATGCAATACAGAAGCTGATGCGTGTGCTAATCTAGCAGCAGTATTAGCGATCCCTGTGAAAAGACAACAGATGATCGTCATCACTAACAGGGAATTATTCTGTATCAAGAATAATTTGCATCTGGAATCTAGCAATTCATTCGAAGTTTGTACTACAAGTGAAGACTGGAGAGCTCCTTTCATCGACTTCGCGGTACATGATATTCTACCTGAAGATCCCAAAGAAACAATGACAATTCGTCGGCGATCACTCCGATTCTACTACGATCATACCTCTAAAACACTCTATTGACGATCATATGAGGGTATGCTCTTACGGTGTCTTGCGGGAGATGAAGCAAAGCAGATGCTACGTGAAGCTCACGATGGTGTTTATGGTGCACATCAGCCTAGTCCTAAACTACAAGATCAGATTCGACACATGGGATATTATTAGCCAACCATGGTGTCAGATGCCATTGAATATTTAAGAAAATGTCGAGTATGTCAAATCCATGCAAATTTTATTCGTCAACCTTCAGAATTTCTGTATCCGACTGCAGCATCATGGCCTTTTGAAGCTTGGGGCATAGATGTCATTGGTCCTATTAATCCACCATCATCTCGAGGATATTAGTTTATCCTAGCCATAACCGATTACTTCTCAAAATGGGCCGAAGCTATACCTCTAGCCGAAGTCAAGACAAGCAGTGTCATTAACTTCATCGAACATCATGTGATTTACAGATTTGGTATTCCTCAGCGAATCATCCATGACAATGGACCTCAGTTCATCAGCCAGAAGTTCACTCGATTTTGTGATGATAACCAGATCAACAATGTTGCTTCTACAGCCTACAATCCCGCAGCTAACGGTTTGGCGGAAGCATTCAACAAAACGATCATCAAGCTTATCAAGAAGTTTGTTTCCACTAATAAATGTAACTTGAGCGAAAAGCTTGGAGAATTTTTATGGGCCTACCGTATTATTGTACGTACTCCGACTGGTTGTACACCTGTCTCTTTGGTGTATGGATGTGAAGCTGTCCTACCGTTGGAGATTCAAATCTCATCACTGAGAATTGCTATTGCCAACGAACTCACAACAGAAAATAATGATCGTCTTCGACTTCGGGATCTTGAAGCACTTGACTAGAAGTGGCTACTAGCTCATCAACACATCGAGCTATATCAAGCTCGTATCTCAAAAGCCTTCAACCGTAAAATCAAAGTACAAGCATTTCAAAAAGGCGAGCTAGTCCTTACTGTCAGACGTCCTATGACTATGACACACATAAGCAAAGGCAAGTTCGAACCAAAATGGGAGGGTCCCTACGTTATAAGGAAAGTTTTCTCTAACGGAGCTTATCAACTATCTGGGACGGATGGCCGAATTGCTATGATGCCTATCAACGACAAATTCCTGAAGAAGTACCATATTTGAAAGTGTGTATTATATTTTATAACAAATATTGTACATACTTCAAATCTTTGAATCCCCAGCGGAGTCTATCCAGATCTTATCATTATTGACAACATCTACTACATCATTACAAACATTATCTTTTGAAACTCAGTTGTTTTAAAAGATATCCTGTCCTTGAGTCCCAGTTGGCCCAAGGATAATCAATATATATGCGAACTTGTCACGACCCGCACCCATTTTTTCGGATACGAGACGTGTCCAAGCCAGCCTACGCCGCAGAGTCGGCGGTAGAACGCTGTCACGTCCAAGATGCTCAAAATCACAAAAATTACATTTACTGCTCATTCACATTATTTAATTAAATCTACAATTATTACAAGATTTTACAACTTCACATTTGCCAGAAAATACAATGTCTCACAAAATATGAACGACAGCTAATACAACTATCTAGGTAGACCTCAGCATACCCATGCCTTTCCAGTGCTAAGAGTGATCGCGACTAAACCTAAAAAAATGTTAGTTTCCAGTCAGGAATGGAACGAGTACAATCTCACAACAGAATCAATAAATGACGAAATCCATAAATCTGTAATAATACTGAGATACATGATAAGGGATAAACAGAAAATCATGGTAGGAATCATGCGAGTAAAAGCAGGAAGACATGGTACACAAGACGAGCAATGACAAAAAACTGTAATGTAGCAAGACTATATCTAACTAGTGATTTGAAATACACTTTTGACATGTAAACGGATAAGGGATAAATTCGGCACCCCGCACGTGAATTGTGCGACTGCTATCAGGCAAGAATAGACATTTTGGGTATATTTTTGGGTATGTTTACATGTCTACTAATGGACTTCCCCGCCCGGCTAGTACCTATGGATTCAAATAGGTCACGAACACGAAAATATATTGGTCACTATCAACGTACAAGAATACATAACTACTATCTCGTGTGACAAGCGTCTCAAGAATCAACATGATATCAATACAAAACAATATTAAATACAAGAAGTATAGAGATAATCAAATACAAGAACTATCAGAGATGTACTCGCCTGAGGTCCTGTGCTGGTGAAACCGATAATACTATACCACTCAAAGAGCCACAATCAATCAACACATGCAGAAGTCTCTGGATGCTAAAATAAATATTACCAACGCTTTCAGAATAGTCAAATTAGCTAGGATTGCCTATCCTTAAGTCCAATTCTGGATACATGGGCAAAACGGTAATTTTGGGTCAAAACGGTGTCCGCCGTTGGACCCGCTTTGCACCAAAAACCGTGCCAGAGTCAACGGTCTCTAAAGTCAAACTATATGTTTACAAATTTATTTTGATGATACGAACCCAACCATATGTCCAAAGTTGGATTCCGGCGGGCCGTGCACAAAATCGCCCGTTGAGTCGGATCGTGGGTCCCACGACACGGCGATCCGATCAACTGTCTCAGAATTGGACTAAACTTGGCATACATGACCAGAAAAATGATACGGTCCTGTTGGCACAAGTTTTGTCTCGATCTGACGAACGTGCACAAAGTAATTAGAAAATTTACACAGAGGTCGATACGGTGAATTTTGATGGATATGCATCAAATTCGTCATGCACACGCAACCAATTTGAATTCCGTCAAAGCCCACACGTCCACGAAGTCGATACGCATCATTTGATGCATTCAGTTCGCGACCACATCGCCCGAATTGAAGGAACGTACGTCGTATCGGATGGTTTTTCGATATTTCTACTGTTTTGAAAACAGGTTTTCGTCAAACTTTGAAACAGTTTTAACATGGATTTAATAGATGAAGAATAAAAGTAAAAGAGGGGTTTCCAACTCGTATAGGTTGTCTATAACTGCCTTCAGTTAGATTACTAAATCTTCCTACGGATTGGCAGAAATCTGTCCTCCAAAGTCTGGGTTTGGATCAAATATTATGTTCAACTTAGCAGGTTTTTCGTGATTTTTGACTTGATTTCCTGGACTAGCTAATTCGATTTGTTTAAAATGAATTATAGGGACTAAGAGTTGGATAGGTTGTCAACGTACCCGAAGTGAAAGATCGAACAATGATCGGCCGTGCGCCGAGAAAACGGGTTACGAAGTCGCTCTACAGGCCACGCTGCTGCCGTTTGTTCTGTTGCTGTGCACTGCCATTGCGCGCGGTCCTGGCCGACTTTGGCCGCGCATTGCGGTGGCCCATGACGGAGCGCACGCGCGCGCGGGGAGGGAGTCGCCTGGGGTCGGCGCTGCGTTAGGGTTTTGGGTTTTGTCGATGCTTTTCCCCTCTCTCGCTGATATATAACCGTATATATATGCTCTGATGCTCTCGGGTTGGGAAAATAAGCGGGTGCTCTTGGGGCTCGGCCTGGCCTTGGCTGGGACTAAGCTCCTATATTCTTTTTACTCTGTTATGTATATATATATATATATATATATATATATATATATATATATATATATATATATATATATATATATACATACACCCACATACATACATATATATATATATATATATATATATATATATATATATTTTTATATATATATATATATATATATATATATATATATATATATATATATACATTAATAAATTATGAAAAAAAAATATATATGCCTATATATATATATACCTCCATAAAACTCAAATAAATCCCACTAGCATCTATTCCTAGTGTAGAGTCTATTTGTGTGTAATATATATATATATATATATATATATATATATATATATATATATATATATATATATATATATATATATATATGACTATATATAATAATATTTAATTGAAAAAATCATATAACCAATAATAATAAAATAATATTATATAATAATAACCTCAATAAAATAATAATAATAACGAATTTCAATAAAACAATAATGGTGTATATATACCATTATGTGCAGTCTAATAATCCCAAAATTATATAAGGATCTATTTTATACAAATATTATTGATTATCAACTAATAGCGATATTTATAATATTTAATTAAGAATACTTAGAGCATATTCATTAGATCATTAAAACGGAATACTACACCATCATACCAAAATACATCAACACGAATGTCATTGGACGTCCCGCATGACTACATGGGATTGGGCTTATTTTGGGTCCTATCTGGACTAATTCGGTACAACCGGGTCTTCTAAAAATCATAATCTTAATTAATATATAATTAATTAATATATAGAGGTTAAGTCGTAACTTGGCCTGGATTTTCTAGTTAGGACATCACTCTGGATCGGTCTTCCCTATCAGGGCTAATACACTAGTCGAAGCACCCCATTGCACTGTCCGTGCCACGATTTCTAGCCGCCTTGTACTCCAATTCCTAACCATGGCTAAAATCATCTACCGTAGTAATTAACTAATTAATTATTTATAAAAATCTAAAAATCACCATTTAAATAAAATAATAATAGAAATATTTCAACTTTTTCGGGAAGTGGAGCTACAAATCTACCCACCTTAAAAATAATTTTGTCCTCGAAATTCTAATTCATAACTATTCCTTAAAATTCAAAAAGAAAGTCTATCTTAACCTTAATCTCCTTAAATTCTAATTCCTCAAAATAGTTTATATCCTCCTCCTAGCCATTTTGTAACTAAATAACCTCTAGCAATTCTACCCACCTTTGGTCACACTACTCCTCAAAACTAAAACCTTATAGTCTTCCAACTAGTTGCTACAAACCTACCAACAGGTATCTAGGGCATATGGCATCTATAATCCTCTCCTATATATCAAGCAACACAAAATTTAACAAGCAACAAATTTACACAAGTAGCTAAGAAATATTGATAAATTCTAGTAAGCATGGCCATTCGTCGCTCTAAAATAGGAAGGATAGGAAGATAAGGAAGAATAGTCGAGAGTAAATATAAAGTTTCAAGAGCGGTTGAGGGTATCCCATGATGCAGATAGAAAGAAAGTTTATGAACCATCGACCTATTTACTAGATTGGGCTACTCTAGTCCAGTCACTTGCTAAATCGAAGAACCCTTCGTTACTTAGAGGGGCTTGCAATCCATGTAATACGAAAATTCTTTTCTCGAAGTTAATCTAAACAAGATTCCATAATAGAACGAAATTTAAGAAATCAAGATTGTGATCTCTCCCGTGGTTATTTAAACACACGAGCAAGGGATATAAATGCAATACAAGATCGTATCGTGATTTCCCGGTAGATGGAATAAGGGTTACGAATGACTTCACATTCTAAGAAGCGGAGACTACCTAATAGGTATAGGGACCAATTTCAAACAGTTTGGTTTTATAGTTCAAATATGGTGGTATGTATGGATGGGTTTTACTGGGTCTTAATGGGTTCCCTATTGGATATCATTCGTTGGTTGGATGAACCTTGGATTTTAATTTATATTGGCTGGACAAGATCCCAATGATAAAACTATTTCTAGTAGGTTAGGGTAACCTAGGATAGGTTTCAACCTAAGTGGTTGAGCTAGTTGCCAGTCAGGTTGGTTAGCTAGGTCCTTAAAGCCCCAAAATGCGCCTTCAGTGACTTTTGTGTTTAAGTAGCACATGAGGCCTCAATTGGGTGGCACACTAGTGGCATGTGCGTAGTAGGCTTCGAGTAGATCACAACCATATATTGGGTCGAATGAATTGAGTCGAGGTTGAGGCTCTAATGGAAGTCGAGAAGTATACCGGTAGTGTGGTAAGGATTATAGCTAGTTTTTTTGACCTGAAAGTCGTACCATAAAAATAGAGTACAAGGGGACGTGTTTGAGTGGGACATGATATACCTAGATGAAGGTGGACTCGTCTAGATCTTGCATATAAAATTTGTTGGAAGGTAACAGCTGGTCTCGTGCTCCGAATATTAATGACACGGCCGAGGGACACAAAATGATCTAAATGGAAAGTGGGAGTCCATGGGGCACTAATTATCATCATAATGAAAATTATTCTAATCAATCGGTAATCCTCGTATATTCCAAAATTTTAGAGAGTTTACAGTCGACCCACCTTAGACGCTAAGACATGGTTTTAGGAATAATGAGGTCAGAAGAATTCCAAAGTCCGGATATTGTACCTCGACTCTTGTTAATAAAGAATAGGGCACGACGTAACGGGATACGGTAGATATAAGTCAGGTCATGGATCGTTCCTCAATAAATGGAAAACGAGTGTGTACAATGACATATGGTCGATAAATTAGAATGATATACTCGTCCAAAGTATACAAGAGTTATCGACGGGGTAACCAACTCTAAGGCACATCATGTGAAGAGATTTCTAACAACTGAGTCGTGAATTTCTATTTGTGTCAAGCCTACCAGACTATTGCCACAAGGGTTCTAGTGGTATGGGCTGTAGTGATTATGTATGGTTGTTGATAACCGATAGATCATAATATGACAGGGTATTTAAGCTATGGTATTGGCTAAGCTAGTGACTGTGGTGTTCCAATACTAGTTAGGTCTTAATAATAAAATTCACATAACTAGGGTAATATTTGTTAGGGAACCAATCTCGGGATGGGTGTCTACCATGGTCATGGTAAATGATTGTCCTTACCTTTGTCTACTTGTAAAACCCGTAAATTTCTACTATTTTTTAATAAATTTGGTACTGATGATTTTATTTATTTTGTATTTATACGTCGCGTAGTTGCATTGTACGTCGCGCACAAAATTTCATTTTTCATAATTGCTCCACGAGTGCGAATATGTGCGAGCGTACACATTTTTAGAAAAATATTTTTTTCTATTTTTATAGTTTCAAAATAATATATGTAATAATTATTTTAGCTATCATACCAACATTTCCAAGTCCGTTATTTTATTTATTTTATTTATAAAAAGTCTTTTGTAAAAAATAGTTATTAATAATAAATAATATTCTTCGTGCATACATATATATATTTCACAAATATTTTATTAAGTTTATTTTTAAATAATAATGTATTTTCGAAATTATTATTATAGTAATTTTGGAAAATATATTTTAAAATTATTATGGCAATTTAAATCTTGATTTGATTTTATGGATTGATTTAAATAGTAAATTAATATCTATATTTGAAATTTGATTTATCTTATTTGATTTTAAACTAAAAGATAGAATGTAATTATATTTAAATTGATTTAGATTTAGATTTGAAATTTTTGAATGTATTTAATTTAATAATTGAATTATCTACTTGGGTTTAAATAAATCCTAATCCTTATCCAACTAGGAATTTCTACCTCCTATATAAGGAGAGTTACTTATCCACATTATTATTCCACAATTTCTCTACCACAAATATGCGTGCCTCGTGTCGGTGTTCCATCCATCCTCGTGTCAGCTGTGACGGCCTCGGGTCCGACCCCGAGTGTCTTTCCAATATCTTATTCCAAATTTTTACACATACATGTTCACATCTTCCGTGTCAGACACACCCCGACACAAACGAATTCCTAAACCTATCCTTAGTTTGTCCCGCCTCCTGGCGCTGATCGCGCCACCACCTCTGCCCTCGTCACCTCCCGATCCCACGCTAGCCTACCGCCCGACTCTGTTCCCTGCGACCGCACCACTAGTCCAGCCACCAACATTATCTCAACCGACCACCAATGTCGACTTCCCCAAATCACCTACGTCGAACCAACCACCAGCTTGACAGAACCCGTCACCGCAATCCCGTCACCATCACGGACACCACCAGCCTTTCCCCAAATCCAGCATCACCAAACCACCATCGTCGTCAATACCACAACAACCGATCACCTCCGCCTATCGATGCCCCCATCGCCTACAACCCAGCCTACCGATACCACCACCACCATTAGCACCACCGCCGCAGACACCCGAGAAATCCAACCACCATTTTGGCATCCTTGCCGCAACCAACTTCACCTGAACCCGAGTCCGACACTTCCACCCGGCCACCTTGGCCGAGCGCCACCACCGACAGCCCAAATCCCCAAAATAACGACAAAGGAAAACACCACCACCACTACTAACCTGACCGCCGGTGAGCCGCCCCATGTTGCGGATCTGGCGCCGCCCTGGCGTGGTCGTCGGCCGGATCCCGACCCCGCCGCTGCGTGCGTCTTCTCCGACCACGCAGAGTCCCTCGCCGGATGTTCCTCCGTCGGCGCCACCCCTACCGTCGAGCCACCGAAACCCCAATCCCCTTCCTCATCTCCCGCGCTCACTTCTCCGCCGCCCGCGTGCTCAAGAATGTCGACGCTGACCGCCGCACTTGCCCACCGTGCTCGACCTAGCCGTCCCGATCCCGCTCCTCTCCGCCATTCCTCTCATCGTCCTCCGCCGCCTATGCAGCGCCTCCGTTCCGCCATCGGACAGTGAGCCGCCCCCTTTTCTCTCTCGCTCACTCTCTCATCTCCCTCTCTCCTCAGTTCTCTCCCTCTCTCTAAATCTCACTTCTTCTCTCTCTCTTCTCCCTTCTTTAATACTGTTTGCTTTTTTTTGTTCTTTTGTTTTTTTCCTAAAATTACTAACAGGAATAGAGAGCCACTATTCTCGAGACATATTTTACTGTGCTGCATACTTTTATTATTTATTTATTTATTTACTTATTTATTTTTCTTCTTTTTTCTGTTTTATTGTGTTGTGATTTATTAACAGCAGATATATTGATTAAAATTTTATGATAAGTGTTAGTAGTACTAATTTATTATTAATACCAGTATTATTATTATTATTATTATTATTATTATTATTATTATTATTATTATTATTATTATTATTATTTTGGTTGTTCTATTTTGATAAAACATATAGGTATGACTCATAAACGGGTATTGTAATATTTTGCCATTATTAATATAGTAGTAATATTTTTGGTAAATTTTATAAAATAATTATAGTAATATATTTGTGAAAAATATTATTACAAGTTATTTCAACTATAGCTCTTTGGACTATAAATTTTTTATCTTAGCAGATTTTATTTTTAATATAAAAATATTTGTAACTAACAAAAATATAGATTTCTACCTAAAAATAGTATTTTGACAAACTTGGAGTTTAGCCTAAAAACATTGTTATTATTTTCAAGCATGTACTTTATCTAAAATTTATTTACTAATAAAATATAATATTATAGATATTTTCTAAAAATAGAACATATATTATTCCTTCGATTATCTTTCGGTCCAAGATTAAGCCCATTATTCCTATCCTCCTGCCAATTCTGTCATTCCTCCTATTGACCCTAACGAATTTGACCCTTCTGGATCCAATGGAACTGTCTGTACCACCACCCGAGGTCATCTTGCATAGTTGTTGCACCGAAGTCGCAGTTCATGCTACATTGATTATTGTAGTACACCAGGCGTCCTATCAGGCAAGACACCTTGCCATTTGCTGTTTATTTATTTAGCTCATATTTTATGCATTATTCATTATTTTCTTTATGTAAAATAAACTGTGATACATGGCATAACCTGTTAGAACTTACTGTTCATTTATATTTCCTGCTATGTATTAGTTTTCTTACACATTAAACCTAGATTTAAGGGACCACCTTTGTGTGTTGCATTCATTGGCCTTGACACATTGTACCATGAAGTTGTGTATCGCATGTAGAACACAGACATGCGTGACTGGCTGACCACTGGTGCGTATAAGCCGTGCGATAGGAATAATCGCTAATAGAATTGCATGCTAGTTTGACTTAGCGGTTATAGAGGTTTACTGTTGTGGATACAACATAGTAGGCATTGGGCGGGGAAGACAATTCCTTAGCGTATGGGCTTCGATGCACTTTCTTTTGTGACTCGGAAGCTCCGCTGGAGATACGGGGTTAATGACCCATGATTACTGACGGCCACTGGCGTTCTGCGGAACGTTATTCTCTTATTGATTGGGCCTCTGGTGCCCCAAGGGGGGACCATGCCGATCCTATTTCAGCCAGGGCCCATGCGTAGGAAGGATTATTCTTAACTACATTTCACTTATAACGGTTAGGCTACCTTATCCGTTAGTTATGAGTACTTTTGGTTTGGGTACTTGTATCTGACCGTGGCTTGGAGCAATTACTTGTCGCGGATTAGTTCGTCACATTTTGTCCTTGTTTGGTTGTAGGTTTGACTTACTACTCCGATGAGAAGGTATTGAACCTTGTTGGGGTCCGGATACCATATTGGACTTATAGCATGGAAAGATACGTCACCGTGATTAGTTTACCATCTCCTGTCCTTGTTTGGTTGGGGGGATGGTAAGCTAGTTCAATAGGTGTGTATTGGACCATGTTATAATTCAATTGACTTATTTATTTGAGCAATATTTATTTAGTTTATATGGCATGATATTATGTGTCTTGTTACGTCCCTCTGAGGACCTGGTTATCTCTCCAGGTGTGCGTTCGTGTCTTTCGCAGGTATTCTAGTAGAGATCGTGGTCTTCTCCACTTATTCGAGGATGATTGCACTTGGATTGTCTTCGCTTCGCTCGCCAAACTCATTTCATTTTCCATGTATTTTTTCCTTATTTGTTGGTTGTAGATTTATCTCCGTCCAACATATTGTATTAAGATAATTCATTATCATTATATGATATCTTTTATTTCTTTATTTTGTGTGGATGAGATTTGTCATGGTTCTACTGTATTTTACAGCTTACATATATTTATTATACGGTTGGCATGTCTACGTTTCTAGTCCTACGTATTTTGGGACTGGGGCGTTACATGTTTTTGTGGTGGCCCATGCAGGTCAAGATAAATTGTTTGGTTACTTTACCGTACCAAGCAAGCCTGCGAATAGGATTAGAAGTCTAGGATCTCATCCACATACTTGACCTCTTTCCTCGATTCCATATTCGAACTATCGATCGACTCATCGATTGCACCTTACTTGATTCCTTCCATCATTATTCTTATCTCCCCTTCGTGCTTGCTAGAGGTTAGGAAGGTGATCCCTACTAGTTAGACATTGTCCCAAAACACCATTAGTTTAATTCTTTTAAGTTGGGTAGAATGCCTTGTGACCTAGCAATCCCTTTGTCCTTGTGACCTATATTCACAAGTTTACTTAGATTCTAGAATTTAGAGGACCCTAACCCATCTAGTCAACCAAGGACTTGGACAAGAAGACTGTAGGACGACTGTATAGAGACCAACATAGGATATAACTTAGAGTCTTAAGAAGTTTGAACTAATTCTACTTTATTTCAATCTTAATCTCACGTGCCTATATTTTTACTATCTAGACTAATGATGCTAATGTAGCCTAGTTTTTGCAAGCTCAATTCTTTATCAAGCTTGCTCATGACATATGTTATTGGAGGCCACCACTAACGTATTGTCTACTCGGAACCGGTTCATGATGATCTGATCAACCTAGTGCATTTTGGTTCGCTTTTATCTATCGTTCTATGTGGATGGGGACATAGCTAAGCTTGCCCTCTAGAGTCCCATCCACGACTGTCTTGGCAACTCCTTTTGAATTATTCGGTCGCCTTTGAACCACGTATTCATATTCGATAACGCCTTCTTCGAACTCTATATTTCTTTCGCCTTCACCTATTTTAGAAGGATGAAGGCGTTATACTATAACTTCCTCTAGCCTTCCTATCGATTATGACTATTCTCACTCGATGTTGCTATATCTTCATCATAAACTACTCGTTCTTTTCCTCGTCCATATATTTACTATCATGACCTTCTAAATCGCTTAATTTAGGAGTAAATCAAATTCGTTCTCTTAATCGTGCTCTCAACCTACTCTCAAGAAATCATATCTTCTAGGTCTCTAATTTATTTTCTCATGATACCATACAATTCCTTATTGCAGGTTATCTTGATTAAACTTTAACCCTTGATCATTTTTACTATTGCATTAATTAGCCATATCCACGATTATTTCCGTATTTATCTAAATCACGATTTCCTAATGCATCTTGTGTTGAACATTGTGAATTAATTTTTCCTCATCGTTACCCCTTTGTGCCTTCTCACTCCCCTACTAATTCTTAATTACGAGGATAAAATTTTTTTAAGTTGGGTAGGATGTAAAACCCCTAAATTTCTGCAATTTTTTAATAAATTTGGTACTGATTTTTTTATTTATTTATTTTTTATTTATACGTCGCGTAGTTGCATTGTACGTCGTGTGCGAAATTTTGTTTTTCGTAATTGTTCGACGAGTGCGAATATGTGTGAGCGTACATATTTTTAGAAAAATATTTTTTCTATTTTTATAGTTTTAAAATAAAATATGTAATAATTATTTTAGCTATCATACCAACATTTCCAAGTCCGTTATTTTATTTATTTTATTTATAAAAAGTCTTTTGTAAAAGACAGTTATTAATAATAAATAATATTCTTCGTGCATACATATATATTTCATAAATATTTTATAAAGTTTATTTTTAAATAATAATATATTTTCAAAATTATTATTATAGTATTTTTGGAAAATATATTTTAAAATTATTATGGCAATTTAAATCTTGATTTGATCTTCTGGATTGATTTAAATAGTAAATTAATATCTATATTTGAAATTTGATTTATTTTATTTGATTTTAAACTGAAAGATAGAATGTAATTATATTTAAATTGATTTAGATTTGGATTTGAAATTTTTGAATGTATTTAATTTAATAATTGAATTATCTACATGGGTTTAAATAAATCCTAATCCTTATCCAACTGAAAATTTCCACCTCCTATATAAGGAGAGGTACTCATCCACATTATTATTCCACAATTTCTCCACCACAAATATGCGTGCATCGTGTCGGTGTTCCATCCATCCTCGTGTCAGCCGTGACGGCCTCGGGTTCGACCCCAGGTGTCTTTCCAATATCTTATTCTAAATTTTTACACATTCATGTTCACATCTTTCGTGTCGGACA
This sequence comes from Iris pallida, assembly GCA_029216955.1. NCBI lineage: Eukaryota > Viridiplantae > Streptophyta > Magnoliopsida > Asparagales > Iridaceae > Iris > Iris pallida. The sequence goes on from JANAVB010008794.1 coordinate 8,956,273, forward strand.
CACCCCGACACAAACAAATTTCTAAACCTATCATTAGTTTACCCCGTCTCCTGGCTCTGCTCGCGCCACCACCTCTACCCTCGTCACCTCCCGATCCTACGCCAGCCTACCGCCCGACTCCGTTCCCTGCGACCGCACCACTAGCCCAGCCACCACCATTATCTCAACCGACCACCAATGTCAACTTCCCCAAATCACCCACGTCGAAACAACCACCAGCTTGATAGAACCCGTCACCGCAATCCCGTCACCATCACGGACACCATCAGCCTTTCCTCTAATCCAGCATCACCAAACAACCATCACCGTCAACACCACAGCAACCGATCACCTCCGCCTACCGATGCCACCATCGCCTACAACCCAGCCTACCGATACCACCACCACTATTAGCACTACCTCCGCAGACACCCGAGAAACCCAACCACCATTTTGGCATCCTCGTCGCAACCAACTTCACCCGAACCCGAGTCCGACACTGCCATTCGGCCACCTTGGTCGAGTGCCACCACCGACAGCCAAAATCTCCAAAATAACGACAAAGGAAAACACCACCACCACTACTAACCTGACCGCCGGTGAGCCGTCCCATGCCACGCAGAGTCCCTCGCCGCGTGTTCCTCCGCCGGCGCCGCCCCTACCGCCGAGCCACCGAAACCTCGATGCCCTTTCTTCTCTCCCGCGCTCACTACTCCGCCGCCCGTGCGCTCAAGAATCCCGGCGCCGACCGTCGCACTTGTCCACCGTGCCCGACCTAGCTGTCTCGATCCCGCTCCTCTCCGCCCTTCCTCTCCTCGTCCTCCGCCGCCTATGCAGCGCCTCCGCCCCACCATCGGACAGTGAGTCGCCCCCTTTTCTCTCTCGCTCACTCTCTCATCTTCCTCTCTCCTCAGTGTAGGAGCGTCAAAAGTGCTTCAAAGAAAGAGTCATCCCATTCATAAGTGATCGATTTTTACACCAAGCAGAGCGGGTAATCTCTTTTACGCCCAAGACTAGGCTAATCAATTTACGCCTAAGCAGGCTGATCATTTTACGCTTGGGTCTACACCTGTGATTTTACGCCAAGGACAGAGCAGCCTATTTTACGCTGGACAAAGCTGTCAAATCTCGTATTTAATGCAAACTCTGACATGAAGATATTAATGATGGTATTTACCACAGAATTCAATGGGATTTGTCTTATACAAAGACCATTGTTGTCGTTTATGGGGATCGAGCTACTTTACGCTCACTGTATGGTTTCTTTTACGCACGGAGTTTTACATGAGTTTTTACGCTCATAAAACAATATGTGCGTAAAGTCTATTTGAGCCATTTTACGCTCAAGGTTATTCAATAACCACTTTACGCGGGAAACCTATGACAGAGCTATTTTACGCTCATCTTACTGCTTTACGCCCAGAGGATGTTGGAGCTATTTTTACGCCATATTCTTTCTGGCCAGTTTGGAACGTGGTTTGCCTACATGGCCTTCATGCCACATATTTCGAAGAACGTGTGTACATGTATCCTATTCTTACTGAACTGATCGGACACGTGTCAACGTATGCAAAGGATGACTCTGATCATGGGTGACAGTTGTTAGCGTAAAGACAGACTTTGATGTTCTTTTATGCACAGAAGCCCCAGTCTATAAATAGACTCATTTTTCTCAGAACAACAGACACACAGAGAGAACATGGAAGAATACAGAGATCAGGACTTCGAGATTTTGATTCTCCGGAGCATTCTTCTTCAACTTTTCTTTCAGAACAGAGTGAAGCAAAGCAGGAAAGCATTCGGCCTCGCCATCAGTGCCCAAGTGCGTCGATACCTTTCTGGTGACTTAGTTCTTCCAAGTTGTTCTACTTCAAGCAGTGATCTTCATCATCATCATATGGTCCAAGGAACAAAGTGATCATTTACAGATCAGACTTCCATAGCAATACTTTTCCAGAATCAAATTTGTACTTCTTGTACTTTTTCTCGTTTTATTTTCAAAATCCAACCTTTTGTTTGGCAATTTTGTTAAGTGAAACAAAATGGCGACTCTGCTGGAGACTACTTTCTCCTCCGACAAAGAAGTGATTGCTCAATATGATGATGTTTCGATCGGTTCGACCAAGAAGACTCTGGTTGTGCACTTCGACGAGACTGCCTATGAAGAAATGCTCCGAACTGGGAGTGGTTCTCGCCACTCCAATGTTCAAAAGTCTTGCAAAGTACGAAAAGTTTGGATTCCCAAATCCAAAGTGGTTTCTGATCTCTCTGTTGCTTCTGATGACAAGGGAATTCTTCCCACTCCTGTCGTAGGGGCTCCCGTTCGTAACGAGCCAGTCCTTACTTCAGAGTTGCACTCAAAGTGTGATGATTTATCTCCCGTTTATAACGGTAAAGATAATCAGGTTTCACGCCCACTGCGTAAGAATCAAGTTTTACACTCAGTGGGTAAGAACTACATTTTACGCTCAAGGCATAAGAATGAGTCTCCCATTTGTAATGTGGCAGATTCTAAAATTTCTGAGTGTAAGAATCAGTCTCCCGTCGGTGACGTGGTAGGCCCACACAAATTACGCTCCTCGCGTAAAACAAAATCTCCCGTCTGTGACGTGGTAGATAATCAATTTTTACGTTTTACGCGTAAAGGTAAGTCTCTTGTCTGTGACAGTGTAGATAAAATTCACAACGATGTTTGCACATCTAATGTGAATGTACCTAAACGCATACAGCGTAAAAATGTTGTTGGTAAAACTTCTGTCCTACACCAACAATCTTCTTATATTGCTTTACGCAAAGTACCAAACTTGCAAATCACGCGCCATAAAAATGGAGTCCTTCGTGCTAAATCTCAAGATTTACGCACACAACTCCAAACGCGTAAAAATATACAGTTTGGTTCTGCGAATGAAGCCAGTAATCTTCTTTATACACAAGGGACTAAACGTTTTTCTACCCCAAATGTAATAAAGAAGAATATTCCCTCCACTCCTTCTGACTTACGTGAATTGCTAATGCAAAAACGTAAGAATTCACAATCTCCGGTGACGTTCTCCCAAGAAAAACATCATTGTGAATATCATCAGGTTGTGATCAATTGTTGTTGTTCAGCTTCAAAACGGTCAGTTTTTGATCGACTAAGTTTTTCGCTTCAACATCAAGCTGAAGACCAAGAAGATGAGCTGTCATATGCATCAGTTAACATGGCATCTCATACTAACAGAGGACGACGACTGAGACGAAACATGTCCCAAACTCCAGGTCAACAACAGTTCAATAGACTTCTTGATTCCTTTGAAGGAGTATATCAGAATACTCGATCAAGAAGTCAAAGACAATTGCAGACCTCTGATTCAGAAGCTGGGGGTACTCAATCTTTTGAGTCTTATACCGATAGTGTGGATTCATACTTCTATACTAATCCCTCTATATCTTCAAGAGAGGTTGAATCCTACGCTGTTGGAGATGAACCAGAGACGTCATCTGCTAATACGGAACAACGTCTCACTGCCGTGGAGCAATCATTGAAAGACATGCTCAACATGGTGCAAAGCATGCATCAGATAATTTTGAATCAGCAAACTGCTCAACCTACAGTAATAACTCCGGTACCAGTAGCAGCACAAACTCAAGATAGTCAAGGGGCTAATATACCTTCGAATATTCAAGAACCTACTGTTAATCAAAATTCTGCATCTCCAGATCCCATCATTCCAGAAGATGTACCACCTCCAGTGGGGGTTACGATACATCCAACGGCTATTCAATCAAATGTGCTTCCTCAAACCAGTGAAGCCATTCAAGCAGTGCGTGAACTCAAAGCACAGTTTGAAGTTTTGAGGCACAAAGATCAGCTCCAGAGGTTAGGGATTAAGCAACCTTATTCTCCTCATTGGAATGATGTACCCTTTCCACCGAAGTTCAAGCCACAATCCATGGTTTTATTCGATGGAAAAGCATCTCCCAGTTAATATATCAATTACTTTGATATTATGACTGTACACTTGCAGAAAAATGATGCTCTTCTCACTCGAGTATTCATCGGGTGCTTGACGGGTTCAGCTTATGACTGGTATCGTAGCTTACACGATAACTCTATTTCGTCTTTAAACGAATTCAAGGCAATGTTTCTTTCCCGCTTTTATGAAGGAGGTATGGACATGAACATGTTCTCCTTAATAGAAATAAAATAAAAGGAGAAAGAAGATACTCGGACGTTCATTGAACGTTTTCGATAGGCTACTCTAAAGATGCCTCCTGGTATGCCAGATTCAGCGTTGATCGATACATGCAAGATGAATCTGCGACCATCCATTGCTGTCTTCACAGGTTCCCAATTCACAGATTGGGCTTCATTTATCATAGCAGCAGTTTCTGCCGAGACCAATGGTAGGTTGGCTCGGGAACATGGGATGATTTTCGCTTCAGAAGATAAAGGGAAGAAAAGTAATCCCGGTAATAATCCTGGCAATCGTAACGTAAAAGGAAAAGATACTCTTATGGTCAATCTTTCCAAGAACAAAACGATATCGAACAATCAAGAATCTTCCAGGCCAAAGAAAGAATATTCTTTTGACGAAAGTGATATCCCAGGGATATTTCAGTGTCTGGTGAAAAGTGGCAAACTTCAGATTTCAGAGCCAAAAAGGCCTAATGAGGTGAATCTAACTGACAATCCCAAATACTGTATCTATCATAGATACATTAATCATCCTACCAGTGCTTGCTATGTCTTGAAAAAGAAGATCCAAGACCTGATAAATGGTGGCGCTATCGCTTTAACCAATGATGACCATACAGTTACAACCAACATGGTCTCTCTTCAGTTTGGAGATTTTCCTCCACAGCAAGTCCCAGATGGAATTATCCCAATTTCGAAGGCGACGATGAAGATCGTGAATATCCCGCCTGCCAGGGAAGAAAATACAGGATTGTTGCCGCTCACATTGAAGAATGGTGAAATCATGTGGGTACATCCTGACTTAATACCTGAGTTGGAAAATGAAGGTAAAACTTTAAAATCCAAGAAAGGTAAGAAAGTCAAAACCTGCAACATGATTTCTCATATTATTACAAATCCTGATGACTTGGATTACCTATGGGATGGCCTTCCCCTAGAAGGTAGACTGAAAGGGCTAAAACTCTGTCCTCCAAGTCTAGCTCCTCCTACCAAGCTCAAGCTTACTCATCAGCAGTGGCTAGCCATGAATAGTGTTCCTTTATACCAGACACAACAAGTCTTTGCTGCTTATGAAAAAGCTCCAACAGGGATCTCTCCTCGTATCCCGAATCCTTCTCCTTCCTTAACTACAGAGACGTCTATGCTTTATTCTCCTGTAGTTGCAGAGGTTTCTTCCTCTTCCTGTGCTGAAACACCTGTCCAAAGTTTACTGCCTATCCACTTGTATAGTCAGCAATCTGTCCTTCTCATGAGGAAGATGGGTTACGACTTTCAAAAGGCAGAAGGTTTGAATTATGATAAAGTAATACGTCTTCCTTTACAAATTCAAAATTAGAATTCTACTGCTGGATTGGGTTCTGAAATGCCTCATAACAACCCTCATAAGAAGAAGACTAAGGGAAGAAAGACTAAATCCTGTAATATGGTACTTCCTTCTCCTGAGTCTGAAGAAGGAACTTTTGCTGGTACAAGATCTAGGAAAGAGTACCACAAAGACTATGAGGGATCCTCCAAAGAAGCAGAAGATGTAGTGGAGACTCTACCAGTTCAACCTTCTCATGTTCCTATTAAATCATCTGTGGTTGAAAAGGGGAAACAGAAGGCAGTACGCTTTGATATCCCATTGAAGCCTGCTTCCAATTAGGGGGTGGTGATGAAGCCTTACAGGTTTGACATTCTAGCTCAGTTAGCCAATACTCCAGCTAGACTTTCTATATTTGAACTGCTTCGCCTTTCCAGAGAAAGCAGAGAGACTTTGAGCGAAGTTTTACTTCAAGCAGATTCATGCTTGGCACAACTCAAGACTCCTGATAATATACCAGTGTCATGTCCGTAATGCCATAGTGTGATGGAAGCAATTTCCAACATCACCTTTACACAAGAGGATATGCTATTGAAACATAACAAGCATGATAGGCCTCTGTGTTACACTGGATATATCGGATCTACTGAAATTGACAGGATTTACATCAGTCCTAGGTCTTCAATTAGTATAATTCTTCAGAGTATGCTAAGACCCCTGAGGATTCCTACTAGTGAGCTGACTTACACTAGTACTACGATAGTCGGTTTTAACTCTGGCAAGAGCAAACCATTGGGGAAGATTCGTCTGCAGATTAAGATTGGTGATCTTCGAACTATGGTAACTTTCTATGTTATCAACTCAGATGTATCCTACAATATTCTTCTTGGAAGATCGTGGATTCATGAGCACAATATTGTGCCTTCAACTCTTCACCAATGTTTCAAATATGTGGACTCCCAAGGAGTTGTGAAAACTGAGTTTGCTGATATTAATCCGTTCAAAGGTGTCGAAGCCTACTTCTCTGATTCAAGGCTTTATAAACAAGAGCATGTGAAAGATATATCAGACATGGTTGAAGATCAATCATCCTCTGAGGATCACTCTATTAATGAAGATCCGCCAGAGGAGCAACCTTTGAAGATCATAGTCAAGGGAGAATCCAATCCCAACCTGTCAATGATCAACCTTTGATGATCAAAGTTAAAGGAAGAACTCAAACTTCATCTGAGGAATCAATAAATATTCCTGCTAAGAGCCAAGTTCAACCTTTTATGATTAAGGTCAAAGGACGTACTTCTTGCACGAATGATCCAGAACTACCATTGATTGTCAATCTTGGCAAATCTACGCAGAAGACGGATGATGGTCTACTGTTGACTAATCTGAAGCGTAGCAATCAGACTGTAAATGATGTAAATATTGATCATTCTGTACTTTTTGATATCAATGAAGATTTCATGTTCGAGTATATGGCTGTCAAGTTTATTGAGAGAATGACTTTATCTTCTGATAATCAAAGTCATCAATATAAAGGCAACATAGAACCGGAAGAAACTTTACACATTAATCATAAGGAGAATTCTTTCCCTCCTTATATAGATGTTGGACCATATGCTCAAAGGTTCCTAACATCTTCTCCTTATCTTCTACCTGTGGCCGCTTCATCACAAGCTTATGTAACTTTTAGACGTTATGAAGAATCTTATTTTATGGTTCCGTCTGATAAGAAAAATAAGCGCCAAATTGTGTTTGGCCTGGATAGAAATATCCATGTTGCTCAAAAAGATGGGCTGAAGGATAAAGACAAAGGAAGAATCCGAATTGACAAATACAGTCAGCAATCTATCAAGATCATTCAGAACATGGGGTATGATTTGAAGACTATACAAGGTCTCAATCAGGGCAAGGGCAGACGATTACCATTAGGTGGTGATCCATTTTACCAAAAGACTCGTCATGGGTTGGGATATGACCCGTCCCACATGTTTTATGATGATATATAAGAAGAATTCTCTTCCAGCTTTTCACAATCATCAGATTCAGAGGAACTTCAATCTAAAGATGAATCTGGACAAGTACTCTCAGTCAATATGGTTCAAGCCGATGATGAATCAGAGCCATTTGAGAATGATCCTTGGGCTCAACAGATGGATACTCAATGGGAACTTCGTTTTGAACAACGACAGCCACCTACAGAAGATGAGGTTATCCAGATTGATGTTGGAGATGGAGTTACATCCAAACCAATATTCATCAGTAAGAATCTTTCTGAAGATGAAAAGAAAGAGCTGATAAAACTTATAAAAGATTACATTGACATCTTTGCATGGAGTTATGAAGATATGCCAGGGCTAGATCCTACAGTTGCTACCCATAAACTCAATATTTTGCCTAATGCCAAGCCTGTAAAACAACAGCAACGACGCTTTAGACCAGATATGATGGATGCAATTGAAGCAGAAGTCAAAAAGCTGATTACGTGTGGCTTTGTTCGTGAAGAACAACACCCAGATTGGGTGGCCAATATTGTTCCTGTTATGAAGAAGAACAGAAAAGTCCGAGTTTGTATAGATTACTGAAATCTTAATACGGCTTGTCCAAAGGGCAAATTTCCACTTCCAATTACTGATATCATGATAGACAATACATGTGGTTTTGAACGCATGTCTTTCATGGACGGATTCTCAGGATACAATCAGATCAAGATGCATCCAGAAGATGAGAAGCACACCGCTTTTCGTACACCTCTTGGGGTCTACTGCTATACAGTTATGTCGTTTGGTCTTAAAAACGTCGGTACCACGTATCAACGGGCTATGAGCAATATCTTTCAAGAACATCTACGAAAGATAGTTGAATGCTATGTAGATGATATTGCTGTTAAAAGTCGGTCAAAGAATGATCACATTCAGGCCTTGAAGACGGTATTTGAATTGATGCGCCAACATCAATTGAAAATGAACCCTACTAAGTCTTTCTTAGGGGTTTCTAGTGGCAAGTTTCTAGGATTTGTCATTACCTCTCAAGGTATCCATGTTGATCCTGATAAGGTTAAAGCAATTCTTGAAATGCGTCCTCCTCGTAATCTGAAAGAACTTCGTGGCTTTCAGGGCCGTATTGCTTATATCAGAAGATTTATATCTAATCTTTCTGGGAGATGTCAACCTTTCTCCCGTTTATTAAAGAAAGGGGTATCTTTCGTCTGGGATGAAGCGTGTCAAAAAGCCTTCAATGACATTAAGCAATATCTTACAAACCCACCTATTCTGGTACCTCCGATGGTAGGAAGACCATTTTTGCTATATGTTCGAGCCTTAGATCATTCACTGGGCGCTCTTCTGGCACAGAAAAGTGATATGGGTCATGAACAAACAATATATTATCTGAGCAGAATGATGGTCGGAGCTGAACACAGATATACTCCTGTAGAAAAGGAATGTCTAGCTTTGGTTTTTGCCGTCCAAAAGACAAGGCATTATGTCACCGGACAGACTATTCATGTCATCTCCAGAATAAATTCCATTCGGGTAATGATGAGGAAACCGAGCATTCTTAATTCTAGGTTAGCTACCTGGGCGATGTTGCTCACTCCTTATGATAAGATTTATGTGTCTCAAAAATCAGTGAAGGGCCAAGCGTTAGCTGATTTCTTAGCTGCTCATCCTATACCTGAAACTTCGAAGTTATATGAAGACATTCCAGACGAAGTAGTAGATTGTAACATGACTTTGAAGAATGATATATAGCAATTATATTTTGATGGAGCATCACGAGTGGGACCTAAAGGCAATATTGTCTCTGGAGTAGGAATTGTCTTGGTTTCTCCTGACAAAATGGTCATATACTGTGCCTATTCTCTTAATGAGCCATGCTCTAATAATGTAGCAGAATATAATGCTCTATTGATTGGTCTCCAAGTAGCAAAACAATTGGATATTGAATTTTTGGAGGCTTATGGAGATTCTTAATTAATCGTTAATCAAGTTAGAGGGACCTATAAAGTCAGAAATGCTGATCTCATCCCTTATCATCAGGTGGTAGGCGAGTTGGTCCTTTTATTCAAAGGATTCTTTATTGAATTCGTACCACGTTTTCAGAATATGGAGGCTGACGCTCTTGCTAGCCTAGCTGCAGATTTGGCTGTTCCAATTCGGAGACAAAATACAATCACTTTATTGGACCGAGACTTATTCTGTGTCAAGAATAATTTGTATATTGAACAGAGTTATACTACAGAGTCAAGTTCCCAGCAGAAAGATTGGAGAACTCCATTCATTGATTATGCAGTTCATGGAATTTTGCCTGAAGATCCTAAAGAAGCTGCATCAATTAAAAGACGGTCATTTCGGTTTTATTATGATTCGTCTTTACATATGTTATACCGACGTTCCTATGATGGACTCTTGCTGCGTTGTCTCTCAGAAAGCGAAGCCAAACAAACACTGCGTGAGGCTCATGATGGTGTCTGTGGTGCTCATCAACCGGGTCCAAAGTTGCAAGACCGTATTCAGAGAATGGGGTATTATTGGCCTTCTATGATAGCAGTGCTGTAGACTATGTCAGAAGATGTAAAGCATGTCAGATTCATACTAATTTTATTCATCAACCATCTGAATTTCTACATCCTACAGCAGCCTCTTGGCCCTTCGAAGCTTGGGGTATGGATGTCATTGGTCCTATTAACCCTCCTTCTGTCAAAGGACATCGGTTTTTACTAGCTATAACCGATTACTTTTCGAAGTGGACAGAAGCAGTCCCCCTTGCGGAAGTGAAAACATCTAATGTGATCAGTTTCATCAAGCACCATGTCATTTATCGTTTCGGGATTCCTCGACGGATAATTTATGACAATGGTCCACAATTTGCCAGTCAAGCATTTTATCGATTTTGTGACAAGAATCGAATTCAGAACTTGGCTTCTACGGCTTATAATCCAGCTGCTAATGGTTTAGCTGAAGCTTTCAATAAGACGATCATCAAACTTCTAAAAAAGTTTGTTTCTTCCAATAAACGTGATTGGAATGAGAAACTTGGAGAATTTTTATGGGCTTATCGAACAACAGTCCGGACTCCTACTGGTTTTATACCATTCTCATTGGTTTACGGATGCGAAGCTATTCTCCCATTGGAAATCCAGATCCCTTTTCTACGAATAGCCATTGCTAATGAGCCAACTACAGAGAATAATGATCGCTTACGACTCCAAGAACTTGAAGGATTGGATGAGAAGCGTCTTCAAGCACAACAACACATTGAACTGTATCAAGCCCGCATATCTCGAACTTTTAATTGTAAAGTTAAGGAGAGGGTATTCAAAGTTGGCGAGCTTGTATTAGCTGTTCGGAGACCGATGGTAATGACTCATAAAAGTAAAGGGAAATTCCAAGCAAAATGGGAAGGCCCTTATGTAATTGAGTCCGTATTTTCCAATGGCGCCTATCGATTATCAAAGCCCAATGGAGATCTGCTCATGATGCCAATCAATGGCAAGTTTCTTAAGAAATACTATGTATAAAAAAAAGGACAGAATGGAAATAAAGTTTCTTTTATTACTATTTTTGTTCAAAACAGAAGATTAAGGACGAGGGCCACTCCCTTCGTTATTGAATACATAGTTGGCCAATGCATAGAAGGCGTCGTTTCCTGAACACATAAAAAATTTGCAGGCAGCCATCCTCGACTCTTCTTCTTCAGGAGTTTTTCCTGGCTCTACTAAAAAAGCAAGAATGTCTTCGGGTGGCTTGGGCGCAGAAGAGCTTCCACCTATTTCGGTTGAGCCTGATGAGACTGATACAGGGGGCTCAACGGGGAACGTATCAATGATGCCCTCGATTTTTCGGGGGACTTCATTCTTTTGTTGTACATCTTCGGAAGACATTTCCAATAGAGAAGCAGAAATAAGAATGGAATGATTACAGAGAATTCTTACCTATTTATAGAAGAGAATTATTAATGAACTAGTCTCTGAAGTGGAGAAACGACTTTTCATTTCCGAAAAGACTCGTCCGTTCATGTTACCAGGTTCATCCATTTAAAATTAAGGAATTGAATCATCCTTTCTGTTCCCAAGAAATATGCTGATTCATCCACTGTCTTGCATATACGCTCACAATATCTATCTTCTTATTCCCCATCTACCAAGGTTTGGTTAAGCTGACTTCTTGTTTCCGGGGAAAGGGATTTTTATATCTTCTATATCAATTGATTAGAAAGTGGGATTCGCTATTTATCATGTTTCCATGACCTCTGAATAAATATTAAATCTACTTTCTTTTCCTATCTATCACTTCTATTTTGACCTCTGCATAGATATTAATCTAATTTTCTTTTGAGTTCATATATGCTATTATGTCCATATTACCTCTGATAGTATCATATACTCTAAAACAGAAAATAAGATTTCATTTATCTATCATGTCCATATTACATCCAGATAGATACAAATCATTGATCATAGAAGAACCATCATTTTCATTCCCATATCATTGGCACGCTCTCTCTTGAAAACAATTCTACCCGGTCGTCCAGGACTGCTGGGAGTCAAATTCCACAACATTTGTCGAGGATGAGTAGCATGGACGAATGCTGACAAAGGATAATCTCTGTCCATATCTGGAAGATACATGGCTCTATTTCCAAATTTGAAAACCCAAGACTCCTTCTTGGGGTGTGTCTGGGATTTACAATCAATGGCATCTCCAAATAGAAAGGCTGGTTTTGCGAAGTGTAGTCCGTCTAGTGAACTCAACAATTCCCCATTTATCATGGATAGCAACTGTCTATCCCCATGAGCTGCTATCAACTGTGCCCTCTCTGTCGGATACTCGGGGTTCGACTGAGGAAATTGGACATGAGATAAATCTTCCAAATAGTTCGAACCTACCATGCCAACTGATGATCCGAAAACTTCAGCGAGGGGGTGAACTTGCAAATCCACTGGTAAAATAACAAAAGAGATCAAGTTAGTTCGAAGTTTTTTACTAAGAGTTGATGAAAAGCTTATGAAGTCTTTGTTCGACAAAATCTTTCAAAAAGATTGATGAACTTTACGCTACCACATAGTAATATGAGCGTAATACAACTTTTTACGCTGGCATGTACGAACATGAGCGTAGTTAAGTTTTACGCTAGCACATTAACTGTGGGCATAAAACCAAATTTTACGCTGACACGTATAACGTGGGCGTATTCTTGTTATCTTTTTACGCTAACACGAACAACGTGGGCGTATAATGTTATTTCAGCTTTACGCTAACACGTACAACGTGGGCGTAAAAAGCTGAAAGTTTGGTTTATCTTCTTCTTCCTCGACGGATTTGTTTTCTCCCAACCAAAGATTAGGGTATTACCCATCATAGGCGGAGCCACGACCGGGTTGGGATTTCGTTATGGTAGTGATGACTGAGTAGGGGTTTTCACATGATCAGTCGAGGAAGAATCAATGGCTGGTTTCTTCCCCTTGCTACCGGCGGCGGATGATTTCTTAGGAGCCATCAGATCAGAGTTTCGAAGAAAGAAAAGGCAAAGAGATTCAAGAAGATGAGTAAAAGTGTTTTCTCTCTCTGAAAAAGACCTATTTATAAGAGAGATTCAAAACCGACTATTGGATATCCCTATAATTACGCCGACTGTTGGACATCCCTGCTTTTACGCGGATGGCTGTTGCGTATCCCAAATTTTACGCTGGCAGATCAAATCTCAACTTTTACGCTTCTGTTCAAAGTGTTTCAAATGTTGGAGATATTTGAAAACTTTGAAGGGGGTCTAGTAGGAGCGTAAAAAGTGCTTCAAAGAAAGAGTCATCCCATTCATAAGTGATCGGTTTTTACACCAAGCAGAGTGGGTAATCTCTTTTACGCCCAAGACTAGGCTAATCAATTTACGTCTAAGCAGGCTGATCATTTTACGCTTGGGTCTACACCTGTGATTTTACGCCAAGGACAGAGCAGCCTATTTTACGCTGGACAAAGCTGTCAAATCTCACATTTAATGCAAACTCTGACATGAAGATATTAATGATGGCATTTACCACAGAATTTAATGGGATTTGTCTTATACAAAGACCATTGTTGTCGTTTATGGGGATCGAGCTACTTTACGCTCACTGTATGGTTTCTTTTACGCACGGAGTTTTACATGAGTTCTTACGCTCATAAAACAATGTGTGCGTAAAGTCTATTTGAGCCATTTTACGCTCAAGGTTATTCAATAACCACTTTACGCGGGAAACCTATGACAGAGCTATTTTACGCTCATCTTACTGCTTTACGCCCAGAGGATGTTGGAGCTATTTTTACGCCCTATTTTTTGTCACGACCTGCACCCTAGAGTAAGGGCACGAGACGTGGGTACGTCCAGCCTATGCTGCAGTGTCGGCGGTAGAACGCTGTCCTAGGTCACAACATCTAACAATTGAAGGTAATAACAGTTATACTCCCCGAATGGGGGTGACATAACAGAATATAAAACTCAATCACAGCTAAGGTAGAACAGGTAAGATGGAAATGATAATGAAGATAAATATCCAGAACAGAGAATCACAGAGATACAATCCAGAACTAAGTGTCTAAAAATAATACATCTCAGAATATCTCAAAGTCTAGTACAATAATCCCAAATAGTAAGACAATCCTAAACTAATGGAGTGTCGTCTACTGCTAATGGATCCTGCTGCTGGTCCAAATCTGGGCACTCATCTAGTGTGGTGCCGTAGTAAGTAGGGCAGAACGCCTCAGCCTCGTCCTCTGTAATATTTCAACAGGTCCAGTCAGGACGGGAACGAGCACATATCTCTCAACAGTTCATATCAGGTTAGGAGTATAAATCATTGCAATAGAGTAAAATACAGGAAGTGCTGAATAAAAATACAAGTAAAACAGGAGATATTTGTAACTGGAAATAGATACATGATAGTAAAGACTGTAAGTGACTACGTGATTTAGAGCGCAATATGGTTATGTAAACGGCTTAGGGGCACATGAATACAAATAAGGAGGCACATTTATACAGCTACTTGGGATAGTGTTCACATAACCAATTCTACTCACCCCGCCCCAATCAATACACAAGGATCCGTTCAAGTTATGTCATAAGCACATGAATACAACTAAGATACGTGAACTCATGTAATGAGTAGTACATGAGGTACGTGAAAGCACATGAGAACATGTAAAAACATGAACTAGTACGAGTACAAGGAGTACGTGATGCACATGATAAAGTACATGAACATGTAATACCCGATGCACCCGTAGAGGGATAACATCTCAGGAAGGGATCCATATAGTACTAATCCGTGAAGATACGTGTCAGCATCATGTAGAGTAATCTAGAGCATGAATATATCCAGACAGGTATGAAAAGATCAGAGAATGTACTCGCCTGCTATCTGAAAGTCCGAGATGATAGTACTTTCCGAGGAGTGGTGTCTGGCTCCTATTTAGAACAGTACGAGTCACACCAAGTCAAGAATAGAAATGTAATGCACTACAATGCGTTCTACATGAATCTAGGTCAATCTAGACCAAAGTCAACTTTTGGTCAACTCTGGTCAACCCTAGAAGTCAAACTAGGTCAACCAAGTCTAATCTAGGTCAAACTAGTCTAAACTATGTCTAGCAAGACTATTCTAGGCTTTCTAGACTAATCTAGGCAATACCAACCATTCTAGGTTATAATATGACTAATAGGTAAATTCATGCTAAAAATCTACAATTCACCCTAACAATATACAATACCTTAGTCCTAGGGTATTCCATACTCTAAGACACATATCACCACCCCACATATCAAGACACCATATATACCCAATATATATATACACATATCACACATTATATATCTAACTAATATATATGTATAGGACTAAAACATCACAAGGCACATACATTCACATATATATAGGAAACTAATCATTGTCACAAAGCCTATAATATATATACATAGGTAGGGAGAGAGGACACAAGTACATGTGTATATAGGTGTGAGACATTGGTGTGTGTCAAGAGGGTGAGAGTGAATAATGTATCAAGAGAGGGTGGTTTCATAAAATGTGTGGTGAGTGACTTGTGTGTGATGAGTGTATACATGAGAGTAAAATTAGTGAACAATAGGCTAACAGTGAGTGAGAGAGGGTGTAGTGTAACATGTAGGAAGAGGAAAAAATCAGTGAACCATATCATGAGAAATCTGGAATTTAAAAAAAACAGTGAATTGGAATGTAAACCAGTCAACCAAAACAGTCTACAACATTCCAAACCAAACCCAGTGATCTTAGTTCAACCAACTTCATTTCATAGTTCACAATTAACCCAGAAATCAGTAAAACAGTCCAAATTGAGTACCAACAGTTAACTAAAATTCAGTTTGAAATACATTCTCAGGTTTGTAGGAAAGGAAATGAAAACTGTTAACCCAACATAGCAGTTAATTCTCATTCCCAGGTTTAACAACAATTCAGGTTAATCAAACCAAGGATAGGGACTGAACAACCACAGGAAAATCTCAGTTAATAGCCTATACCACTATTGTCTCAGGTTTTTCATTGAACTAAAACTCAGATTTTCATTGAACATACATCAATCTCAGTCCTAATACATTAACTTCAGATTTTTAAAGATCACAAAAGAGAAGAAAACAACCAACAGTTCAAAACCTGTAGGAATTTCTCAGAAAACTCATGATACACAACCTATCTCATAAAACAGGTGAACCCAACTCATTCCTAGTTATCTCAGTAAAAAAAATCCTTTAAACAGTTCATAAGAATCACTAAGAAACAAAGACAGTAAACCACATAACAGTCCACAGGAAAACTCAGTCAGCTATGAGACCTAAACTCAACAATCAGTCCCAAATTCGACACACTATCAGAATATACATAGGTACACATATTAGAGGCTTAATAACAAGTAATTAGCAGTGCCTAAAAGGTTAAATCGATTGACAAATCTCATTTTTGAAATCTGGAACCAAAATCAGAAAACAGGGAATCCATACAGTTTCTTAGGAAATGGGAAATGAGAAAACAACAATGAAAAGTTAATTAAAATACAAATTTTAAGGTTGGTAAAATATAAACACAATGCACACATGCTCTGTGATTTGTTTGTGTCCACAAAAGTGGACACAAACGTGTCCAGTTCAATACCATACACAAACAGTGCACAGAAGACTGCTCCTCGTGCACGTGTTCACGTCGTTCGTGTGCACGACACGACACGACACAACCCATGTGGTTGTGTCCCAGGGTTGACCTAGTATAGGGCTAGGGATAGGACACCCTGACACGTGTCCACATTGCGTGTGCAGGACACGGGATACGCGTATCAGTGGCTAAAAACGACAGCCACTAAAACAGTGCAAAACCCGTGCGCACGCTCGTGCGTGTCCGACACAATACGTGGGGCTCTGAAAATTGGGGAGCCCCGTGTCAGTGTCAGCCCCTAGCTACACGTCGAGTCTCGCGTGTCGAGGTGGCGTGTCCTAGGCGCTGTGTCCTCCGAAGTGCAGGGCATGCACAGTGCCCGTGCGCGCGTGTGCACGACAGCGTGTACACGTGCCCGACACGACTCGACACGACACAAAAACTCGACACAACTTCAGAAACGTGTAAGCGAGCCCAAAACCTAAAATCCTATTCAAACACAATACCAAAATACACACGAAATGCCCATTGGGGCATTTCATCAAACACCTAACAATAGCCACTGATACGTGTCCAGAATGGACACGAAACGACACAAAAATTTAGGAAACCCTATTCCTACAGTTAGGCTAGGGTTAGGGCAACCTAGAAATGATTTTTACAAGAATTTAGGAGTAATGGATAGGGTTTTACCTATGGGTGTTCAATCTCCCAAAAACTCCGAAGAGGAGGATCCTTCAACCCACCAAAGCTCTTCCAAATTGTTCCTTTCCTGTCAAAATTTATTACCAACAGCAAGATCACAAGATTTAGAGCCTATTGCAATTTATTTGAAGGAATTTGGAGAAGAAATGGGTTTTCTAAGGATTTACCAAGTTGGGGACTCACCTCTTCCAAATGACAAGTTTCCTAAAGAGGCAACCCTAGTTTTAAGAGCATATAAATAGGGGAGGGGCTGATCATAGAGGCTAATCAGAATTTCTAGGGTTAGGGCTTGGTTCAATGGGTGTGGGCTATGGGCCATTAAGCCTATTAGTCATAAAATGACTTGTGACTTCACAAGCCATTTCCATATGAAACTAACTCCTAATTTCACCAAATTAATCCTAATGGGTTCATCCTCATGAACTTAAGTCATCCTAGGTTTTCAAATCCTAATTACAAAGTCAAGACCTAGGTTAGCCACTAGGTTAGTCTACAAGATCAACTTAAGTCA
The DNA here is from genome assembly GCA_029216955.1 of Iris pallida. Lineage (NCBI taxonomy): Eukaryota > Viridiplantae > Streptophyta > Magnoliopsida > Asparagales > Iridaceae > Iris > Iris pallida. Next base: position 8,974,097 of record JANAVB010008794.1, read on the forward strand.
AAGTCTCTATAGGGTCAAAATCAATTATACTAAAATCACCAAAAATCACTAAAAATCATATTAAATATATTAAACCCAAATAATTAATAATAATTCCAATTAATTCATAAATTTTCAAAAATGACCAAAATGACCAAAATACCCTCAAGCTAGAAAAGTGGTAGTGACAAATCTACCCCCCTTAAAATAATTTCGTCCTCAAAATTAAAGGCGAAACTAAACTGCTAAGAAGGATAGAAAAGTATACCTCAAGGTCCAAAAAGATAGGGGTACCGCTCGCGCATCTCATCCTCCCGCTCCCAGGTCGACTCTCCTGGAGAATGATGCCTCCATGCGACGCGTACCAAGGGTATACCTGGTTCCTCAATACCTTCTCTCGGCGATCCAAAATCTCCACAGGCTGCTCTGGATAACTGAGAGTAGGTCCAACCTCTATCTCCGAGTGATCGAGCACATGGCTAGGGTCAGTCACGTACCGTCTCAGCTGTGATACGTGGAATACGTTGTGGACGCCCACTAGTGCAGGTGGCAAGTCTAGCCTGTATGCCACGTCACCGACTCTCCCGCTGATAACGAAAGGGCCGATGAAGCGCGGGCTAAGCTTCCCACCTCCACCGAAACGTATCGTACCACGAGTTGGAGATGTCCGCAGAAAAATCATATCTCTAACCTAATCACAAGCAAGGTCTCAAGTTACTAAAAATCAAACACGATCAATCAAACAAAACAAACAAAAACAACCTACTTCTAATCCTAGCTCTAAATCTGTACCTCAAACTCCAGCGGCCTCCGGTGGCTATCGGCCCAGTGCCGATGTCTGTCCTGCGCCATGCGAAGTCTGTCCCTGATGAGCTTCACCTTCTCGGCTGCGTCAACAACCATCTCTGGTCCCAGTAAAGCTCGCTCTCCAACATCATTCCAAAATAAGGGTGTACGACACCTACGCTCGTACAGAGCCTCAAACGGTGACATCTCAATGCTGGCCTGAAAACTGTTGTTGTAAGCAAACTCTACTAAATGCAGGTAAACCTCCCAGGAACCTCCAAAATCTAGAATGCACGTCCGCAGCATATCCTCAAGGGTCTGAATAGTCCTCTCTGACTGTCCGTCCGTCTGGGGGTGGTATGTAGTACTGAACTTGAGCTGAGTGCCCAAGCTAGTCTGCAGACTCCTCCAGAAATGGGAAGTAAAGCGGCTATCCCGATCTGAGACTATGCTGACGGAAACTCCGTGAATCCTGACTATCTGCCTCATATACAACTCCGCCAGCCTCTCTGTAGACGTACCCACCTTGAATGGCAAGAAGTGGGCCGATTTGGTCAACCTGTCAACGATGACCCAAATCGCATCTTTTTCTCCTGGTGTACGGGGCAATCCTGATACAAAGTCCATGGTAATATGTTCTTACTTCCACTCTGGAATGGGCAACGACTGCAACAATCCCCCGGGCCTCTGCCTCTCTGCCTTGACCTGCTGACAGATCAAGCATCTGGCTACAAAGTTGGACACCTCCCTCTTCATCCCATACCACCAGACATGCTCTCGCAGATCCCTGTACATCTTGTTGGCACCAGGATGTATAAAGTACTGCGATCTGTGAGCCTCCTACATAACCTGCTCTCTGAGCTCCCCACTAGGCACACATAACCTGGCACCGTGTCTCAGGGCACCATCCTCTGCAAGTGAGAACTCAGAATCCTCCACTCCCATACTGATCCGCTCTCGGATACACCGCAGAGCCACATCATCAAACTGTGTCACCTTGATCCTGTCCATCAAATCTGACTATATCTGTAGGCCCCATAACTGCATCTGCACCCCGGACACAATCACCTCCATCCCAAGGCTCTCCAAATCTACAAGCAGGTGCCGATCCATAGTCAAACACATGGCTGTCGGATACCTACTCAAGGCATCGGCAACCACGTTGGCCTTCCCCGGGTGATACTGGAGTACGATATCAAAGTCCTTCATCAGCTCAAGCCACCTGTGCTGCCTCATGTTCAACTCCTTCTGAGTGAACACGTACTTCAAGCTCTTGTGGTCTGTGAAAATCTCCACCCTCTCGCCGTACAGATAGTGCTTCCATAACTTTAAAGCAAAAATCACTGCCGCCAGCTCCAGGTCATGGGTAGGGTAGTTCTTCTCATGAGGACATAATTGCCTGGAAGCATAGGCAATCACCTTCCCATGCTGCTGCAAGACGCAACCCAGCCCCTTTCCTGAAGCATCACTATAAATAGTGAAACCACCTGATCCTGAAGGCAATGTCAGAATCAGAGCTGTCGTAAGCCGCTTCTTCAATTCATCAAAAGCTGCCTGACACTCCTCTGACCAAACAAACTCAGTATCCTTCCGGGTCAACCGTGTCAACGGCTCTGCAACCCGGGAGAAATCCTGCACGAATCTCCGGTAATACCCTGCCAGCCCCAGGAAACTCCTGATCTCTGCTACTGAAGTCGACGCTGTCCAAGCCTCAACTGCTACAATCTTCTTGGGGTCAACTGAGATACCATCTCCAGTCACCACATGCCCCAAGAAGTCCACCTGGTCCAAGAAAAACTTACACTTGGAGAGTTTTCCATAGAGCTGCTCCCGCCTGAGAGCCTCTAGCACTATCCGCAGATGCTCTTCGTGCTCCTCCTCTGTCTTGGAATATACCAAGATATCATCAATGAACACCACCACGAACTTGTCCAAGTACTGGTGAAACACCTTGTTCATTAGATTCATAAACACTACTGGTGCATTGGTTAGCCCAAACGGCATAACCAAAAACTCAAACTGCCCATACCGCATCCTGAAAGCGGTCTTGGGGATATCCTCCCTCTTTACCTTCACCTGGTGATAACCCGATCTCAAATCAATCTTGGAGAACACCCGAGCTCCGCTCAACTGATCAAACAGATCATCGATCCGCGACAGTGGATATCTGTTCTTGATTGTCAGGTTGTTAAGTGTCCTGTAGTCGATACACATTCGTACCGACCCATCCTTCTTCGGTACGAAAAGCACCGGTGCACCCCAAGGTGAAGAACTCGAGCGAATGAAGCCCTTGTCCTGCAGCTCATCCACTTGCTTCTTCAGCTCCACTAACTCGCTGTTGTTTACTCGATAGACATGCTGGAAGATCGGCTCCACGCCGGGAACCAAGTCTATCGAGAACTCTACATCTCTGTCTGGTAGAAGTCCTGGCAACTCCTCTGGAAATACGTCCATAAACTCTGCGATCAAGGGATGCGGAGCCACCTGCTCCTCGACTGAAGCTCCACAAAAGACTCTGCCGTCCTGCTCTGCCTGCCGTCGGGTGTACTCAAACTCTGGCTCTCCTGGCGCCCCGAACAAAACTCTACCCCCACGACAATCAATACGGGTGTGGTGTCTACTCAGCCAGTCCATACCTAATACTATATCGTAGTTCGGTAATGGCATGACGAGTAAACTCACCCCCAACTCTCGGCCTCCCAATATAATACTCCGTCCTCTGCAAACATCACTCACGAGGATGACCCCACCCCCGGTCGTGATCTTACAGGTCCTAGGCAATGGTTTAGAAATCAAACTGTGTTTAATAGCATACGATACAGACACAAAGCTGTGGGAAGCCCCGGAATCAAAGAGTGCAAATGCTGGAAGGGAGTCGAGAAGAACCGAACCTGCAATCAGCTCTCCGATAACCTCAGCATTCTCAGCTGCCATGGCGAAAGCTCGCCCCTGCTGTCCACCTCGTGCCTGCTGCTGGTGCTGCTGGAACCTCTGCTGCTGGGTCGGCAGGGCTGGTCCCCTCTGCTGGCCTGCTGGCCTGCTGGAGCCTTGGCTCCACCTCCCTGCTGTCCTCGCCCAAAAGCCCCTGGGCAGTCCCTCAACTGGTGATCTCCAGCACCACAAAGTAGGCACTTGCCTAGCTTCTTCTTGCACTCATGGATCATGTGCCCTGGCTTCTTGTAGAAGGCACAAATGACTGCCGGACGAGGTGCCTGCTGCCCTCTCTGCTGCTGGTGCTGCTGCACTAGCCTCTGCTGCTGATGCTGCTGCTGATACTGCTGCACTGGCCTCTGCTGCTGCTGCTGCTGGAAGTGAGGCCTCTTGGCCTGTCTCTGACTGCTACCGCCTGACTGAAAGTCTCGACCTCTCTTCTGCCTCAGTCCCAGGTCGTCCTCTGCCGCTATGGCCCCAGAATAAATCTTAACAAATGTAGCGTTCCGGTCGCTCTTAGTCAGCGACCGAATCTCTCTAATCAGACCTCGGCAAAACTTCCTCGCCTTGGTCTTCTCCGTCAAGTCATCAATGAACCGGGCCAGTCGGCAGAACTCCCCGGCATACTCTGCCACCGTCTGGTTCCCCTGAACCAGAGCCTCAAACTATGCCTCGATCCCACCCAAGGCTACATCAGGAAAGAACTGCTCCTTGAACAGCTCCTTGGACTGGGCCCAAGTCTGGCCCTCCACTCCAACTCTAGGATCAGCCTGATACCATGCTCGGGCCAAATCCTGCATCTGGCTGCCTGCCGCCTCGATCTGGAGTCGAGCTGGTATCTCTGCTAGTCGGAAAATCTCCTCAATGTGCTCAACCCAGTCATCTGCAACGTGAATGCCCTCAGTGCCGAAGAACTCCCGAGGGTGCATCTTCTGGAAGTCCTGTATATCCTTCTCGCTCCGACGGGGCTGCTGCTGAGTCCCCTGAGCTGTGATCATCTCCACTGTGGTGCGAACCAGCTGGTGCGCCTCATCCATCCCCTGCCTGAAATCGGCAGTCTGCCTCGTCTGCTGCTGCTGGTTAGACTCAAGAATCCTCTCCACGAAGGAGAAGAGATGGGCAGCATCTACCATCCCCGCAGGCGGAGGCTGCTGCGTGGGAAGGATCTCTGGAATCACAACTGGCCTCCTGACTGCTGGAGGTGCTCCTCCAAAAGTGGCAGAAACTCCCACTCCTGAGGGCTGCACTAGCACTGTGGCACCGGGAGCTGGATGCTGGACACGAGAGGTGGCAGACCCCTCTCCAGCCTCTCCCGTCACGGGGCGATGCGATCGCGTCTCAACCATCCTGGAGACACAGATCAAACAAGAAGCAATTACTGAGAATGAGTCGAAATAATCAAAGGAGGACAGTTTAAAATTCTAAGGAAGATAATATGCAGCAAAGTAGATATACGGAATCTGATAAGGAGTTTTCCTAGTGTGATTGAGTACCTTCAGAAAAAAAAAATTTACGAATTTCTACTGCAGGCTGCAGCGGTATTCTAGTTCGAATACCACTACACTTATATCCTAGACCTGCATGGGCTACCACTAAAAACGTGTCACGACCCGCACCCTAGAGTAAGGGTACGAGACGTGGGTACGTCCAGCCTACGCCGCAGTGTCGGCGGTAGAACGCTGTCCTAGGTCACAACATCTAACAATTGAAGGTAATAACAGTTATACTCCCCGAATGGGGGTGACATAACAGAATATAAAACTCAATCACAGCTAAGGTAGAACAGGTAAGATGGAAATGATAATGAAGATAAATATCCAGAACAGAGAATCACAGAGATACAATCCAGAACTAAGTGTCTAAAAATAATACATCTCAGAATATCTCAAAGTCTAGTACAATAATCCCAAATAGTAAGACAATCCTAAACTAATGGAGTGTCGTCTACTGCTAATGGATCCCGCTGCTGGTCCAAATCTGGGCACTCATCTAGTGTGGCGCCGTAGTAAGTAGGGCAGAACGCCTCACCCTCGTCCTCTGTAATATTTCGACAGGTCCAGTCAGGACGGAAACGAGCACATATCTCTCAACAGTTCATATCAGGTTAGGAGTATAAATCATTGCAATAGAGTAAAATACAGGAAGTGCTGAATGGAAATACAAGTAAAATATCAAAGTCCTTCATCAGCTCAAGCCACCTGCGCTGCCTCATGTTCAACTCCTTCTGAGTGAACACGTACTTCAAGCTCTTGTGGTCTGTAAAAATCTCCACCCTCTTGCCGTACAGATAGTGCTTCCATAACTTTAAAGCAAAAATTACCGCCGCCAGCTCCAGGTCATGGGTAGGGTAGTTCTTCTCATGAGGACGTAATTGCTTGGAAGCATAGGCAATCACCTTCCCATGCTGCTGCAAGACGCAACCCAGCCCCTTTCCTGAAGCATCACTATAAATAGTGAAACCACCTGATCCTGAAGGCAATGTCAGAATCGGAGCTGTCGTAAGCCGCTTCTTCAATTCATCAAAAGCTGCCTGACACTCCTCTGACCAAACAAACTCAGTATCCTTTCGGGTCAACCGTGTCAACGGCTCTGCAACCCGGAAGAAATCCTGCACGAATCTCCGGTAATACCCTGCCAGCCCCAGGAAACTCCTGATCTCTGCTACTGAAGTCGGCGCTGTCCAAGCCTCAACTGCTACAATCTTCTTGGGGTCAACTGAGATACCATCTCCAGTCACCACATGCCCCAAGAAGTCCTCCTGGTCCAAGAAAAACTCACACTTGGAGAGTTTCCCATAGAGCTGCTCCCGCCTGAGAGCCTCTAGCACTATCCGCAGATGCTCTTCGTGCTCCTCCTCTGTCTTGGAATATACCAAGATATCATCAATGAACACCACCACGAACTTGTCCAAGTACTGGTGAAATACCTTGTTCATTAGATTCATAAACACTGCTGGTGCATTGGTTAGCCCAAACGGCATAACCAAAAACTCAAACTGCCCGTACCGCATCCTGAAAGCGGTCTTGGGGATATCCTCCCTCCTCACCTTCACCTGGTGATAACCCGATCTCAAATCAATCTTGGAGAACACCCGAGCTCCGCTCAACTGATCAAACAGATCATCGATCCGCGACAGTGGGTATCTGTTCTTGATTGTCAAGTTGTTAAGTGCCCTGTAGTCGATACACATACGTACCGACCCATCCTTCTTCGGTACGAAAAGCACCGGTGCACCCCAAGGTGAAGAACTCGAGCGAATGAAGCCCTTGTCCTGTAGCTCATCCACTTGCTTCTTCAGCTCCACTAACTCGCTGTTGTTTACTCGATAGACATGCTGGGAGATCGGTTCTGCGCCGGGAACCAAGTCTATCGAGAACTCTACATCTCTGTCTGGTAGAAGCCCTGGCAACTCCTCTAGAAATACGTCCATAAACTCTGCGATCAAGGGATGCGGAGCCACCTGCTCCTCGACTGAAGCTCCACAAAAGACTCCGCCGTCCTGCTCTGCCTGCCGTCGGGTGTACTCAAACTCTGGCTCTCCTGGCGCCCCGAACAAAACTCTACCCCCACGACAATCAATGCGGGTGTGGTGTCTACTCAGCCAGTCCATACCTAATACTATATCGTAGTTCGGTAATGGCATGACGAGTAAACTCACCCCCAACTCTCGGCCTCCCAATATAATACTCCGCCCTCTGCAAACATCACTCACGAGGATGACCCCACCCCCGGTCGTGATCTTACAGGTCCTAGGCAATGGTTCAAAAATCAAACTATGTCTAATAGCATACGATACAGACACAAAGCTGTGGGAAGCCCCGGAATCAAAGAGTGCAAATGCTGGAAGGGAGTCGAGAAGAACCGAACCTGCAATCAGCTCTCCGATAACCTCAGCATCCTCAGCTGCCATGGCGAAAGCTCGCCCCTGCTGTCCACCTCGTGCCTGCTGCTGGTGCTGCTGGAACCTCTGCTGCTGGGTCGGCAGGGCTGGTCCCCTCTGCTGGCCTGCTGGAGCCTTGGCTCCACCTCCCTGCTGTCCTCGCCCAAAAGCCCCTGGGCAGTCCCTCAACTGGTGATCTCCAGCACCACAAAGTAGGCACTTGCCTAGCTTCTTCTTGCACTCATGGATTATGTGCCCTGGCTTCTTGCAGAAGGCACAAATGACTGCCGGACGAGGTGCCTGCTGCCCTCTCTGCTGCTGGTGCTGCTGCACTAGCCTCTGCTGCTGATGCTGCTGCTGATACTGCTGTACTGGCCTCTGCTGCTACTGCTGTTGGAAGTGAGGCCTCTTGGCCTGCCCCTGACAGCTACCGCCTGACTGAAAGTCTCGACCTCTCTTCTGCCTCAGTCCCAGGTCGTCCTCTGCCGCCATGGCCCCAGAATAAATCTCAACAAATGTAGCGTTCGGGTCGCTCTTAGTCAGCGACCGAATCTCTCTAATCAGACCTCGGCGAAACTTCCTCGCCTTGGTCTTCTCCGTCAAGTCATCAATGAACCGGGCCAGTCGGCAGAACTCCCCGGCATACTCTGCCACCGTCTGGTTCCCCTGAACCAGAGCCTCAAACTATGCCTCGATCCCACCCAAGGCTACATCGGGAAAGAATTGCTCTTTGAACAGCTCCTTGAACTGGGCCCAAGTCTGGCCCTCCACTCCAACTCTAGGATCAGCCTGATACCATGTTCGGGCCAAATCCTGCATCTGGCTGCCTGCCGCCTCGATCTGGAGTCGAGCTGGTATCTCTGCTAGTCGGAAAATCACCTCAATGTGCTCAACCCTGTCATCTGCAACGTGAATGCCCTCAGTGCCGAAGAACTCCCGAGGGTGCATCTTCTAGAAGTCCTGTATATCCTTCTCCCTTCGACGGGGCTGCTGCTGAGTCCCCTGAGCTGTGATCATCTCCACTGTGGTGCGAACCAGCTGGTGCGCCTCATCGATCCCCTGCCTGAAATCGGCAGTCTGCCTCGTCTGCTGCTGCTGGTGAGACTCAAGAATCCTCTCCACGAAGGAGAAGAGATGGGCAGCATCTACCATCCCCGCAGGCGGAGGCTGCTGCGTGGGAAGGATCTCTGGAATCACAACTGGCCTCCTGACTGCTGGAGGTGCTCCTCCAAAAGTGGCAGAAACTCCCACTCCTGAGGGCTGCACTAGCACTGTGGCACCGGGAGCTGGATGCTGGACACGAGAGGTGGCAGACCCCTCTCCAGCCTCTTCCGTCACGGGGCGATGCGATCGCGTCTCAACCATCCTGGAGACACAGATCAAACAAGAAGCAATTACTGAGAATGAGTCAAAATAATCAAAGGAGGACAGTTTAAAATTCTAAGGAAGACAATATGCAGCAAAGTAGATATACGGAATCTGATAAGGAGTTTTTCTAGTGTGATTGAGTACCTTCAGAAAAAAAAATTTTACGAATTTCTACTGCAGGCTGCAGCGGTATTCTAGTTCGAATACCACTACACTTATATCCTAGACCTGCATGGGCTACCACTAAAAACGTGTCACGATCCGCACCCTAGAGTAAGGGCACGAGACGTGGGTACGTCCAGCCTACGCCGCAGTGTCGGCGGTAGAACGCTGTCCTAGGTCACAACATCTAACAATTGAAGGTAATAACAGTTATACTCCCCGAATGGGGGTGACATAACAGAATATAAAACTCAATCACAGCTAAGGTAGAACAGGTAAGATGGAAATGATAATGAAGATAAATATCCAGAACAGAGAATCACAGAGATACAATCCAGAACTAAGTGTCTAAAAATAATACATCTCAGAATATCTCAACGTCTAGTACAATAATCCCAAATAGTAAGACAATCCTAAACTAATGGAGTGCCGTCTACTGCTAATGGATCCTGCTGCTGGTCCAAATCTGGGCACTCATCTAGTGTGGCACCGTAGTAAGTAGGGCAGAACGCCTCAGCCTCGTCCTCTGTAATATTTCGACAGGTCCAGTCAGGACGGGAACGAACACATATCTCTCAACAGTTCATATCAGGTTAGGAGTATAAATCATTGCAATAGAGTAAAATACAGGAAGTGCTAAATGGAAATACAAGTAAAATATCAAAGTCCTTCATCAGCACAAGCCACCTGCGCTGCCTCATGTTCAACTCCTTCTGAGTGAACACGTACTTCAAGCTCTTGTGGTCTGTGAAAATCTCCACCCTCTCGCCGTACAGATAGTGCTTCCATAACTTTAAAGCAAAAATCACCGCCGCCAGCTCCAGGTCATGGGTAGGGTAGTTCTTCTCATGAGGACGTAATTGTCTGGAAGCATAGGCAATCACCTTCCCATGCTGCTGCAAGACGCAACCCAGCCCCTTTCCTGAAGCATCACTATAAATAGTGAAACCACCTGATCCTGAAGGCAATGTCAGAATCGGAGCTGTCGTAAGCCGCTTCTTCAATTCATCAAAAGCTGCCTGACACTCCTCTGACCAAACAAACTCAGTATCCTTTCGGGTCAACCGTGTCAACGGCTCTGCAACCCGGGAGAAATCCTGCACGAATCTCCGGTAATACCCTGCCAGCCCCAGGAAACTCCTGATCTCTGCTACTGAAGTCGGCGCTGTCCAAGCCTCAACTGCTACAATCTTCTTGGGGTCAACTGAGATATCATCTTCAGTCACCACATGCCCCAAGAAGTCCACCTGGTCCAAGAAAAACTCACACTTGGAGAGTTTCCCATAGAGCTGCTCCCGCCTGAGAGCCTCTAGCACTATCCGCAGATGCTCTTCGTGCTCCTCCTCTGTCTTGGAATATACCAAGATATCATCAATGAACACCACCACGAACTTGTCCAAGTACTGGTGAAACACCTTGTTCATTAGATTCATAAACACTGCTGGTGCATTGGTTAGCCCAAACGGCATAACCAAAAACTCAAACTGCCCGTACCGCATCCTGAAAGCGGTCTTGGGGATATCCTCCCTCCTCACCTTCACCTGGTGATAACCCGATCTCAAATCAATCTTGGAGAACACCCGAGCTCCGCTCAACTGATCAAACAGATCATCGATCCGCGATAGTGGGTATCTGTTCTTGATTGTCAGGTTGTTAAGTGCCCTGTAGTCGATACACATACGTACCGACCCATCCTTCTTCGGTACGAAAAGCACCGGTGCACCCCAAGGTGAAGAACTCGAGCGAATGAAGCCCTTGTCCTGCAGCTCATCCACTTGCTTCTTCAGCTCCACTAACTCGCTGTTGTTTACTCGATAGACATGCTGGGAGATCGATTCCGCGCCGGGAACCAAGTCTATCGAGAACTCTACATCTCTGTCCGGTAGAAGCCCTGGCAACTCCTCTGGAAATACGTCCATAAACTCTGCGATCAAGGGATGCGGAGCCACCTGCTCCTCGACTGAAGCTCCACAAAAGACTTCGCCGTCCTGCTCTACCTGCCGTCGGGTGTAATCAAACTCTGGCTCTCCTGGCGCCCCGAACAAAACTCTACCCCCACGACAATCAATGCGGGTGTGGTGTCTACTCAGCCAGTCCATACCTAATACTATATCGTAGTTCGGTAATGGCATGACGAGTAAACTCACCCCCAACTCTCGGCCTCCCAATATAATACTCCGCCCTCTGCAAACATCACTCACGAGGATGACCCCACCCCCGGTCGTGATCTTACAGGTCCTAGGCAATGGTTCAAAAATCAAACTGTGTCTAATAGCATACGATACAGACACAAAGCTGTGGAAAGCCCCGGAATCAAAGAGTGCAAATGCTGGAAGGGAGTCGAGAAGAACCGAACCTGCAATCAGCTCTCCGATAACCTCAGCATCCTCAGCTGCCATGGCGAAAGCTTGCCCCTGCTGTCCACCTCGTGCCTGCTGCTGGTGCTGCTGGAACCTCTGCTGCTGGGTCGGCAGGACTGGTCCCCTCTGCTGGCCTGCTGGAGCCTTGGCTCCACCTCCCTGCTGTCCTCGCCCAAAAGCCCCTGGGCAGTCCCTCAACTGGTGATCTCCAGCACCACAAAGTAGGCACTTGCCTAGCTTCTTCTTGTCCTCGCCCAAAAGCCCCTCGGCAGTCTGCCTCGTCTGCTGCTGCTGGTGAGACTCAAGAATCCTCTCCACGAAGGAGAAGAGATGGGCAGCATCTACCATCCCCGCAGGCGGAGGCTGCTGCGTGGGAAGGATCTCTGGAATCACAACTGGCCTCCTGACTGCTGGAGGTGCTCCTCCAAAAGTGGCAGAAACTCCCACTCCTGAGGGCTGTACTAGCACTGTGGCACTGGGAGCTGGATGCTGGACACGAGAGGTGGCAGACCCCTCTCCAGCCTCTCCCGTCACGGGGCGATGCGATCGCGTCTCAACCATCCTGGAGACACAGATCAAACAAGAAGCAATTACTGAGAATGAGTCGAAATAATCAAAGGAGGACAGTTTAAAATTCTAAGGAAGACAATATGCAGCAAAGTAGATATACGGAATCTGATAAGGAGTTTTCCTAGTGTGATTGAGTACCTTCAGAAAAAAAAATTTACGAATTTCTACTGCAGGCTGCAGCGGTATTCTAGTTCGAATACCACTACACTTATATCCTAGACCTGCATGGGCTACCACTAAAAACGTGTCATGACCCGCACCCTAGAGTAAGGGCACGAGACGTGGGTACGTCCAGCCTACGTCGCAGTGTCGGCGGTAGAACGCTGTCCTAGGTCACAACATCTAACAATTGAAGGTAATAACAGTTATACTCCCCGAATGGGGGTGACATAACAGAATATAAAACTCAATCACAGCTAAGGTAGAACAGGTAAGATGGAAATGATAATAAAGATAAATATCCAGAACAGAGAATCACAGAGATACAATCCAGAACTAAGTGTCTAAAAATAATACATCTCAGAATATCTCAAAGTCTAGTACAATAATCCCAAATAGTAAGACAATCCTAAACTAATGGAGTGTCGTCTACTGCTAATGGATCCTGCTGCTGGTCCAAATCTGGGCACTCATCTAGTGTGGCGCCGTAGTAAGTAGGGCAGAACGCCTCAGCCTCGTCCTCTGTAATATTTCGACAGGTCCAGTCAGGACGGGAACGAGCACATATCTCTCAACAGTTCATATCAGGTTAGGAGTATAAATCATTACAATAGAGTAAAATACAGGAAGTGCTGAATAGAAATACAAGTAAAATAGGAGATATTTGTAACTGGAAATAGATACATGATAGTAAAGACTGTAAGTGACTACGTGATTTAGAGAACAATATGGTTATGTAAACGGCTTAGGGGCACATGAATACAAATAAGGAGGCACATTTATACAGCTACTTGGGATAGTGTTCACATAACCAATTCTACTCACCCCGCCCCAATCAATACACAAGGATCCGTTCAAGTTATGTCATAAGCACATGAATACAACTAAGATACGTGAACTCATGTAATGAGTAGTACATGAGGCACGTGAAGGCACATGAGAACATGTAAAAACATGAACTAGTACGAGTACAAGGAGTACGTGATGCACATGATAAAGTACATGAACATGTAATACCCGATGCACCCGTAGAGGGATAACATCTCAGGAAGGGATCCATATAGTACTAATCCATGAAGATACGTGTCAGCATCATGTAGAGTAATCTAGAGCATGAATATATCCAGACAGGTATGAAAAGATCAGAGAATGTACTCGCCTGCTATCTGAAAGTCCGAGATGATAGTACTGTCCGAGGAGTGGTGTCTGGCTCCTATTTAGAACAGTACGAGTCACAACAAGTCCAGAATAGAAATATAATGCACTACAATGCGTTCTACATGAATCTAGGTCAATCTAGACCAAAGTCAACTTTTGGTCAACTCTGGTCAACCCTAGAAGTCAAACTAGGTCAACCAAGTCTAATCTAGGTCAAACTAGTCTAAACTATGTCTAGCAAGACTATTCTAGGCTTTCTAGACTAATCTAGGCAATACCAACCATTCTAGGTTATAATATGACTAATAGGTAAATTCGTGCTAAAAATCTACAATTCACCCTAACAATATACAATACCTTAGTCCTAGGGTATTCCATACTCTAAGACACATATCACCACCCCACATATCAAGACACCATATATACCCAATATATATATACACATATCACACATTATATATCTAACTAATATATATGTATAGGACTAAAACATCACAAGGCACATACATTCACATATATATAGGAAACTAATCATTGTCACAAAGCCTATATTATATATACATAGGTAGGGAGAGAGGACACAAGTACATGTGTATATAGGTGTGAGACATTGGTGTGTGTCAAGAGGGTGAGAGTGAACAATGTATCAAGAGAGGGTGGTTTCATAAAATGTGTGGTGAGTGACTTGTGTGTGATGAGTGTATACATGAGAGTGAAATTAGTGAACAATAGGCTAACAGTGAGTGAGAGAGGGTGTAGTGTAACATGTAGGAAGAGAAAAAAATCAGTGAACCATATCATGAGAAATCTGGAATTTAAAAAAAATAGTGAATGGGAATGTAAACCAGTCAACCAAAACAGTCTACAACATTCCAAACCAAACCCAGTGATCTTAGTTCAACCAACTTCATTTCATAGTTCACAATTAACCCAGAAATCAGTAAAACAGTCCAAATTGAGTACCAACAGTTAACTAAAATTCAGTTTGAAATACATTCTCAGGTTTGTAGGAAAGGAAATGAAAACAGTTAACCCAACATAGCAGTTAATTCTCATTCCCAGGTTTAACAACAATTCAGGTTAATCAAACCAAGGATAGGGACTGAACAACCACAGGAAAATCTCAGTTAACAGCCTATACCACTATTGTCTCAGGTTTTTCATTGAACTAAAACTCAGATTTTTATTGAACATACATCAATCTCAGTCCTAATACATTAACTTCAGATTTTTAAAGATCACAAAAGAGAAGGAAACAACCAACAGTTCAAAACCTGTAGGAATTTCTCAGAAAACTCATGATACACAACCTATCTCATAAAACAGGTGAACCCAACTCATTCCTAGTTATCTCAGTAAAAAAATCCTTTAAACAGTTCATAAGAATCACTAAGAAACAAAGACAGTAAACCACATAACAGTCCACAGGAAAACTCAGTCAGCTATGAGACCTAAACTCAACAATCAGTCCCAAATTCGACACACTATCAGAATATACATAGGTACACATATTAGAGGCTTAATAACAAGTAATTAGCAGTGCCTAAAAGGTTAAATAGATTGACAAATCTCATTTTTGAAATCTGGAACCAAAATCAGAAAACAGGGAATCCATACAGTTTCTTAGGAAATGGGAAATGAGAAAACAACAATGAAAAGTTAATTAAAATACAAATTTTAAGGTTGGTAAAATATAAACACAATGCACACATGCTCTGTGATTTGTTTGTGTCTACAAAAGTGGACACAAACGTGTCCAGTTCAATACCATACACAAACAGTGTACAGAAGACTGCTCCTCGTGCACGTGTTCACGTCGTTCGTGTGCACGACACGACACGACACGACACAACCCACGTGGTTGTGTCCCAGGGTTGACCTAGTGTAGGGCTAGGGATAGGACACCCTGACACGTGTCCACGTTGCGTGTGCAGGACACGGGACACGCGTATCAGTGGCTAAAAATGACAGCCACTGAAATAGTGCAAAACCCGTGCGCACGCTCGTGCGTGTCCGACACGACACATGGGGCTCTGAAAATTGGGGAGCCCCGTGTCAGTGTCAGCCCCTAGCTACACGTCGAGTCTCGCGTGTCGAGGTGGCGTGTCCTAGGCGTTGTGTCCCCCGAAGTACAGGGCATGCACAGTGCCCGTGCGCGCGTGTACACGACAGCGTGTACACATGCCCGACACGACTCGACACGACACAAAAACTCGACACAACTTCAAAAATGTGTAAGCGAGCCCAAAACCTAAAATCCTATTCAAACATAATACCAAAATACATACGAAATGCCTATTGGGGCATTTCATCAAACACCTAACAATAGCCACTGATACGTGTCCAGAATGGACACGAAACGACACGAAAATTTGGGAAACCCTATTCCTACAGTTAGGCTAGGGTTAGGGCAACCTAGAAATGATTTTTACAAGAATTTAGGAGTAATGGATAGGGTTTTACCTATGGGTGTTCAATCTCCCAAAAACTCCAAAGAGGAGGATCCTTCAACCCACCAAAGCTCTTCCAAATTGTTCCTTTCCTGTCAAAATTTATTACCAACAGCAAGATCACAAGATTTAGAGCCTATTGCAATTTATTTGAAGGAATTTGGAGAAGAAATGGATTTTCTAAGGATTTACCAAGTTGGGGACTCACCTCTTCCAAATGACAAGTTTCCTAAAGAGGCAACCCTAGTTTTAAGAGCATATAAATAGGGGAGGGGCTGACCATAGAGGCTAATCAGAATTTCTAGGGTTAGGGCTTGGTTCAATGGGTGTGGGCTTTGGGCCATTAAGCCTATTAGTCATAAAATGACTTGTGACTTCACAAGCCATTTCCATATGAAACTAACTCCTAATTTTACCAAATTAATCCCAATGGGTTCATCCTCATGAACTTAAGTCATCCTAGGTTTTCAAATCCTAATTACAAAGTCAAGACCTAGGTTAGTCTACAAGGTCAACTTAAGTCAAAGTCTCTATAGGGTCAAAATCAATTCTACTAAAAATCACCAAAAATCACTAAAAATCATATTAAATATATTAAACCCAAATAATTAATAATAATTCCAATTAATTCATAAATTTTCAAAAATGACCAAAATGACCAAAATACCCTCAAGATAGAAAAGTGGTAATGACATCTTTCTGGCCAGTTTGGAACGTAGTTTGCCTACATGGCCTTCATGCCACATATTTCGAAGAACGTGTGTACATGTATCCTATTCTTACTGAACTGATAGGACACGTGTCAACGTATGCAAAGGATGACTCTGATCATGGGTGACAGTTGTTAGCGTAAAGACAGACTTTGATGTTCTTTTACGCACAGAAGCCCCAGTCTATAAATAGACTCATTTTTCTCAGAACAACAGACACACAGAGAGAACATGAGAGAATACAGAGATCAGGACTTCGAGATTTTGATTCTCCGGAGCATTCTTCTTTAACTTTTCTTTCAGAACAGAGTGAAGCAAAGCAGGAAAGCATTCGGCCTCGCCATCAGTGCCCAAGTGCGTCGATACCTTTCTGGTGACTTAGTTCTTCCAAGTTGTTCTACTTCAAGCAGTGATCTTCATCATCATCATATGGTCCAAGGAACAAAGTGATCATTTACAGATCAGACTTCCATAGCAATACTTTCCCAGAATCAAATTTGTACTTCTTGTACTTTTTTTCGTTTTATTTTCAAAATCCAACCTTTTGTTTGGCAATTTTGTTAAGTGAAACACTCAGTTCTTTCCATCTCTCTAAATCTCACTTCTTCTCTCTCTTCTCCCTTCTATAATATTGTTTGCTTTTTTTTGTTCTTTTGTTCTTTTGTTTTTTTGCTTTTGTTTTTTTCCTAAAATTACTAACAGGAATAGAGAGCCACTGTTCTCGAGACATATGTTACTGTGCTGCATACTTTTATTATTTATTTATTTATTTACTTATTTATTTTTCTTCTTTTTTGTGTTTTATTGTGTTGTGATTTATTAACAACAGATATATTGATTAAAATTTTATGATAAGTGTTAGTATTACTGATTTATTATTAATACTATTATTATTATTATTATTATTATTATTATTATTATTATTTTGGTTGTTCTATTTTGATAAAACATATAGGTATGACTCATAAACGGGTATTGTAATATTTTGCCATTATTAATATAGTAGTAATATTTTTGGTAAATTTTATAAAATAATTATTGTAATATATTTGTGAAAAATATTATTACAAGTTATTTCAACTATAGCTCTTTGGAATTAAATTTTTTTATCTTAGCAGATTTTATTTTTAATCTAAAAATATTTGTAACTAACAAAAATATAGATTTCTACCTAAAAATAGTATTTTGACAAACTTGGAGTTTAGCCTAAAAACATTGTTATTATTTTCAAGCATGTACTTTATCTAAAATTTATTTACTAATAAAATCTAATATTATAGATATTTTCCAAAAATAGAATATATATTATTCCTTCGATTATCTTTCGGTCCAAGATTAAGTCCATTATTCCTATCCTCCTGCCAATTCTGTCCTTCCTCTTATCGACCCTAATGAATTGGCCCTTCTGGACCCAATAGAACTGACCATGCCACCACCCGAGGTCACCTTTCGTAGTTGTTGCACAGAAGTCGCAGTTCGTGCCACATTGATCATTGTAGTACACCAGGCGTCCTATCAGGCAAGACACCTTGTCATTTGCTGTTTATTTATTTGGCTCATATTGCATGTATTATTCATTATTCTTTTTATGCAAAATAAACTGTGATACATGGCATAACCTGTTAGAACTTACTGTTCATTTATATTTCCTGCTATGTATTAGTTTTCTTACACATTAAACCTAGATTTAAGGGACCACCTTTGTGTGTTGCATTCATTGGCCTTGACACGTTGTACCATGAAGTTGTGTGTCGCATATAGAATACGGACATACGTGACTGGCTGGCCACTGGTGCGTATAAGCCGTACGATAGGAATAATCGCTAATAGAATTGCATGCTAGTTTGACTTAGCGGTTATAGAGGTTTACTGTTATGGATACAACATAGTAGGCATTGGGCAGGGAGGACAATTCCTTAGCGTATGGGCTTCGATGCACTTTCCTTTGTGACCCGGAAGCTCCACTGGAGATACGGGATTGATGACCCATGATTACTGACGGCCACTGGCGTTCTGCGGAACGTTATGCTCTTATTGATTGGGCCTCTGGTGCCCCAAGGGGGGACCATGCCGATCCTATTTCTGCCAGGGCCCATGCGTAGGAAGGATTGTTCTTAACTATATTTCACTTACAATGGTTAGGCTACCTTATTCGTTAGGTATGAGTACTTTTGGTTTGGGTACTTGTATCTAACCGTGGCTTGGAACAATAACTTGTCGCAGATTAGTTCGTCACATCTTGTCCTTATTTGGTTGTAGGTGTGACTTACTACTCCGATGAGAAGGTATTAAACCTTGTTGGGCTCCGAATACCATATTGGATTCATAGCATGGAAAGATACATCACCGTAAATTAGTTTACCATCTCCTGTCCTTGTTTGGTTAGGGGGATGGTAAGCTAGTTCAATAGGTGTGTATTGGACCATGTTATAATTCAATTGACTTATTTATTTGAGCAATATTTATTCAGTTTATATGGCATGATATTATGTATCTTGTTACGTCCCTATGAGGACCTGGTTATCTCCCCTGGTGTGTGTTCGTATCTTCCGCAGGTATTCTAGTCGAGATCGTGGTCTTCTCCACTTATTCGAGGATGATTGTACTTGGATCATCTTCGCTTCGCTCACCAAACTTATTTCATTTTTCATGTATTTTTCCCTTATTTGTTGGTAGTGGATTTGTCTCCGCCCAATATATTGTATTAAGACAATTCATTATCATTATATGATATCTTTTATTCCTTTATTTTGCGTGGATGAGATTAGTCATGGTTCTACTGTATTTTACAGCTTACGTATATTTATTATAGGACTGGCATGTCTACGTTCCTAGTCCTACGTATTTTGGACTGGGGCGTTACACTACTCGTCTCATGTCTAAACTGTGGGCTTTGGTCGAGGAAAGGTTGGGTAAGGCTTAAGGGTTGCTAGTTAAAGCAAGCTTCAAGCAAATAAGTGGAGACTCACAACAATTGGTTTCTTGAGAATAAATAGTCTCCTAGGTTGGCATTTGATCAAGAGAAAGATCCTAATTATTCTCGCACTCCAATGACTAGAAGATCATGATAGTAGGTTTAGGGTCGAAAGGAGGACGAGTAACTCAAGGCAAGGTTCTAGTCACATGGCTGGCCGATGGTAGCTACACTTGTGTATACAACTATCATAGCCATGGGGGACACTCTGTATCTATTTACGAATTACGAGCTTTTGTCTTTCCAAATTAGTGAAAGACAAAAACAATAAAGAGTTCAAAAAATATGTCACTGAATACAATTACGTGATTCAAGGGCGAATGTATAATTCAAGAGGAATTGTCAATACAGTCACGGATGAGATCCTATAGGCATCTACATCTCAATCCACGTAGGCTAATCAGAGGGAGAGCGAACCAAATGCACTAAGGTTGATCAGCCCATAGTACATCGATTCTGATTAGACAATATGTTAGTAGGCGTCCCCAATAAATATATGTCTTGAATCAAGCTCGATAAAAGAGTAAGCTTGCAAAAACTAGGCTGTAATAGCAGCGTTGGTCAAGCTAGTCAGAATACTGATAGAACTGGGGATTCCCAGGACCCTTTCTTTGGTGTGCGTATTGATCGATAGAAAGTTAAAAAGATCTAATACGTGTTCTAACCCTTCATAGGCGGAAACTAGGGTTCACAGATTATACCTACGGCGGAAAGGAGACAAGTAATTCCTGGCAATCTCGAACGGACGAACCCAAGATCTTCTGCACGTATTCCTTCCTCGAGTTGGACGTCGTGTGGAGACGATCTCCTAACCTTTTCTTCTCCTTGGCAGCCCTCTCTTTCTCTCCTTACGTGAATCACGAATTTAGAGAAAGTATTTGATTTCTGATCAGTAATCTGGCGGCCAGAGAATAGAGGATATATATAGGCTACGGCATGGACCATAAGGAGAAATTAGGGTTAGGCCTCCTAACGGATCTAGAGATCCCGTGTTCAGCCTGAACACATAATCCAGGCCCATTAACAATAGCTCGGTCCACTAATGAGCTATTGTTGCACTACCTTCCTAATCCTAAATTATGTTTGTGGGCTCCTTTTATTATATGCTCGTTTGGCTCTCCATGTTAAGATATCGTATGTCCGTCGATCAAATTAAGTTACTGACAACTATATTGATTCGACATCTTTTATCCTTAAGTAGTACCGCTCAACTTTATTTGTCATGTCGGACATAATCCACCTGCAGGGTTTACATGACAATCCTTATGAGCTCCTTAAGGGGACATCATCAACCCGATGTATTGGGACATGGATTCCATTTATTATCAATAGCCCTTCATACATACAATATTATTACCCAATTCATAGAGGTTGTTGATCCATAATGAATCTCACTCTTTTATGAGTCAAAGTAATGCACACTGCATATACATGTCCGTTATTATATCCGGATTAAGAGCACAAGCGTCCATAATAACAGAGGTGTTTGTTCTCTTATATAGTCAGTACAAAGAGAACAACCTCAAGTGGTCCTGTTCAATACACACAAAGTGTACTAGTATAAACCTATAGTCAAGATAGACTAATACCAGATTACACTACAAACTTTCTAATAGATTGTCCAAGTCCATCTAGGTTGTGAACTATTTATATACTCCATAGGGAACTGATAATATGATCTTTTGTGTGACACCACACACCATATTATCTATAATATAGAATATCAGACATTTGCATTAACACTTGCAACAAATACAATATGCAAACATTTGCCATATGATTCTCATTCAAAATTTAAGAAAATAAGGTTACTACAAAAGTGATGCTTTTAGTATATAACCCTAACAATCTCCCACTTATACTCAAAGCATTGCTTTTCAGTACACTGTTACAAATCTCCCACTTATACTTAAAGCCATGCTGCTACACATCTGACTTCCATTCCCTCAACATGACTGTTAAAAGCCTTAGCCGGTAAGCTCTTTGTAAAGGGAACAGCTAGGTTGTCGGCTGATGCTATCTTGATCATAGCAACTTTTTCTTTCTTTACGAAATCTCGTATCAGGTGGTACTTGCGCTAAATGTGTTTGCCTGTCTTATGGGCTCGTGGTTCCTTCGAGTTTGCAACTGCACCACTATTATCACAATAAAGTGTAATAGACTTAGATAAACTAGGTACCACATCCAAGTCTAACAGAAAGTTTCTGAGCCAAACCGTTTCTTTGGCTGCCTCAGAGGCTGCCACATACTCGGCTTCCATGGTGGAATCAGCAATATATTTTTGCTTGATACTCCTCCACACAATGGCTCCACCTCCCAAAGTAAACACATAACCTGAGGTAGATTTCCTGGAATCCCTATCTGACTGAAAATCTGAGTCTGTATACCCCAATGGAACTAAACTATCTGCCTGGTAAACTAGCATGTACTCTTTAGTCCTTTTCAGGTACTTCAAAATATGCTTTATGGCAGTCCAGTGCTCTTATCCTGGGTTAGACTGATATCTGCTGACCATGCCTACGGCAAAGCAGATGTCTGGTTTCGTACATAGCATTGCATACATTAAGCTTCCTACTGCTGAAGCATAAGGAACTGCCTTTATGTTCTCTATCTCTTTAGGTGTCCTCGGACACTGCTCCTTTGATAGAGCAATTCCATGTCTAAAAGGTAAGAAACCTTTCTTAGAATTTTGTATACTAAAATGAGTTAGTACAGTATCGATATAGGAAGCTTGGGATAAGCCCAACATCCTTTTCTTGCGATCTCGTAGAACTTTGATCCCAAGGATGTGACCTACTTCTCCCAAGTCCTTCATATCAAACTGTTTGGATAACCATACCCTTACATCAGATAACACATTCACATTGTTTCTAATGAGCAAGATGTCATCCACATAAAGTACTAGGAACATCACCACGTTTCCGTCACACTTTCTGTATACACATGATTCATCCTGACATTAAACAAATCCATAGGATTTTATCACCTGATCAAAATATATGTTACAAGATCTAGAAGCTTGCTTAAGTCCATAAATGGACTTCCTGAGCTTACAAACAAGATGCTCCTGGCCCTTTTCAATGAACCCGTCTGGTTGCTTCATATAGATGTCTTCCTCAAGACTTCCATTAAGGAAAGCTGTCTTGACATCCATTTGCCAAATCTCATAATCGAGATGAGCTGCAATAGATAAAAGAATCCGGATAGACTTAAGCATGGCTACAGGAGAAAAGGAATTTTCTCATAATCGATACCCTCTCTTTGAGTAAAACCTTTTGCTACAAGCCGAGCTTTAAAGGTTTCAACCTTACCGTCTGATCCTCTTTTTCTCTTATGGACCCACTTGCATCCAATGGCTTTTACACCAACAGGTGGTTCTACAAGCTCCCAGACCTGATTTGAATCCATAGATTCTATTTCAGATATCATTGCTTTTTGCCAAGACTCTGTATCTTTATCTTGGAGTGCTTTATTGTAGGTACAGGGATCATAATCTTGTTCCTCAGGGACGAAGTCTGACGACTCTCCCAAGAATATATATCTATCAGGTTGTATCACAACCCTCCCACTATAACGAGGCACTATCGGTTGTGGTGTAACATTTGTGACACATTGTGCAGTTATTTGTGGTTCATCCTCTTGTACTGTTGGTACTGAAGTACTTGGTGTCTCACGTCTCAGTTCTTCTAGAACAACTCTACTTGTGGGTTTATGGTTCATCACATAGTCTTCATCTAAGAATCGGGCATTGGTGCTCACAATGACCTTCTGATCCTTAGGAATATAAAATAAACCTCCTTTCGTTCCTCTTGGATAGCCAACAAACAAGCGTACTTCTGTACGAGATTCCAACTTATCTGCTTTTCCATTCAGCACATGTGCTGGACTACCCCAAATGAGAACATGTTTCAGACTAGGCTTACGCCCAATCTACAGCTCTGTGGGAGTAAGAGGTTCTGACTTAGAAGGAACCAAGTTCAAAGTATAAGCTGCAGTCTCTAAGGCATATTCCCAAAACGAATCTGGCAAATCCTAATAACTCATTATTGATCTAACCATCTCCATATGAGTTCTATTCCTTCTTTCGACTACACTATTCTACTGGGGCGTTCCAGGTGCAGTCAATTGGAATGCAATCCCAGCCTCTGATAAATAATCCCTAAACTCTCCAAAGAGGTTCTCGCCACCACGATCTGATCGTAATGACTTGATACATTTTTTATGATGTTTTTCAGTTTCAGCCTTGTACTCTTTGAATTTCTCAAAGCACTCAGACTTACGGCGCATCAAATAAATATATCCATACCTTGAATAATCGTCAATAAATGTGACAAAATATTCAAAGCCACCTCTAGCTTGGATAGTCATGGGTCCACAGAAATCAGAATGAACCAATTCCAACACATCTTTGGCCCTATACCCCTTTGCCGTAAAAGGCCTTTTGGTTATTTTACCTTCCAAGTAGGATTCATAGACTGGTAGTGCCTCCACTTCCAATGAACTCAAAGGTCCATCTTCAACCAGTCTTTGAATCCTTCTTAGGTTAATATGCCCCAATCGCAAGTGCCAAAGATATGTTTGGTTCATACAAGAAGGTTCTTTTCTCTTATTTAAGTTAGATGACATATTATTTATTTTCATAAGTTGTATTGTGGGCGAAATAGGATTAATGACATACAAATTATCAACCAATGCACCAGAACAGATAAAATATTTATTCTTTCTAATAACAATATTGTCATTAAAATAAACTGAATATCCATCCTTAACTAACATAGAAACAGAAACTAAATTTCTTCTAAGTGAAGGTGCATAAAGACAATCTCTCAATGTCAAAGAATTATTTCTACCAAAAGATAAAGTAACATCTCCTAATGCAACGACCGATACTTTTATAGCATCACCCATGAACAAGCATATCTCTCCATCACTGAGCCGTCTGGTTTCCTGGAACCCCTACAATGTATTGCAGACATGATTAGTGGCTCCTGTATCTACACACCAGGTGCCGGTAGATAACACCGCTAAACATGTTTCAACTACTAGTAAATGAGATATACCTTCTTTGTTCCCTTTGTTTGAGAAGTGGACAATCAGTCTTCTAATGTCCTGACCCTTTGCACTTGAAACATTTGCCTTTCGACTTTTTTTACCGCGTCTTGAGGTCCCATGCCCTTCTTTGCTGAGTTTTCCTGTTTCTGAATGTTATCCTTCTTCTTACCGCCTTTTGGCTTAGAAGTAGAAGCCTTTTCAGAAACAAAAACATGACCACTCTGCCTAAAGAAAGATTCAGCATCATGTAGCTCTTTTACAAGTTCTGCCAAACTATACAACCTTTTGTTCATTTTGTAATTAAGGCAGAAATTGTCAAAACTTTTAGGCAGAGTCCCGAGAATGATATTGACCTGGGATTCCCCATCGATTTCAGCTCCAAGGATCTCCATCTCATTCAGATGATCCATCATCTTGAGAACATGATCCCTTACTGGTGTACCCTCAGCCATTTTTGTATTCATCAAACATTTCATAGCAAACTGCCTAGCTGCTCTACTCTGATGTTCGAAGAGTTCCTTGAGGTTATACATCATGTCATAAGCAGTGGCCATGGCCTGATGCTGATATTGCAGTACATTTGACATAGATGCCAGAATGTAACACTGCGCCATCTCATCTGCCTTTTTCCACTTCTTATAAGCCTCTTTGACCTCTTCATCAGAGTTAGCATCAGGCTTAGGTAGGAATTCCTCAACAAGTACATATTTGTACTCCCCAGCAGTCAGAACAATGTCCAAATTACGTTTCCAGTCAATATAATTAGGTCCAGTAAGTTTATTTTCTTTAAGAATCACCATAAATGGACTGAAAGAACCCATTTTTTTTAAATCCTGAGAATCACATAAATAAAATTATGTAGGGCAAAAAACTTTTTGAATTAACTAAATATTGATTTCCTCAAAACAATAATAAGAAATTCACCAACACCTTGAACACCGTTAATTTAGCATGCCACGATAGTGTGGACGTATACAAATTCAACTTTGTTCAAGTAGGTTTTTCTTATTAATTTTACTATCATGTCAACATAACTTTATGACAAATAAAATTAATATGCTGGTCTTGCTCTGGTCATACAAATAATAGCAGTGACTCCGATGGGGAGGATACCATTATTTGTATCTAAGTGTATATCATTACTTAATACTAAGTCCATTACCTTATAATGAGTTCCTTCAGATGGAGAAGTGAACACATACTAGGTAACTTTCTACAATTATCCCTAAGGAAGTTTGTACTGGTGATCCATAATTATACTCATCCGATATGGAGGAAAGCACTAAAGCCAACACGCAAGTATAATTACATCACCTACAAACCAGTAATGGAGACCATAGGATTTATACTAAATAAATATTCTCTCTCACTTAGTTATTTAACAATGAGAGTTTTTCTACTATTTGATGTTATGTCCATGTTGTCCATTATTAATGTAGGCTTGGTTTTTCAAAAAAACAACCACACAATAATAAACATGCATAATCAGAAAAAGCAAAATGACAAAAATAAGAGAAAATATCCAACTATTATGGTCATCTTTGCTACTTCGTCCTCAACTATCCGAATCCAAAATCCGGCGCTGCGCAGATCTATTCAGGGTTCGACCTGCCCGGTCAGGTCGCAGGGTTCGGGACAGCGTCCCAAATTTTTTATATTAAAGGTTTTGGCTGTCGATTCCTTCATCAAAAATCATCTGTCTGCCTCTAGAATGCTTAAAACCAGCATCTCGTTCGGCGTCAGAAACAGCCACCACCGCCATCACGATTGATCAAAAATAATTAAAATTACATCAATCCTATGCCTCCCGAAGGAGTTCACACATAATCTAGATTAAAAAATTAAAATAATAAGCACGATCAACCCTCATGATTTAATTACATCCACAACAACAACAACATCCACGACATGTCCGTGGTTTAAACAATACAATAAAAAACATGTATTGGACCATAATAGTTGGATCTAAGATGCATGCAAAACTGAGTTAGAACAGATCTATATCTACCGACTATTACACAGCACAGGTTTTATTGGACAACATGGACGTATCAATCAATACGTAGATCCAAAGTAGCTCTGATACCAATTGATGGAACTGGGGATTCCCAGAACCCTTCCTTTGGTGTACGTATTGATCGATAGAAACTTAAAAAGATCTAATACGTGTTCTAACCCTTCATAGGCGAAAACTAGGGTTCACGAATTATATCTGTAGCGGAAAGGAGACAAGTACTCGAGCGGACGATCCCAAATCTTCTGTACGTATTCCTTCCTCGAGTTGGACGTCGTGTGGGCGACGATCTCCCAACCTTTTCTTCTCCTTGGCAGCCCTCTCTTTCTCTCCTTACGTGAATCACAAATTTAGAGAAAGTATTTGATTTCTGATCAGTAATCTGGCGGCCAGAGAATAGAGGATATATATAGGCTACGACAGGGACCATGAGGAGAAATTAGGGTTAGGCCTCCTAACGGATCTAGATATCCCGTGTTCAGCCCGAACACACAATCCAGGCCCATTAATAATAGCTCGGTCCACTAAGGAGCTATTGTTGCACTACCTTTCTAATCCCAAATTATGTTTGTGGGCTCTTTTTATTATATGCTCGTTTGGCCCCCCATGTTAAGATATTGTATGTCCGTCGATCAAGTTAAGTTACTGACAACAATATTGATTCGACATCTTTTATCCTTAAGTAGTACCGCTCAACTTTATTTGTCATATCAGATATAATCCACCTGCAGGGTTTATATGATAATCCTTATGAGCTCCTTAAGGGGACATCATCAACGCGATGTATCGGGACATGGATTCCATTTATTATCAACAGCCCATCATACATACAATGTTATTACCCAATTCATAGAGGTTATTGATCCATAATGAATCTCACTCTTTTATGAGTCAAAGTAATATACACTGCATATACATGTCCGTTATTATATCAGGATTAAGAGCACAAGCATCCATAATAAGAGATGTGTTTGTTCTCTTATGTAGTCAGTACAAAGAGAACAACCTCAAGTGGTCCTATTCAATACACACAGTGTACTAGTGTAAACCTATAGTCAAGATAGACTAATACCAGATTACACTACAAACTTTTCAATAGATTGTCCAAGTCCATCTAGGTTGTGAACTATTTATATACTCCATAGGGAACTGATAATATGATCTTCTGTGTGACACCACATACTATATTATCTATAATATAGAATATCAGATATTTGCATTAACACTTGCAACAAATACAATATGCAAACATTTTTTCATATGATTTTCATTCAAAATTTAAGGAAATAAGGTTACTATAAAAGTGATGCTTTTGTATATAACCCTAACAAATACAAGTACGCGAGATTTTTGGCAGGAGGCACAAGTATTTCGAGTTTTATGAGAATCAAAACCTTAACTGGTGTTCTTGCTTATACAGTCTTCCTACTATCTTCTTATCCATAAGGCCTTGGTCGACTAATGGGTTATGGACCTCTAAATTCTATATTCTAGGTAAACCGATTAGTGTCAGTTAATTACCTCGTTAATAGATCACAATGACCACATAATGCGAGGTTGGGAGACATGCTACTCAATCTTACAGAACTTCCACTAGTATTGGCTTTGGATCTTATGGGACACACAGGGTATTCTCCTATCCTCTATAGTATCTTTAACTTGTAATCATGTCTGAAGTCATTTCACCGAGGATTATGCCTCTCCCGTATACTCTGGCTATGGTAGACCCTTGGTTTCGTAACTCCAATATGATACAAAATCGACCACTTTTTAACTCTATCCAATATTGACTCAAGGGTAACTACGGTCAAAAGAGAACCACTAGCTATAGTTTTAGCAATATCCTATAACCTATATTTTTTTAAATTAATTTCAACTCTATGGGTCGTGCCTCGCCAGTGCACTGCTAGCTAGCCATCGCAGTCGCTAAATCACTCCAACTATATTCCTAAGAACTTCAAGGAGCTGCTAGAGATTCAAACTAGTTGACTATGCTAGAAAGCGTAAACATCTACCTATAAGTCTCAATCCTTTAAAGTAAAATATTGATCGGGGAGGAAATAATTGAAGACAAGAGAAGTAAGAACATCCTAATATTTATTTCATATGCATTTCAAATGGCTGAGAGAAAACTTTAAATCAAATCTAACTCGAGATTCGTTTATGAATAGCAGAATCAGAAATTATAAACCAGTTCCTTACAGCAAAATAGAATTTAGAATAGGCAATTCTAATTCATGATATGATGTTTATATCTAATAGAGCAAAAGAAAATTAAACAGGTTATCAAGATTATAGCCTTAATTCTAGGAAAGCCTAACTAACCAAGTGAGTAGAATACCCATGTTGGATCATATCGTTATATCAAAAGTAATAGTGTATCTATAGAGATCTGGCAAGCTATCTAAATTCAATAATTCCTTATCTAAATTGCATGGCCTATCTGACAACCTTAACTACCCAACAGTCAATTTGAACAAGGAACTCCTAGTCCTAGTCATTCTCTTAAATTAATTTAACATAAGTTGTGAATGTGCATTTTCTAGTCGCAGGCTCGCAATGGTACGACTAACTTAAGTACCATCACGAGTTCGCGATCTTTTGCGAGACCTGCATGGGCCACCACAAAAACTTGTCACGACCTGCACCCGCTTTTTCGGATACGAGACGTGTCCAAGCCAGCCTACGCCGCAGAGTCGACGGTAGAACGTTGTCACGGCCAAGATGCTCAAAATCACAAAAATTATATTTACTGCTCATTCACATTATTAAATCAAATCTATAATTATTACAAGATTTTATAACTTCACATTTGCTAGAAAATACAATGTCTTACAAAATATGAAAGACAACTAATACAACTATCTAGGTAGACCTCAGTATACCCATGCCTTCCCAGTGCTAAGAGTGATCGAGGCTAAACCTGAAAAATGTTGGTTTCCAGTCAGGAATGGAACGAGTACAATCTCACAACAGAATCAATAAATGATGAAATCCATAAATCTGTAATAATACTGAGATACATGATAAGGGATAAACAGGAAATCATGGTAGAAATCATGCGAGTAAAAGCATGAAGACATGGTACACAAGACGAGCAATGACAAGAAACTGTAATATAGCAAGATTATATCTAACTAGTGATTTGAAATACACTTTCGACATGTAAACGGCTAAGGGGTAAATCCGGCACCCCGTACGTGAATTATGTAACTGCTATCAGGCAAGAATAGATATTTTGGAGATATTTTTGGGTATGTTTACATGTCCACTAATGTACTTTCCCGTCCGGCTAGTAAACATGGATTCAAACAGATTACGAACACGAAAATATATTTGTCACGAACAACGTGCAACAATCCATAACTACTATCTCGTGTGACAAGCGTGTCAAGAATCAACATGATATCAATGTAAAACAATATTAAACACAAGAAGTATAGAGATAATCAAATACGAAAACTATCAGAGATGTACTCGCCTGACGTCCTGTGCTGGTGAAACCGATAATACTATACCACTCAAAGAGCCACAATCAGTCAACACATGTAGAAGTCTCCGGATGCTAAAATAAACATTACCAACGCTTTCAAAATAGTCAAATTAGCTAGAATTGTCTGTCCTTAAGTCCAATTCTGGACACAGGGGCAAAATGGTAATTTTGGATCAAAACGGTATCTGCCATTGGACCCGCTTTGCACCAAAAAGTGTGCCAGAGTCAACGGTCTCAAAAATTATCAAACTATATGTCTACGGATTCGTTTTGATGATACAAACCTAACCGTATGTCCAAAGTTGGATTCCGGCGGGCCGTGCACAAAATTGCCCATTGAGTCAGATCGTGGGGCCCGCAAAACGGCGATCCGATCAACTATCTCAGAATTGGACCAAACTTGGCATACAGGACCAAAAAAATGATACGGTCCTGTTGGCGTAAGTTTCGTCTCGATCTGACGAACGTACACAAAGTAATTGGAAAATTTGCACAGAAACCGGTACGGTAAATTTTGACGGATACGCATCAAATTTGTCGCGCACACGCAACCAATTTGAATTTCGTCAAAGCCCACACGTCCAAGAAGTCGATACGCATTTTTTGATGCTTTCGGTTCACGACCACGTCGCCCGGATTGGCGGGACACACGTCGTATCGGAGGGTTTTTCGATATTTCTACTGTTTTGAAATCAGGTTTTCGTCAAACTTTGAAACGGTTTTAACAGGGATTTAATAGATGAAAAATAAAAGTAAAAGATGGGTTTCCAACTCGTATAGGTTGTCTACAACTGCCTTCAATTAGATTACTAAATCTTCCTACGGATTGACAGAAATCTGTCCTCAAAAGTCCGGGTTTGGATCAAATATTATGTTCAACTTAGCAGGTTTTTCGTGATTTTTGACTTGATTTCCTGGACTAGCTAATTCGATTTGTTTAGAATGAATTGAAGGGACTAAGAGTTGGATAGGTTGTCAGCGTACCCGAAGTGACAAATCGAACAATGATCGACCGTGTGCCAAAAAAAACGGGTTACGAAGTCGCTCCACAGGCCACGCTGCTGCCGTTTGTTCTGTTGCTATGCACTGCTATTGCGCACGATCCTGGCCGACTTTGGCCGCGCGCTGCGGTGGCCCATGTCAGTGCGCACGCGCGCGCGGGAAGGGAGTCGCCTGGGGTCGGCACTGCGTTAGGGTTTTAGGTTTTGTCGATGCTTCTCCTCTCTCTCGCTGATATATAACCGTATATATATGCTCTGATGCTCTCGGGTTGGGAAAATAAGCGGGTGCTCTTGGGGCTCGGCCTGGCTTTGGCTGGGACTGAGCTCCTATATTCTTTTTACTCTATAATATATATATATATATATATATATATATATATATATATATATATATATATATATATATATATATATATATATATATATATATATATATATATATAAATATATTATATATATATATATATTTTTTTTTAATATAAATATATTATATATATATATATATATATATATATATATATATATATATTTTATATATATATATATATATATATATATATATATATATATATATATATATAAAATATATATATATATATATATATATATATATAATATATATATAATATATATTATATATATATATATATATATATATATATATATATATATATATATATAGAAAATTTAAAAAAAAAAGAAAAATATATATATATATATATATATATATATATATATATATATATATATATATATATATATATATATATATATATATATATACACACATTAATAAATTATGAAAATATATATATATATGCCTATATATATATATATATATATATATATATATATATATATATATATATATATATAGGCATATATATATATATATTTCATAATTTATTAATGTGTATATATATATATATATATATATATATATATATATATATATATATATATATATATATACCTCCATAAAACTCAAATAAATCCCACTAGCATCTATTCCTAGTGTAGAGTCTATTTGTATATATATATATGACTATATATAATAAGATTTAATTGACAAAAATAATATAACCAATAATAATAAAATAATATTATATAATAATAACCTCAATAAAATAATAATAATAATAATAATAATAATAATAATAATAATAATAATAATAACGAATTTTAATAAAACAATAATGGTGTATATATATTATTATGTGCAGTCTAATAATTCCAAAATTGTACAAGGATCTATACTAATAGCGATATTTATAATATTTAATTAAGAATACTTAGAGCATATTCATTAGATCATTAAAATGGAATACGACACCATCATACCAAAATACATCAATACGAATGTCATTGGACGTCCCGTATGACTACATGGGCTTGGGCTTGTTTTGGGTCATATCTGGACTAATTCGGTACAACCGGATCTTCTAAAAATTATAATCTTAATTAATATATAATTAATTAATCTATAGGGGTTAAGTCGTAACTTGGCCTACTTTTTCTAGTTAGGACATCACTATGGATCGGTCTTCCCTATCAAGGCTAAAACACTAGTCGAAGCACGCCATTGCACTGTTCGTGCCACGATTTCTAGCCGTCTTGTACTCCAATTCCTAACCATGGCTAAAATTATCTACCGTAGTAATTAACTAATTAATTATTTATAAAAATCTAAAAATCACCATTTAAATAAAATAATAATATAAATATTTTAAAATTTTCAGAAAGGGGAGCTACAGAATTTACGTCCACCTTAGTTCTGAATTCTGCTATCTATATTAACAACTCGTCATGTCTACATTACCTCTGATGATGTCGTCTCAGAAATGACAATATTTCAAGTTATATTCTGTCATGTCCACATTACCTCTGAACAGATATAATAAGTATTGTTATTTTCAAGAGAGATGTTATGTCCGGTACCTCTGAATATATTTCTTATTCCTATCTATTGCTTGTGTCTTAAACAGATACGTAATAAGTAATAGAGCTACCAAAAAGATCATCAGTTTTCATTAAATGACGAGTAAAAACGTCAAAATTAATACATTTATCAAAACATTCAGCAAAACAAAAGAAACGTTGTCACATCTGGATAGCTTCATCTAGGAGGTTGGGTGCTCATATTGGTGATCAGCCTCTTTAGAGATTCAGATCTCTCTATCCTGGAGTCAAGTACCCTTCTCCTGGCCAAGTCTCTCCCGAACTCTGGGTCAAAAGGTTGCAGTGAATTAACTTGACGTTCAATCGCTACACCTTGAACTTGGACGAATTCATCTCGTTGCCTCCTCAGATCATCCAGTCGACTTGCGACAACTTGAGACAGTTCAAGCACTTAATAGTTATCTCTAAACTCTATAAATAGAGTTTCAAATCACTTCATAAGCATCACTAATGATCATAATCTCCTGAGCACTTGCTGCAGCACTCTCCAAAGGCTTTCTTCTTCGACATCGCATCGTCCAAGGGATAAAGTGGTCATCTTCTGATCAGATTCCTACAGTTGTACTTCTCTAGAAATCAACTTATACTCTTGTACACACTATTCTCAGTTTGTAATCAAACAAAATTTTGTTTTTGCAAACATATATGCAGTATATCGATACTCATGGCTCACAAAATCTCATCCACAAAAAATAAAAGAATAAATATAACATTAAATCAAATATAAAAATGTTAATGAACTTGTTGCTGGGTGGAGACAAATCCACTACCAAGGTAATCTAAAGAATAGATTGGAATACATGAGATAAAGAATAATAATAACACCACCATCTAGGAGAAGGTCATATGGTCAGCGAGGAAGGATCTAGCACAGAATCGTATACCTCGGGATACTGTCGATAGCCTATACCTGAAGAGATTATCAAGTCCTCAGAGGGACGTAACAATATACAGAAAACATGTCATATAACTGAATATAAGCTACTCAATAATAGTCCAGGTTACAACATAGTTCAGTATTCTTTCATCGTAGTAGTGAACCACACCTACAACCAAACAAGGACAAGGTGTGGCATACTATTTCGTGACAAAATACTGTTCCATGCCATGACCATGCATAAGTACATAAATAATACAAAAAAGTATGTATACCAAAACGGATAAAGGTCACTTAACCATTCTATGTGATACATGCACATTTGAAGATAATATTCAACTCAGGGGCTTTAAGTTCAAATAGTAAATGCACGGCGCATTAGCGTTTTGACCGAGTCACTAGTAGCATCTAGAGGAACATAAAAAATGTACGATACACTAGCATTTCGGTTGAGTCACTTATGGCATCTAGAGAAAAAGTAAAGGTGTCAGTATGTAGCGCTCATCTGAGTCACTATCGGCCTATATGTGTGTAAAAATAAATAGTAGCCCCTACGCTAATAGTTGTCCCCTCCCTTCCCATGATACTATACATGCATCGTCTTCACAACAAACAAACATGAGTCATCTCCACGACACAATTTATCCCTAATAACTGCTAAGTCTTCTATACAAATCTATTAACAGTTATATCCTAAGACAAAGACTGTACGCACCGATGATCAGTCAGTACGCAAGTCCGCATCTATGTGCGACTCACGACTTCGTGGCACATAGGTGTCAAGGTCAATGAATGCAACATAAACAAAGGATTGTCTATTAATTCTAGGTCAAATGCGTAAAAATAAACTAAAGTAACGAAAACCATAACTAACAGTAATTTGCATCTACATACAGTTTGGAAGAACAATTTTATATTACAGGAATTAAATAATAAATGAATAATATGCATGTAATATGATGAGCAAAAAGTAAATAAACAGTTAATGGAAATGTATCTTGCCTGAGGGTGGTGCGACAATCTGACGATGTCCAGAGTATTCCAATTAGCTAGGGTCGACATAG
Organism: Iris pallida; assembly: GCA_029216955.1. Taxonomy (NCBI): domain Eukaryota; kingdom Viridiplantae; phylum Streptophyta; class Magnoliopsida; order Asparagales; family Iridaceae; genus Iris; species Iris pallida. Next base: position 9,009,044 of record JANAVB010008794.1, read on the forward strand.
AGAGGTCCAGATTCGCGAGGGAGTAGAAAATACGATTAGCCATGATCAAGATTTGATAATTGAAGAAAACTTACATAAATATTTTATATAACTATTTTAGAAAAATAGTTATAATATTTTAATGTATTTTATTAGTCAAAATATTTTTAGGTAAATACTTGAAAATCTTATGAAATCATTTTATGGCTAAACTCTTAATTTGTGTAGAACTATAATTTTAGGTCAAAACCATTTATAATACCATGAAATAATATAGTAATATATTTAGGGCTTCTTAACCCAAGTTTTGTTAGAAATAGTACAAATATTAATTTAGTAACAAAATATATACATAATACTAATTGGGTTATAATGATACAATTAATAATAAAAATAATAAAGTTTATAACGCAACACATATACTATTAATAGAAAGAAATAAAAAATAAAATAATAATAATAGTAATAACAATAATAATAATAATAATAATAATAATAAGTAAAAACTTAAAATACTAAAACTTAATCCACTTTAACGGAAGTAAGGAAGAGAGAGAGAGAGAGAGAGAGAGAGAGGAGTTAGATAGAGAGCGGAAGAGAAAGGTCGGGAGATGGGGATAAGCTTGCCTGAGGGAACTCTGGTGCTGGACCCTCGATGCAGCCACGATGATGGCGCAACCGGCTCGGGGAGGCGCGGATCTGTCGGCTAGGCGATGGAAGCCACGACGCGGCCAGGGTTGGCTGGACCAGCGCTGCTCTAGTGCGGGTGTGTGTGGCCCCGCGAAAGCGGATCGACCACAGGGCGACGAACACCTAGTGGCTTATGGCTGAGGAGCTTGCCGGCTTCGGGTCGCCCGACGAGGTAGGTAGTACAGCCACGGCTATACGGAACTGGTGGTGGCGAGGACGGTCGAGGCCATATCTGTTGGCTCGGTAAAGGGTTTTCGACGGTGGACGGGGACAAGGTCGGTCAGAAGAGGTAGGGTGGTGATGTTTGGGTAGTCGGATTTGGTCTGGCTGGGCGGTGGAATTGGTCACGGATAGAGGAGATGTGGTCGGTGGTGTTGGCTAGGGTCGACCGGACAAGGCGGCTGAGTACTGGCGAGGCAACCCAACGGCAGGAGCAACCCGAAAGTTATAGTTAGGGTAGTGTTGGATTGTTGTGTCCTGCGAGACACAAGGAAGGTATCCGGTGTGTCGGACACAAAAGCGAGTGTAATTGTAAAGAAAATGGTGGAAGGAAAAAGACACGAACATTATGCGCAACACGAGTTGCATGGTGATGGTGGGTAATTATGGAGAAACAAATGGCAAGCCTCCCCTTTAAATAGGGTGGAAGAAACACCTAGTTGGATAAGGATCTAGAATCCCCACTAGATAAAATGAATTTAAATCAAACCAAATTTTAAATAAAGTCAATCTAATCTCATTATCGCTTTAAATCAAATAAATTTCAAAAACTACATCAATCCAATCTAACTAATAGTTAGTTGCAAATCATAATTTAAAAATAATATTTAATATTATAAAAACTATTTAAACTAAATTGTTAATTATTAGAAAGAGTAAAGATTTACTATTGTTTAAAAGAGAAATTTTTTTATTTTATTTATAAAATTCCAAGACAGTTTATTACTAAGATAAAAGTAAGAAATAAAAATAAAAATGATATTTTGAAAGTTTGGAACGAGATACATAATTTTATAAATATTTCATATTAGTACAAAATTAAATCATAAGTACCAGGGCCGGTCATGAGATTCAGATGGCCCTGTTCAAAAAACTGAATATAAGACCCTATTTTATAAAGGAAAAAAAAAATCGATGGTATATATTAATGGCGCTAAGTTTAATTTAATTCTCGTTAAAAACGACCAACGTGTATAAGTAAAAATTAATAAGAAAATATCATAACTTTCATGTATTGAGAAGAATTGTATTGATCGAACGATTATAATATCGAAATATTTGAAAATTACTACTCAAATCTAGAAAATCTACATAAATTCATTTGCAGAAGAAGCTTATTTGCAAAGATAAGATGAAGCATGTTAATCAAAATGTTCAATATACATACTAGCAAGAATAGTTTTGATTCAAATGCATTTTGGTTTGAATATTTTTATTTTTCAAAAACTCGTGTTTTACTTGTTATGATTATCTTCAAAAGATATCTAGTTATTTTTTTTCAAGTTCCAACCTTATAATTATTTTTCGCAAAGGCTACAGGTTTCTGGCATGTAAAAGCTTTTTTAACAAAATAAATTCAAATAATACACATCGGAAAAGAAAATTAAAACCACATTTATCCCAAAAACTTGTGCTTTACTTGCTAATTAAAATTTTGTTCAACAATATATCAAATTATTTCTTGAAATATGTATTCTTTTCTAGTAAAAGTTAGAGGGTTTTGGATATAAAAGCTATTTCCAATAAAAATATATATATTAATAAAATAGAGATGTAAGGGATTGAACCTTGTACCTCCCGCATGCAAAATAAATACTTTGCCACTTGAGCTACATCTCTACAATGTCATAATTGACTATGTAATATAAAAATATTATAATAAGAAACTTCCAAAATTAGGGCCCTCTATAATAGAGGGCCATGTTCGGTCGCTCCAGAAGAACATGCCCAGCGCCGGCCCTGATAAGTGCATATACTATATATATACAGTTAGTATATACCATAGTGATTTTAAATGAAAATAAAAATAAAAATAATTGTAGAAATTAGGGGGTTTTTACACCCTGATCTCAAAGAATCATAAAGTCACCTGTGCGTCATATAAGCCGACTGTCACCCTGCAGCAGACAAAGATTAGAACGATTTATTCCCTATATATATTTATTCCCTATATATATATATATATATATATATATATATATATATATATATATATATATATATATCACCCTGCAGCAGACAAAGATTAGAACGATTTATTCCCTATATATATATATATATATATATATATATATATATATATATATATATATATATATATATATTTGGAACCAGGTAAATTATTTCTGGAGTCGCTCCCACTGGAATTCGAACTCCTGACCACTCGGACCGCATGCATCTCTCTGAACCACTAGGCTAAAGGTCATCTGCATATATATATATATATATATATATATATTAAAAAATAATAATAATAAAATATATATATATATATATTAAAGAAACTAGCTCCTTCTATATAAATAACTGAACCACCCGAAGTTTACAAAACTGGGAGAAAGCCCCCAGACCAAAAGATGTATCAGCCGCCTAAATAAGCGGGAGCTGCAGAAAGCCAACCCAAAATGAAGGCGCCCAAAAATCCAAAATGCCAAAATAACGACAACCCCACTAAGCCAGTTGTCGCAGAAACTCGGGGAGAGACCCAACCCGCTTCCCATGATCAACTAACTCGAGTCTCAGTAACCTTTTGATCTCCTCTGTTAGCTTGTTCACTGTCCATCCTTTCTTTTCGTATCTTTCATTCTTCCTATTTTTCCATAGGACCCAAACAATGGCATCCACTATCATTTGTCTCGATTATTTGTTGGGGCCGTCCCACTAGTTGCAGAACCGGTCCATCAAGGAAGTCTATTGGTGTTTTTGCCTTTGGACTAGAAAAGATAGTCCCACATCGGCTACACCAAATGGTGAGTATCTCAATATAATGCATTGCTTGTGTTGAGGTGTGCACATGAGGTATAGTGGGGCACAAGTTTGTGCCATATGGGAGTATTTTTCTAGAAGGAAAAAGGATTAAATCCAACAAGGATGCAAGTTGATTTTTGTTGTGCGGACTCGGACTCGGACACGGACTCCAGGATGTCTCGTGCATGCACGGGAGTGTTCGGAGGGTAGGCGTGGACTGGCACACTTCTATGCTGATTGTGGGATGATCTAAAATATCAAACTCTATTTTTGAGTATTGGTATTTTAGTCCCACATCGGATAGGAGAAGAGGTGAAGTCTCAACTCCACTCTATAAATAGAGCCCCTTGGCCTCCTTTGAAAGATGCACCAAGAAGAGAGTTAAGGGAGTCTGTAAAGTCCAGGAAGCCCGTTCAAGTCTCAAATTTTGACTTACGAGCGTTCTAGAAGTTCTTCGTGAACTTGATGGTTCCTGGAAGCAGATCGTGGTGGGGCGAATCTTGCTTTGAGCAACGGTGATCTTTATCACCCCAGCAAGAACCTTTCCTCTTCTTCTTTCTTCTTTCTTCTTTCTTCTCCTTCATCTGAGTTGTAACTCAGTTCTGTCCGTCTGCAACTGCGATTGCAAGGAAGAACGTGATATTTACTTTCTGATTATTGTTGCTTTTGTAATCAGATTCATATTATAGAGTTCCTCTTGGATCTCGAGAATAATCAGAAGGTGAACGTTTGTTGAACCTCTGATCTCGACATCGAGTCTACCATCTTTGATCAAGTACCGGGACTAACAATCTCAAAGCAAGATCCTTGTAGATGGAAAACTCTCGTGCTTCTCTCATCGATACCAGCTTTACAAGTTGGAGAAATTCGACGAAGAACATTTCCAAATATGGAAGAGGAAGGTCACCCTTAATCTTCAACTCGTGGACATAGACCATGTGTTGATTGAGGATGAACCGACGATTCCAGAAGGAGGAACTGTCGATGCTACTGCTGCTACACTCGTCAAGCAGAGCAAATAGAAGAGAGAAAATAACATATGTAAACTGCTGATTCTCAATTCTATGGAAGACTCTCTGGCAGAGTCATATTCCAAGAAGGAGAAGGCCAAAGAGATCTGGGATTCTTTGGGTAAGCTATATGAAGATGATGAGAACAGTTCCAAAATCTTCATCGTCGAAAAGTACCACAAATGGCTCTTCGAAGACGAAATGACGATGCTACCTCAAGTAAAGGAATTCCTGAAGTTGTACCAGAAGTTAGATGATGAGAAGATGCCCCTCGTCGACAAGTTTATCGTTGGAGGGATAGTCTCAAAACTTTCTGCTGGTTGGAGCAACTTCTATGCTAGAATGCATCAAAAGAAGCTGGATATTAGATTGGAAGATCTTCTACAAGAGATCCACGTTGAGGACGAAATACGATCTCAACAGAAGATGGACTCTCTGTCCAAACAACTGGCTAAGGCCAACTTGGTACAGACAAGAGAGTTCAAGGGGAAGCAGGTGGCTTCTCATCACAAGAAGAAGGACTCCACTAAATCTAAAAGTGAACGGTCCTTCGTTCAAGCAACAGAAGTCCAAGTCCCACGTGACTTGCTTCAACTGTGACAAGAATGGCTACTACATGAGTGAATGCAAATCCAAGCCCAAACCAAAATAGCAGGTATAGCTAAACTTCGTTATTTTGATTACTTAACTTGGTTGCTAGTGTTGCATAGGTTGAGTTATCTAGCGTGGTAGCTGATTAGTGGTATGACACTAGTGCATCTGACCACGTGTGCTCTCAAAGGAGCTGTTCACCAAGGACGAGCCATGTTATGATGAAGGTCTCGATGGCGAACATGTATCTAGCAGAAGTTCTGAAGATCGAGACAGTGGTTATTAACTACCGACAAGGACATTGGAATGCGTATTGTACGTGCCAGATATTTTTTGGCGATCTGATCTCAGAAAGTCTGTTATCTGATACAGACTTGAAAGATGGACATTTGTACTAGCCAGATGGTAATTTCTTGGCGAGGAACATGCTTCGAAAAGATGTTTGGTGCTAAAGGAATGTTCGAACTTCTGCTGATGGCGATGAAGTTACTTCATTGAGTAGACTGAGAGTTGTTCTATGACTGAAGCAGACTCAAGCTGTCTTACCGGGACCTTATCTTCGGAATATGGGGGTAAGAAGGTGGAGGAGTTTAAGGTCTGTGCAGATACAAAACTGTTGGAAAGCTGCTCAGACGATTGAACTAAAGTACTGATCGTCTGGAGTTAGTACACTCAGATATCTGTGACTTTTATCAATTCTCCACAGAGGCCGGTTCGAAGTGTTTCTCGAAGTGCATGTTGGCATGACTTCTCAAGTAGAAGGATGCAGCATTCGAGTAGTTCAGAGACTTCAGGGCTGAAGCTGAACGTTAAACCGATCTACAACTACTCAGAAGTGATCGAGATGTAGAGTATAGGTCTCATGAATTCGCATCGTTATGCAAAGAATATAGAATCATCAATGAGACTATTGCTCCATATTCTCCTCAATCTAACGGGATAGCGGAGAGAAAGAACAGAACGTTGACAGAAATGATGAACTCAATGCTGCTAACTATGGGTCTTACTAAATGCTAATGGAGAGAAGCTGCATTGACGACCACTTTTATTCTAAATAGAGTGCCGTATGCAACTTCGGACGTAACTCCTCATGAACACTGGTTCAAAGTCAGACCTAACTTGAATGTCATTCGAGTGTGGGGGTCTCTGGCTTATGTGAAGCTCCCAGATCTGAAGATTCAGAAGCTGGGGACTAGGACTACGAAGATGATCTTCTTGGGGTTTGCCGAGAAGAGTGATACTCGAAGATTTCTTGATATTGAGTCAAATCATATCATCGAATCTCGTGAAAACAATTTGCAAGGTACAAGAATATTGTTCTTACGGATAAACTGGAGAACAATAAGGGTGCGCAAGAAACTGAAGTTTTCAATAGAGAAGTAGTCCAAGAAGATGTTGTTGTTGAAACAACGGTTGAACCAGAACTCACTGAGCCGTCGTCGAAGCGAGCGAGGAGGCCGAAGAACTTTGGAGATGACTTTATCACCTATTATGTGGAAGCAGATCCGCTTACCTATGATGAGGCGATGAAGACCAGAGATGATATTTTCTGGAAGGAGGCAATTGACAATGAAATTGATTCCATCACCTCAAATAACACTTGGGTGTTGGTTGATCTTCCTGAAGGAGCGAAACCCATCGGATGCAAATGGATCTTCAAGAAGAAGATGAAAGCAGATGAAACTATTGACAAGTTCAAAGCCAGGTTGGTGGCCAAGGGGTTTTCTCAAAAGCAGGGGATCGACTACTTTGACATGTATGCTCCAGTAGCCCGGATGACCACCATCAGAATGTTGATTGCTCTCGCAGCGATACATAAGATGGTGATACATCAGATGGATGTGAAAACAGCATTCCTGAATGGCAAGCTGACCGAAGAGATCTACATACAACAACCAGAAGGGTTTTGTAATGCCTGTGGTTCGTATTACGTATTTGGAATACGTGTACGTATTTTATCTTGTATTGCTTAATTCCTGGCTTAGCTTTTCCTTCTTGGCTCGATTTATTCTTTGTTCGGGTTAGCTTGGTTCGATTTGGGATTTGCTATTGGTTCATGATGAACCTATGGATGAACCCCCTACCTACCACCACCATTCATATTTATTACCCCTTCTCCTTTCTCTCTCTTCATTTATCATCTTCTTCTTCCTCATTTACTTCCTTACCTACCAGAGAGAGGGAGAGACAGGTCTAGGCAAGTGCAACTTGCTTCATGGAGGAACTCAAATTTTATTACTTCATTCTCTTCCTTACAGCATTTTAACTTACTTTAGTACTTGGCATTTTCACTTTCTATGGCTAGATTCTTGTAGATCTAAGTCTATTTTATTTTCAAAATTCTTGAGTTTTGATCTACTTAATCTTGTTATTTCTGAGTTTTGATGGTTCCATGTTGTAGAGAATTTCGTTCTACCCTATTTTGACCTATGAAAGTTCGGATTTGGACTCTGGATGATAGAGTTATGCAACTTGGAAGCCATGGCTTATGATGTACTTCTTCTCGGAAATTTGGAGAAGAAGCACAGTCCCGAGCCGCATGGTAGCACTTGACCGCATGGACATTCATGCGGTAAGTCAGTTCCAGCCGCATGCACTATTGTCTTGACTTGACCACATGACAAGTTCATGCGGCAAGTATTCCTTCTCAGCCGCATGACTGAGGCCCAGTCCTTCCTGGCCGTATGGATTTCCAGCAATCCTGAACCGCATGAACTATCTGAACTTGGCCGCAAGACTGGGGATGTCCTTTAGTCGCATAAAACTTGATTCAGCCAGCCGAATGAGAACCTTCCTCTGCTAGCCGCATAGGCCCACTTCTTTCGAGCCGCATAAGGCTCCTGCCCCATCAGCCGCATGCGCCCTTGAGTGAACCTAGCCGCATACGCCCCCTTGCTTATGCAGTCGCATGTGTGCCCACCTTATTGAGCCGCATGAACTCGGGCCCATTTTCAGCCGCATGAGAACCCTTTTCTGCCAGCCGCATGGACCTACATCTCAACCCAGCCGCATATGCTCCTGCCCCATCAGCCGCATGTGCCTAATGCGCCTGACCCACCGCATGGGCTGTTCTCTCCGCATGAGATCAATCCTGGCCGCATATGCTTTAGCCGTGGGCGATTGTGACCCGTAGTGGTGCACTCCTGACAGGTAACCTGACATGACCTGATAGTGGCCTGTCGTGGCACACTCCTGACTAGTACACTTGACATGATAACCTGACATGATATATCTGATAAGCTGTTGCGACGGCTACCTGACATGACATGACCTGTATAATTAATCCTGGACACCGTGGGCGATTGTGCTTGTACGAATAATCCAGTCCTGTCTTGCATCATGTCTAGGAGGGGACTCCTGAGTACCACGGTCAGGAGTACCTATTGAAAAGGACTAAGGCTAATAACTATATTAATACATTAGTCATGAAGAGATCTCCCAGCTACAGGCAATCCCATTACCTGGGCATGCCTTGGGATCTGTAGCCTGCCGTCGAGTAGGGCACATTTCCAGCACACTGTCATGTGTTGCACCCTTCAAGCTACCTAAGGGTACATTCATTTCCTGGACGATGTACCCACCTGAATTCAACTCTAATTCTTTTAACCCGGGTAACCTGGATGGACTGCAGGGCTTGTGGCTGTGGAAGATTCTCACTGCATCTTGCTAGTAACTAGGCTTGTGATAACCCTAGTTAGTTAAAGTATCAAGCCGTAGTTCTTGTTTGGCCGTGAAATGATTGGATGGAGTCTAACCAGTCTAGTCTTGCCCTGATCCTGATTACTACATGACCAGGATGCTTGTTTTTATTTTACCGATAAATGGTGAGAATTCCAAGTTCTGTTCAGATGAAGGGTTACAACCCCGGTCCTTGTTTGGTTTACGGGTTGTAACCTGACTATCTGAATAGTCCCATGGTTGTCTCGTCGTATATCATTCTGATGTATTTTCTTTATTTCCAGTTTTACCTTATTTATACTATTGTGCTTATTGCTGGTTTTAGTTCCTAAGTGAAGCTTCCTTTGTGGCACTTGCTCTTTCTGGGGTCTGACCCAGCTGGTTTTGTGTGGCCAGATTTCGGAGCAACTCCAGAGGATCTACCGACCTTCCAGCCAGATGGTGGCCACTAGACGGAACCCTGGCAACGAGTGGATTATTTTTGGCTCTCCCACTCTATTATAAAAATATTTTTTTGAGGCGTTTAGCCGACGAGCACCTGTTTAGCTCGATTGCATTTACTTACTGTCTGCCTACGGGCTGTAACATGATTGACAGATCCTAGGGTTGATCATGTATGACTAAACTCTTGCTAGTCCTAACATTTTGTAACGACTAGCTTCATGATCAGCTGAATATGTAATATTTGGGACGCCTTATTATTGTATATTTAATGATCATATATCTTGTAACATTTACTTACTTGCTTGTGATTGAGACACTAGGCTTGTTCATGACCATAGGAGACTGTTGGCTTGTAGTAAACCCTCATGTATCTAGACAGCCGTGACCGTATAGCGAGATGGAATCTATTTCAATATACGTAGCTGGCTATGTCTGCCCTCGCTCTCCAGTATTCTGGTTCTGGGGCGTGACATGGTTTAAGTGGTGGCCCCTACAGGTCTTGTAAATCAAGATATGTGAGGGTTTACCGGATAGATGTCTCAATCAGTATTCGCCTTTGATCTCTGCTCGTATCTTCTGAATCCCTGGATTCTTGTCCTGATCATATGCTTGTATCGTTGATCTGTCTTGGTCCTTCCTTATTGTTTCCTATGTCATCTTCTTCAGCGGCATCGTTCCTGGACCTGCCGGTCAGCGAGGCGTAGCACTTCCCGCGGATCAGCAGCAACCTGGAGATCAAGCCCAGCATTCGGGAGTAGCCTCCAGAGTCGTGCCTTCTGACGGAGAGCCACCAGTCCAGCTAGTTCAGCCTGTCGAGCCTGATGATGGCACTTTGGTAGGACTCGTCAGGACCTTGATAGCTTCCCAAGACCGGCGAGGAGATGCCTTGCACCAGGCAGTAACGGATGCTTTGACTAGAGGAGGTCATCAGGGTAACATCGCGGCCAACAGCTTCAAGCGCTTGAACCCTCCTTTCTTCGACGGTAGTGAAGATGCTATCGCAGCAGATGCTTGGCTTCAGGACACTGAGGTGATTCTCGAAGCAGCCAGGACCCCAGAGAACGAGAAGGTAGCCGTGGTGCGCCTGCAGTTGCTAGATCTTGCTCGCAGCTGGTGGGCGGCTCAGGCCGTTGGATTAGTAGCACCCGTTGCTTGGGCGGTGTTCAGAGAGAGATTCCAGACCAAGTATTTCGATGCTGTAGCTCGGTATGATCTACAGACGAGGTTCACTAATCTGAAGTAGATGGGCAGGACGGTCGACGGATATGCGACCGAGTTTTTGAGACTCGGTCGGTTTGCTCCTACCTTGGTGGCAACCGAGTATGATAGAGCCCAGCGATTTCAGCAAGGGCTTCACCTGGAGATTTTGTTGGTAGTTGAGCAGTTTGAGCATCAGACTTTTGATGCAGTATTGAGGGCAGCTAGGAGGCATGAGTATACCTCCCAGAGGATTACGGATAGGGCCGGAGGTCGGAAGAGATCCCACGGCCAGATGAATCAGTCTTCAGCCCAGCCCCGGCAGTCAGGGCTTTGACTATTGGAGCTCCGAGGCGGGCGGCCTCAGTGACGTCGGTTCAGCATTCCACCCCAACGTACCCTCAGCAGCAGAAGCAGAAGCAGTCTTCTGCAGTGGGATGTTCTCATTGTGGGAAGCCAGGCCATGTGGTGGCATAATGTCGCAGGACGCAAGGATTGTGCCTGGCTTGTGGAGCACCAGACCATAGGGTTGGATCCTGCCCGAATAGGGGTGGCTCATCATCATCCAACCTTTCTAGCTCTTCGGTGAGGGGACCAGCCCCAGTTCCAGTCCAGCAGCAACAGCAGTATCCATTGCCGAGGCCCTTGCTGCCTCAGACCCAAATGTTCCAGCAGCAGAACCCCCAGCAGCATGTTCAAGCCCAGACCCAGAGTCAGAATAGGCAGCGAGGATTTCAGCAGAGGGGACCAGCACCCCGAGGGCATGGTCATGCTATGGTGATGACCGCAGAGGAAGGATTGGCACCAGGAGAGGTAGTGGCAGGTACTATTCTCGTCAACTCCTTTCCAGCTTCAGCTTTATTTGATTCTGGTGCATCGCATTCTTTTATGTCTGCACGATTCGCGACACGGATAGGATTGGAGCCCGAGTCATTATCAGTAAGGCTCAATATACTTACTGGTAACGGACTTGTGGGAGTCGATAGGGTGTTTTCCTCGTATCGAATCGTAGTTAGCGGTAGAGAATTCCCCGCTAGATTGATAGAGTTTCCGATGGCCGATTATGATGTGGTCTTAGGGATGGATTGGTTGAGGAACCAGTATGCTAGAATAGACTGCCATATTGGTAGGGTTATTTTTAGCATTCCAGGAGAGCCAGAGTTTTCCTTCTCTCGAGGCGAGGTTGAGTCTTCTCCTCCGATATTGCAGATGGCAGTAGCAGCAGTTCAGTTGCCCAGGATAGTGGATGAGTTCCCAGATGTTTTTCCAGAGGAGCTTCCAGGGATGTCGCCAGAGCGGGAGATTGAGTTCACCATAGACTTAATTCCCGGGACAGCCCCAGTGTCAGAGAGAGTCTATAGGATGGCGCCTTTAGAATTGGAGATCTTGTACAAGATGATTGAAGAACTTCGAGCCAAGGAATTCATTCGTGCTAGTAGATCGCCTTGGGGAGCCCCGATGCTTCTTGTGAAAAAGAAGGATGGTACGTCCAGGTTATGTGTTGACTATCGTACCTTGAACTCAGTGACAATCAAGAACAGATATCCTCTTCCAAGGATAGATGACTTGTTTGATCAGCTCAAAGCGGCAGCAGTATTCTCGAAGATCGACTTGCGCTCAGGATATCATCAGATCAGAGTCAGAGAGCAGGACACCCCGAAGACATCTTTTAGATCAAGGTATGGGCATTGGGAGTTCCTTGTTATGCCTTTTGGAGCGACCAATACGCCGACAGTATTCATGGACCTCATGAATCGCATCTTCATGCCCTATTTGGATCAGTTCGTGATTGTGTTTTTGGATGACATCCTGGTTTATAGCAGGAGCGAAGCGGAGCATGAGCAGCATCTCCGTGTGGTTCTTCAGATTCTCAGAGAGTACCAGTTGTATGCCAAGTTTAGTAAATGCGAGTTTTGGCGCGATCGTATTTCGTACTTGGGTCATATCATCACCAGAGGAGGAGTAGAAGTAGATCCCCAGAAGATCGTGGCTATTGAGTCATGGCCAGTGCCCAGCACAGTCGCAGAAGTCCGCAGTTTTCTTGGATTGGCCGGCTATTACCGGCGGTTTGTTTCAGATTTTGCTCGAATTTCAGCGCCATTGACCCAGTTGACCCGCAAGGAGGTGCAGTTTGCTTGGACAGCAGAGTGCCAGGATTCTTTTGAGAAGTTGAAGCGAGGCTTGATGACGGCTCCCATTCTCGCGCTTCCAGATAGAACTGGAGGATTTTCAGTGTATTATGATGCTTCGGGCAGAGGTTTAGGATGTGTTCTGATGCAGCATGGGAAGGTAATAGCTTATGCGTTACGATAACTTCGTGATCATGAGAGGAATTACCCAACCCATGACTTGGAGCTGGCAGCAGTAGTTTTTGCACTTAAGTTGTGGAGGCACTATTTGTACGGAGATAGGGTGGAGATTTTCACCGACCATAAGAGCCTGAAGTATGTTTTTACCCAGAAGGATCTTAATATGCGTCAGCGGAGGTGGCTGGAGCTTCTTGTGGATTATGATGTCAACTTGCAGTATCACCCTGGGAAGGCCAACGTTGTAGCGGATGCATTGAGCAGAAGAGCCGGAGTTTATTTCCTAACAACGCAACCAGAGCTGTTAGCAGATCTTCAGAAGATGGGTATTGAAGTTGTTCTCCCTTCCAGTATGGCATTGATGGTCAGTATGCAAGTTCAGTCCACTATAGTCGAGAGGGTCCGGATGGCGCAGTCAACAGATTCCAAGCTTCAGTGACTCAGAGCAGAGTGTGAGGCAGGCCGGCGACCCGAGTTATGCATTCATGAGGATGGTACACTTCGACATGGTAATCGTCTTTGTGTACCCAGTGGAGATATCAGACATGAGATCATGACGGAAGCTCACAGTTCTCAGTATTCTATTCATCCTGGTGGTACGAAGATGTACCGTGACATTCGTCAGCACTTTTGGTGGAATGGCATGAAGCGGGAGATAGCTCGGTTTGTCTCTCGGTGTTTGGTTTGCCAACAAGTTAAAGCTGAACATCATAGGCCCGCTGGACTTCTTCAGCCTATGTCGATTCCAGAATGGAAGTGGGAGCATGTGACTATGGATTTCGTGACTGGATTACCTAGACCCCCAGCTGGTCGAGATGCTATTTGGGTTATAGTTGATCGGCTCACGAAGGTGGCTCACTTTCTTCCATTCAGATTGGTCAGTCGACAGCTCAGTTAGCAGAGATGTACCTCAGGCAGATTGTTAGGCTGCATGGAGTGCCAGTCAGTATCATCTCAGACCGGGATTCAAGATTTACGTCGCACTTTTGGCGTAGCTTGCAAGAGAGTTTGGGGACTCATCTCCAGTTCAGTTCAGCATATCATCCGCAGATAGATGGTCAGTCGGAGCGTACAATCCAGACTCTTGAAGACATGTTGAGGTCTTGCACACTTGACTTTGGTGGTTCATGGGAAGATCACTTGCACCTGGTGGAATTCTCGTACAACAACAGTTTCCAGGCCAGTATCCAGATGGCACCGTTCGAGGCACTGTATGGCAGGAAGTACAGATCCCGTTAGCCTGGGATGATGTTGGAGAGAGGCAGATGCTCGGCCCAAAAATGATTGCCCAGACAGTTGAAGTGGTCAGAAGAGTTCGGGATCATCTTCGAGTTGCCCAAGATCGCCAGCGTCATTGGGTCGATTCTCATCGGCGCCCTCTCGAGTTTTCGGCCGACGATCATATATTCCTGAGGATTTCGCCTAACCGTGGCGTCATTCGTTTTGACGTCCGGGAAAAGCTTAGTCCTAGGTATATAGGACCGTTCGACATTCTGGAGCGAGTAGGAGATGTATCCTATCGTCTCGTTCTTCTGCCATTGCTAAGCGAGGTACATAACATGTTCCACGTATCCCAATTACGACGGTATATCCCAGACCCGAGCCACATCCTGGATCATTCGGAATTGGTTGTTAGTACCAACCTTTCGTATGAGGAGAGGCCCGTATCTATATTGGACCGGAGAGAGAAGATCCTCAAGAATAAGACTATCAAGTTAGTCCGAGTTGCTTGGGGTCATCACTCTTTGGGTGAGTCAATGTGGGAGCGTGAGGACGATATCCGATCGCGGTATCCCGACTTGTTTGACTCGTGAGGTATAATGTCTTTTTTATGCCTCATGCCTTCGATTCCTTACTTGAATGAGTGATTGTCTGCCTAGTTATAGCTTACTTGTGATTAATATAGCTTGTCCTTGTCTCTCTAGCCTCTTAATTAAATTCCGAGGACGGAATTCTTTTAAGGTGGGTAGAGTTGTAATGTCTGTGGTTCGTATTACCTATTTGGAATACGTGTACGTATTTTATCTTGTATTGCTTAATTCTTCGCTTAGCTTTTCCTTCTTGGCTCGGTTTATTCTTGGTCCGGGTTGGCTTGGTTCAGTTTGGGATTTGCTATTGGTTCATGATGAACCCATGGATGAACCCCCTACATACCACCACCATTCATATTTATTATGTAACACCCAGTTTTTGAAATGAGGGTAATTTTGAAATTTTGTATTTAAATTATTTAATTATGGTAATTAGTTTAATAATATGATTTTTGGTGATTTTAATAATTTTTAAACAATTTAAAAACTGCTTGAGTCATGACTTGTGATTTTAGGTGTTTTGCTAGTGAGCCGTAGTGACTGTCTGCCCTAGAGCCTATCCATGTGGGTAGAGATTTTGTTTAGTACATTCTAGCCTAGAGGGTACTTTGGTCATTTTGGGATTTACTTGAATTTAATAGGATTTATTAGAATTTATTGAATATATGTGAATAATTGCTTGGTATGTGATGTGATTGGCCTGACCTAGAAGGACCTAACCTAATAGATTGGATTAACCTAGATTAGCCTTGGTTAAGTTGATGGTTATGTTAGCATTGACTAAGGTGGGTTAGCCATGACTTATGACTTGATTTGTCATGACTAGGATTAGTCATAGTCTTGAGTTAGTATAGCTAAAACCTAGAATCAATATGGACCATAGATCCTTAGTAGGGAGATGAGAGCCATAGATTGGGCACTAAACCCTAGGATGACCAGCCATGTAGTGGTTTTCCCCCTATATAAGCCTTCATGATGAACTCTTACCTCTTTTTTTATCATTCTTGCAAGTCTTGAAGAGAAAGAGGTATAGCCATCTTCCCCAATCCATAACTTTCCCATTTTAATTCCTTTTTGGCTCAAACCACTTGCATTGGATTCTAATTGTCTTCCTCTTGCTGTTCATGGAGAGTTTTCTCAGGCTTGAGGCAATTTGGAGAGTTTGGCTAACAAGGAGAAACCCTCCATTTGGAGTTTTCCATTGGAATTTCAACATATAGGTAACTTCCTATTCCTTCCATAGAAATTCGTTTTCTTTGCATTATTAGGAAGCCCTAGGTCCCCTCTCTCTGTTGGTATAGGCATTGTTAGGGTTCGTGTCCAATACATGTCCGTATCGGACACGTATCAGTGATGTGTGCAAGTGTTTGACGAAATGCCCTAATGGGCATTTCGATTTGTTTTGTGGAAGTTTTTGAATAGGAAATGTCTATTTGTTGTGGCTTACACGATTCTAGGGTTCTGAGTTTGTTTCAGTGTCGTGTCGAGTCGTTTTGACACATGTGCACACGCGGTTAGACACACGCGCGCGGCCTGGGCGCATTCCCTGCTGCTCGGGGTCCCTACAGGACACGACACAGCGTGCCCTGACACAAAATTTCGTGGGGAGCTTGGGGTACCCTCTGACAACACCCTCCCCAAGTTTCACGAGATTACGTGGTCGGGTTGGGGAGTAATCGACTGTGCACTGGGATTTCACTGCACTGTGCACAGTGTGTGTCTAGCCACTGATACGGCTTGGTAAGTCGGACACGACGACACGTGGGTGCGATTCAGGGTGCTAGGTACTTAGCCCTACCCTAGGCGCACCCCCTTGCACGAGCACGAGGCTTGGGAAGGCTTGTGTCGGGTGCACGACACGCGTGCACACCCGCACGAGACTGTCCAGTCTCTGTGTCTTGATTTTTTCCTGTTTTGTATTTTGACTTGGATGGACACGTTGTGTCCACTTTTGTGGACACAAATCACTTGTATGACACGTACACGTTGTGTATTGTTATTACCAACCATTAAATTCTCATTTTTAATTAATTTTCTAGATTTAATCTCTCATTTCCCATTTTTCTGAAACCATGGTATCAGTCATTTTCCCGATTTTCCAGTTTTGTAAAAAAATGAGTTTTAGCAATCAATTGAACCTATTTAACTCAGTTTATTACTTGTGATTAAGGCTCGTATAGGTGCACCTATGTATTATCTAGTAATGTGTTGATTTTGGACTGATTTGGTAATGTTTTGATACATAAATCTGAGATTGGTAAACCTGTGAATTAATAGAGATCAAGTTTGATTTCTGAGTTTGGTAAACATGAATTGATTCTGAGTTTGATTTCTTTTACAATATAGGAACTGAGATCAAGTTGTATTGTAAAACTAAAATTGGTTTGTAAACCTGTTAAGTGATTTTTGCCTAAAACTGAGATGTGTTGAACTAAATTATTGTAATTCCAGTTTTCTAGTTAGTTGAATCGATTTCCTTTCTTCTTTTATATCAACTGTAAACTGATTACCCTTCCTTCTTCCTGTCACAATGCACATTCACATGTATACACTAATTGCCTAATTTCCATCACTGTTTCTCACATTACTTTGCATTGTTCTCACTGAATTTAACTGAGCTTTAGGTTACATTATAACTGATATTTGAGTATGCCTTTTCTCAACTTTGAAATCTGAGAATAGGTTTTAAAATCTGAGAATGAATTTGGGTTGTTGGTGATTAATTGATTAAGTAATGTGGTTTAGGGGAGGGACTGAAAACTGGGTTTCATGAAGTACCTTGATGCTTTAATGTTAACTGTTAGTGGTATTTTATTAGGAAGCTTGAGTTAATTCTTCCTTCCCTTTTCAGCTGATATCTGAGTTTTAAATAAGGTTACTGATCTGAAATGTTAACTGTTTTTTTTTGGGTTTGTGATGAAGCTAAAATGATTTTCCAATATAGTTTTAACCTGAGATTGATGTGAAGTCTCACATTTCAGTGAGTTGTTGATTTGGAGGAAGATTTGGGGCTGAACCATGGAGTATTGAATTGGTTTCCCCTCCTTCTCCTCACTGTACACTGTCCTACAGTTTCATACACCCTCACTCTTCATCACACAATTCTGTCACTTGATCCCAAAACTGAAAACTGCATTTGTTGATACATGTAAACTGATATGGGTAGGAACTGTTGAGTATTCAAATGAACCTGAGTTTGTTCCAACTTGCAAGTGAGACTCTAATTCCCTGAAAACCTGAACACTGGGATTTGTATTGAACCTGAGAACTACTAGGTATCACTGTTATCACACATTGCATTGTTTTTCTCCTTATGTTCACACACACACAATCCTATTTCCTGTCATACTACACAAGCCTAAACACAATCAACACCCTCACAACACTACACATATACACACACTCTTATATATGCACCCACATTGCCATGTTATGTCACCCCCCTCTCTATGTATATATAGTATATATATAGCTATATGTATATGTATATAGATAGATATTTCCTAATCTATTTTACATGTGTATTTACATGTATATACATATATGAGTATTTATATATATATATTATGTGAGTGATAGTTATACTAGCCCATGTGTAATGTGTAGTGATTTATGAGGTAGGGATCTCATGAGCCATGTGTATATGGCCCATGGTCCTTGTGTACTAGCTAACTAAACTGTTTTTGACTTGTTGTTCTTGAAATGTGAGTGCTAGCAAGGCTAGACTTGGTTGAGTCTAGATTGGACTAGATAGACTAGTTTAGACTTGATGAGCCTAGATTAACTTGTTTTGACCTAGTGTGGACTTGTTTGACCTAGTTTGACTTCTAGGGTTGACCAGAGTTGACCAAGAGTTGACTTTGGCCTAGATTGACCTAGATTCATGTAGAATGCATACTAGTGCTTCATTTTACCATTCTGGACTTGTTGTGACTTGTGCTGTTCTGAATAGGAGCCAGATACCACTCCTTGGACAGTACTTTTCAGTTGGACACTCAGATACCAGGCGAGTACATTCTCTGATTATTTCATATCCTGCTTAGAATTATTTTCCTGCTTTAAATTACTTTACTTGATACTGTCACGTTGGTCACACGGATTGGTACTATATGGATCTTTTCATGAGATGTTATCCCCGTCGGGAGCATCGGATACAGCATGTTTTATGCGTTTCACGAACCATCACGTATCTCTATGCTTCCTCTGATTCACGAACCGCCTGTGACACATGTACTCTCATGTTCACAGAGCCCCTATGAATCACCTTCACGTACCACTCATTTTATGAGCCATGTGAAGTTTCACGAACCTTAACATAACTTGAACGGATCCTTGTGTATTGATTGGGGTTGGGGGAGTAGAAATAGACATGTGAATATTATCCAAGTAGCTGTAGTCATGAACCACTCCCTTAGCTGTAGTCATGAACCTCCTATGCCATTCACATGTTTATATTTTACTCTGACTCACTAGTCACTATTAGCTCTCTACTTATAGTAGATATTTCCATTACAGTTTCTCTCTCTGTTTACATACTGTATTTCTTCAGTATCTATATCTTACTTTACTGGATGATTATATTTTCTAACCTGCTATGAACTGTTGAGATGTACTGTACTCGTTCCTGTCCTGACTGGACCTGTTGAAAATATTACAGAGGATGAGGAGGAGGCCCTATGTACCACCTATTACGGAGCAGGATTAGACGACACCTGTGACCTGGTTCCTCTGGAGAACCCAGCTGCAGCACAGGATGCTACTCCCAGAGTCTAGACTAGATAGCTAGGCTTTAGCTTTTCTTTCAGCAGTGTTATTTGAATTTCAGTTGTTGTTCTGAGATGTAGTTCATATTTAGAGACTTGTTTTGAGCTGGATGTTCTTGAGTTGTTATCTTATACACTTAGATTTTCTCTCTCTTAATAGTATTACATTGTGTTTCTGATCTCTCTATCTACCTTTACTATTCTGTATCTGTCTTAGATGTGATTGAGACTGTTCTGTTATGTCACCTCCATTCGGAGTGTATATACTATACATGTACCCTTATTGGTTAGATGATTGACCTAGGACAGCGTTCTACCGCCGACACTGCGGCGTAGGTTGGGCGTTGTTACGTTCTCGTACCCTCACAGTGGGTGCGGGTCGTGACACGTTTTTAGTGGTGGCCCATGCAGGTCGAGTTTATGTAGTGGTATTCGAACTAGAGTATCACTACAGCCTGCAGTAGGATTAGGATATTTTTGAAGGTACTCAATCACAAATAGGAAAAACTATTATTCAGATTCCGTATATCTACATCTTGCCGCTTATTGTCTTCATTGAATTTAAACTGTCCTCCTTTGGTATTTCGACTCATTCTCAGCAATTGTTTCCTTTTGATCTGTGTCTCCAGGATGGTTGAGACGCGATCGCATCGCCAGGGCCAGGGGGACGTCGATGAGAGGTCTGCCACCTCTCATGCTCAGCAGTCAGCCCGTGGTGCCGCAGCCCCAGTCATGCCAGCTGGAGTAGGCGTTTCAGCAGCTTTTGGAGGAGCCCCACCAGCAGTGAGGCATGAGCCGAGTCCGGTGATTCCGGATGTACTTCTTCAGCAGCAGCAGCCACCTGTAGGGACGATTGACGCCGTTCAGCTGTTAGCCTTCTTCCGACAGTACATGGAGGGTCAGCAGACCCAGCAGCATGGGCAGACAGCAGAGCTCGCACGAGACATTGAGCTGGCGATGACTGCAGTAGAGAGAGTCATAGCTCAGCCAGCGGTAGCCCCGCAGCCGTACCAGCCACGGGAGAAGGGCATCTAAGATTTCCAGAAGATGCACCCGAGAGACTTCCGAGGGACAGAGGGGATCTTGTATGCCGATGAGTGGATCGAGCATATGGAGGAGATTTTTAGGTTGGCTGAGATCCCGACGAGGCTCCAGATAGAGGCAGCGGCCAGCATGATGCAGGATCTGGCCCGTACATGGTACCAGACCGACCCGAGGGTCGGCACAGCAGGACAGACTTGGGCAGCATTCAAGAAGCTGTTCAAGAAGAAGTTCTTTCCAGACGCAGCGCTGGGAGCCCTCGAGACCCAGTTCGAGGCCCTAGTCCAAGGGAACCAGTCTGTGGAGGACTACGCAGGAGAGTTTTGCCGCCTGAGCAGATTTATGGATGACTTGTCGGAGACGACGAAGGCCCGGAGGTTCCGGAAGGGCTTGGTAAAGGAGGTCAAGTCCTAAACCAAGAATGCCCGCAGTACTACATTTGAGGAGATCCTGGTGGACGCTTTAGCTGCAGAGGATGATCTTGAGCTTAGGCTCAAGAGGGGGTGAGACTCCCAGGGAGGCAGCAGTAGCGGAGGACCGGCCAAGAGGCCGCACGTTCAGCATCAATTTCTGCAGCAGTTCTAGGGTCACGGCCATCAGCAGGGACAGCAGCAGCCCAGACAGCATCAGGCACCCAGACAGCAGGCAGTCAGTTGCCCCTACTGTAAGAAGCCGGGGCATGGATGGGGTGAGTGCAGGAGTAGGCTGGGCAGGTGCCTACTATGTGGAGCAGCAGACCACCAGCTGAGGGAGTGTTCCCAGTACATAGGCACAGCACCAGGAAGAGGAGCCAAGGCTCCGGTAGGACAGCAGTGGGGACCGTTACCGACGCAGCAGCAGAGGTTTGTGCAGTATCAGCATCAGACTGGAGGAGGCCAGCAGAGGCGAGCTTACACCATGATAGTCGAGGATGCTCAGGCAGTGGGAGAGGTGCTTGCAGGTTCTGTTCTTTCGATTCCATTCCCACCTTGCCTTATTATATCTATCTTGAAATTCAATTCCATCTGTTCTTATCTGCTTCCTTATCTATTGATAAGTTTTGATCTGGCATTTCTTTTCGATTTGGTTTTCTTATGAGATGAATCATATGGGCTAGGTCACCTTGGTTATGGAATCTAGAATCTTGATGGTCGTGTTTAGCTGGCATAGTGAGGACATATAGTCAAATTTAGGACGTATTTCTCGGGTGTGGGAATTTAAGGTTTTCGCTGCCAAGCATGCGGCAATACGAAAATTTTAAATACCATAATTCTAGAGGTATGTGCCATAGTCGAGGACTCTGTGATTATCGTAGCCTTGTTCACTAGCACGACGAAGATTCTGAGTATCATGATTTTGGACAGACGCATATGATTATCTGACGGTATGTTTGAGACTTTGTTTGTGGGGTGTTTGACCTAGAAGGCCTGCTACCATCTTAATTTCGAGGACGAAATTTTTATAAGGTGGGTAGGATTGTAACACCCAGTTTTTGAAATGAGGGTAATTTTGAAATTTTGTATTTAAATTATTTAATTATGGTAATTAGTTTAATAATATGATTTTTGGTGATTTTAATAATTTTTAAACAATTTAAAAACTGCTTGAGTCATGACTTGTGATTTTAGGTGTTTTGCTAGTGAGCCGTAGTGACTGTCTGCCCTAGAGCCTATCCATGTGGGTAGAGATTTTGTTTAGTACATTCTAGCCTAGAGGGTACTTTGGTCATTTTGGGATTTACTTGAATTTAATAGGATTTATTAGAATTTATTGAATATATGTGAATAATTGCTTGGTATGTGATGTGATTGGCCTGACCTAGAAGGACCTAACCTAATAGATTGGATTAACCTAGATTAGCCTTGGTTAAGTTGATGGTTATGTTAGCATTGACTAAGGTGGGTTAGCCATGACTTATGACTTGATTTGTCATGACTAGGATTAGTCATAGTCTTGAGTTAGTATAGCTAAAACCTAGAATCAATATGGACCATAGATCCTTAGTAGGGAGATGAGAGCCATAGATTGGGCACTAAACCCTAGGATGACCAGCCATGTAGTGGTTTTCCCCCTATATAAGCCTTCATGATGAACTCTTACCTCTTTTTTTATCATTCTTGCAAGTCTTGAAGAGAAAGAGGTATAGCCATCTTCCCCAATCCATAACTTTCCCATTTTAATTCCTTTTTGGCTCAAACCACTTGCATTGGATTCTAATTGTCTTCCTCTTGCTGTTCATGGAGAGTTTTCTCAGGCTTGAGGCAATTTGGAGAGTTTGGCTAACAAGGAGAAACCCTCCATTTGGAGTTTTCTATTGGAATTTCAACATATAGGTAACTTCCTATTCCTTCCATAGAAATTCGTTTTCTTTGCATTATTAGGAAGCCCTAGGTCCCCTCTCTCTGTTGGTATAGGCATTGTTAGGGTTCGTGTCCAATACATGTCCGTATCGGACACGTATCAGTGATGTGTGCAAGTGTTTGACGAAATGCCCCAATGGGCATTTCGATTTGTTTTGTGGAAGTTTTTGAATAGGAAATGTCTATTTGTTGTGGCTTACACGATTCTAGGGTTCTGAGTTTGTTTCAGTGTCGTGTCGAGTCGTTTTGACACATGTGCACACGCGGTTAGACACACGCGCGCGGCCTGGGCGCATTCCCTGCTGCTCGGGGTCCCTACAGGACACGACACAGCGTGCCCTGACACAAAATTTCGTGGGGAGCTTGGGGTACCCTCTGACATCACCCTCCCCAAGTTTCACGAGATTACGTGGTCGGGTTGGGGAGTAATCGACTGTGCACTGGGATTTCACTGCACTGTGCACAGTGTGTGTCTAGCCACTGATACGGCTTGGTAAGTCGGACACGACGACACGTAGGTGCGATTCAGGGTGCTAGGTACTTAGCCCTACCCTAGGCGCACCCCCTTGCACGAGCACGAGGCTTGGGAAGGCTTGTGTCGGGTGCACGACACGCGTGCACACCCGCACGAGACTGTCCAGTCTCTGTGTCTTGATTTTTTCCTGTTTTGTATTTTGACTTGGATGGACACGTTGTGTCCACTTTTGTGGACACAAATCACTTGTATGACACGTACACGTTGTGTATTGTTATTACCAACCATTAAATTCTCATTTTTAATTAATTTTCTAGATTCAATCTCTCATTTCCCATTTTTCTGAAACCATGGTATCAGTCATTTTCCTGATTTTCCAGTTTTGTAAAAAAATGAGTTTTAGCAATCAATTGAACCTATTTAACTCAGTTTATTACTTGTGATTAAGGCTCGTATAGGTGCACCTATGTATTATCTAGTAATGTGTTGATTTTGGACTGATTTGGTAATGTTTTGATACATAAATCTGAGATTGGTAAACCTGTGAATTAATAGAGATCAAGTTTGATTTCTGAGTTTGGTAAACATGAATTGATTCTGAGTTTGATTTCTTTTACAATATAGGAACTGAGATCAAGTTGTATTGTAAAACTAAAATTTGTTTGTAAACCTGTTAAGTGATTTTTGCCTAAAACTGAGATGTGTTGAACTAAATTATTGTAATTCCAGTTTTCTAGTTAGTTGAATCGATTTCCTTTCTTCTTTTATATCAACAGTAAACTGATTACCCTTCCTTCTTCCTGTCACAATGCACATTCACATGTATACACTAATTGCCTAATTTCCATCACTGTTTCTCACATTACTTTGCATTGTTCTCACTGAATTTAACTGAGCTTTAGGTTACATTATAACTGATATTTGAGTATGCCTTTTCTCAACTTTGAAATCTGAGAATAGGTTTTAAAATCTGAGAATGAATTTGGGTTGTTGGTGATTAATTGATTAAGTAATGTGGTTTAGGGGAGGGACTGAAAACTGGGTTTCATGAAGTACCTTGATGCTTTAATGTTAACTGTTAGTGGTATTTTATTAGGAAGCTTGAGTTAATTCTTCCTTCCCTTTTCAGCTGATATCTGAGTTTTAAATAAGGTTACTGATCTGAAATGTTAACTGTTTTTTTTTGGGTTTGTGATGAAGCTAAAATGATTTTCCAATATAGTTTTAACCTGAGATTGATGTGAAGTCTCACATTTCAGTGAGTTGTTGATTTGGAGGAAGATTTGGGGCTGAACCATGGAGTATTGAATTGGTTTCCCCTCCTTCTCCTCACTGTACACTGTCCTACAGTTTCATACACCCTCACTCTTCATCACACAATTCTGTTACTTGATCCCAAAACTGAAAACTGCATTTGTTGATACATGTAAACTGATATGGGTAGGAACTGTTGAGTATTCAAATGAACCTGAGTTTGTTCCAACTTGCAAGTGAGACTCTAATTCCCTGAAAACCTGAACACTGGGATTTGTATTGAACCTGAGAACTACTAGGTATCACTGTTATCACACATTGCATTATTTTTCTCCTTATGTTCACACACACAATCCTATTTCCTGTCATACTACACAAGCCTAAACACAATCAACACCCTCACAACACTACACATATACACACACTCTTATATATGCACCCACATTGCCATGTTATGTCACCCCCCCCTTCTCTATGTATATATAGTATATATATAGCTATATGTATATGTATATAGATAGATATTTCCTAATCTATTTTACATGTGTATTTACATGTATATACATATATGAGTATTTATATATATATATTATGTGAGTGATAGTTATACTAGCCCATGTGTAATGTGTAGTGATTTATGAGGCAGGGATCTCATGAGCCATGTGTATATGGCCCATGGTCCTTGTGCACTAGCTAACTAAACTGTTTTTGACTTATTGTTCTTGAAATGTGAGTGCTAGCAAGGCTAGACTTGGTTGAGTCTAGATTAGACTAGATAGACTAGTTTAGACTTGATGAGCCTAGATTAACTTGTTTTGACCTAGTGTGGACTTGTTTGACCTAGTTTGACTTCTAGGGTTGACCAGAGTTGACCAAGAGTTGACTTTGGCCTAGATTGACCTAGATTCATGTAGAATGCATACTAGTGCTTCATTTTACCATTCTGGACTTGTTGTGACTTGTGCTGTTCTGAATAGGAGCCAGACACCACTCCTTGGACAGTACTTTTCAGTTGGACACTCATATACCAGGCGAGTACATTCTCTGATCATTTCATATCCTGCTTAGAATTATTTTCCTTCTTTAAATTACTTTACTTGATACTGTCACGTTGGTCACACAGATTGGTACTATATGGATCTTTTTATGAGATGTTATCTCCCTCGGGAGCATCGGATACAGCATATTTTGTGCGTTTCACGAACCATCACGTATCTCTATGCTTCCTCTGATTCACGAACCGCCTGTGACACATGTACTCTCATGTTCACAGAGCCCCCATGAATCACCTTCACGTACCACTCATTTTATGAGCCATGTGAAGTTTCACGAACCTTAACATAACTTGAACGGATCCTTGTGTATTGATTGGGGTTGGGGGAGTAGAAATAGACATGTGAATATTATCCAAGTAGCTGTAGTCATGAACCACTCCCTTAGCTGTAGTCATGAACCTCCTATGCCATTCACATGTTTATATTTTACTCTGACTCACTAGTCACTATTAGCTCTCTACTTATAGTAGATATTTCCATTACAGTTTCTCTCTCTGTTTACATACTGCATTTCTTTAGTATCTATATCTTACTTTACTGCATGATTATATTTTCTAACCTGCTATGAACTGTTGAGATGTACTGTACTCGTTCCTGTCCTGACTGGACCTGTTGAAAATATTACAGAGGATAAGGAGGAGGCCCTATGTACCACCTATTACGGAGCAGGATTAGACGACACCTGCGACCTGGTTCCTCTGGAGGACCCAGCTGCAGCACAGGATGCTACTCCCAGAGTCTAGACTAGATAGCTAGGCTTTAGCTTTTCTTTCAGCAGTGTTATTTGAATTTCAGTTGTTGTTCTGAGATGTAGTTCATATTTAGAGACTTGTTTTGAGCTGGATGTTCTTGAGTTGTTATCTTATACACTTAGATTTTCTCTCTCTTAATAGTATTACATTGTGTTTTTGATCTCTCTATCTACCTTTACTATTCTGTATCTGCCTTAGATGTGATTGAGACTGTTCTGTTATGTCACCTCCATTCGGAGTGTATATACTGCACAGGTACCCTTATTGGTTAGATGATTAACCTAGGACAGCGTTCTACCGCCGACACTGCGGCGTAGGCTGGGCGTTGTTACGTTCTCGTACCCTCACAGTGGGTGCGGGTCGTGACATATTACCCCTTCTCCTTTCTCTCTCTCCATTTATCATCTTCTTCTTCCTCATTTACTTCCTTACCTACCAGAGAGAGGGAGAGAGAGGTCTAGGCAAGTGCAACTTGCTTCATGGAGGAACTCAAATTTTATTACTTTATTCTCTTTCTTACAGCATTTTAACTTACTTTAGTACTTGGCATTTTTACTTTCCATGGCTAGATTCTTGTAGATCTAAGTCTATTTTATTTTCGGAATTCTTGAGTTTTGATCTACTTAATCTTGTTATTTCTGAGTTTTGATGGTTCCATGTTGTAGAAAATTTCGTTCTACCCCATTTTGACCTATGGAAGTTCGGATTTGGACTCCGGATGATAGAGTTATGCAACTTGGAAGCCATGGCTTATGATGTACTTCTTCTCGGAAATTTGGAGAAGAAGCACAGTCCCGAGCCGCATGGCAGCACTTGACCGCATGGACATTCATGCGACAAGTCAGTTCCAGCCGCATGCACTATTGTCTTGACTTGACCGCATGACAAGTTCATGCGGCAAGTATTCCTTCTCAGTCGCATGACTGAGGCCCAGTCCTTCCTGGCCGCATGGATATCCAGCAACCCAGAACCGCATGAACTATCTGAAATTGGCCACATGACTGGGGATGTCCTTTAGCCGCATAAAACTTGACTCAGCCAGCCGCATGAGAACCTTCCTCTGCTGGCCGCATAGGCCCACTTCTTCCGAGCCGCATAAGGCTCCTGTCCCATCAGCCGCATGCGCCCTTGAGTGAACCTAGCTGCATACGCCCCCTTGCTTATGCAGCCGCATGTGCGCCCACCTTATTGAGTCGCATGAACCCGGGCCCATTTTCAACCGCATAAGAACCCTTTCCCGCCAGCCGCATGGACCTACATCTCAACCCAGCCGCATATGCTCCTGCCCCATCAGCCGCATGTGCCTGATGTGCCTGACCCTATTAGCCGCATGGGCTGTTCTCTCCGTATGAGATCAATCCTGGCCGCATATGCTTTAGCCGCATGGCTCTCCTATAGCCCTGTGTATTGATATTTTATTAGATATTTTATGCCCATTTTATATCCTTACGCCTTTTGTCATGAACTTGATAATCACGAAATTACTTAATATGTTTGGACATGATAATGGAGCACGACCTGATAGTGACACGTAGTGGTGCACTCCTGACAAGTAACCTGACATGACCTGATAGTGGCCCGTGGTGGCGCACTCCTGACTAGTACACTTGACATGATAACCTGACATGATATATCTGATAAGCTGTTGCGACGGCTACCTGACATGACATGACCTGTATAATTAATCCTGGACACCGTGGGCGATTGTGCTTGTACGAATAATCCAGTCCTGTCTTGCATCATGTTTAGGAGGGGACTCCTGAGTACCACGGTCAGGAGTACCTATTGAAAAGGACTAAGGCTAATAACTAGATTAATACATTAGTCATGAAGAGATCTTCCAGCTACAGGCAATCCCGTTACCTGGGCACGCCTTGGGATCTGTAGCCTGCCGTCGAGTAGGGCACATTTCCAGCACACTGTCATGTGTTGCACCCTTCAAGCTACCTAAGGGTACATTCATTTCCTGGACGATGTACCCACCTGAATTCAACTCTAATTCTTTTAACCCGGGTAACCTGGATGGACTGCAGGGCTTGTGGCTGTGGAAGATTCTCACTGCATCTTGCTAGTAACTAGGCTTGTGATAACCCTAGTTAGTTAAAGTATCAAGCCGTAGTTCTTGTTTGGCCGTGAAATGATTGGATGGAGTCTAACCAGTCTAGTCTTGCCCTGATCCTGATTACTACATGACCAGGATGCTTGTATTTATTTTACCGATAAATGGTGAGAATTCCAAGTTCTGTTCAGACGAAGGGTTACATCCTCGGTCCTTGTTTGGTTTACGGGTTGTAACCTGACTATCTGAATAGTCCCATGGTTGTCTCGTCGTATATCATCCTGATGTATTTTCTTTATTTCCAGTTTTACCTTATTTATACTATTGTGCTGATTGCTGATTTTAGTTCCTAAGTGAAGCTTCCTTTGTGCACTTGCTCTTTCTGGGGTCTGACCCAGCTGGTTTTGTGTGGCCAGATTTGGAGCAGCTCCAGAGGATCTACCGACCTTCCAGCCAGATGGTGGCTACTAGACGGAACCCTGGCAACGAGTGGGTTATTTTTGGCTCTCCCACTCTATTGTAAAAATATTATTTTGAGGCGTTTAGCCGACGAGCACCTGTTTAGCTCGATTGCATTTACTTACTGTCTGCCTACGGGCTGTAACATGATTGACAGATCCTAGGGTTGATCATGTATGACTAAACTCTTGCTAGTCCTAACATTTTGTAACGACTAGCTTCATGATCAACTGAATATGTAATATTTGGGACGCCTTATTATTGTATATTTAATGATCATACATCTTGTAACATTTACTTACTTGCTTGTGATTGAGACACTAGGCTTGTTCATGACCATAGGAGACTGTTGGCTTGTAGTAAACCCTCATGTATCTAGACAGCCGTGACCGTATAGCGAGATGGAATCCATTTCAATATACGTAGCTGGCTATGTTTGCCCCCGCTCTCCAGTATTCTGGTTCTGGGGCGTGACAGGTTTGTCATCAAAGGTCTTGAAGACAAGTCTGCAAGTTGGTGAAATCTCTGTACGGTTTAAAGCAAGCTCCCAAAATGTGGCATAAGAAGTTTGACAAAGTCATAAGGTCAAATGGCTACAGGGTCAGTGAAACAGACAAGTGCGTTCTATACGAAGTTTGCTGACGGAAGATGAGTCATCGTTTGTCTATACGTGGATGACATGCTAATCCTAGGTACGGATATAAGCTGTGTCACGGAGACAAAGAAGTTCCTCTCGACGAAGTTCAGTATGAAGGACTTGGGGGATGCTGATGTTATCTTGGAACTCAAGATCATCCGGACAGACACTGGATTAGCGCTGTCACAATCTCATTACATTGAGAAGATGCTCACTCGATACGGGTATCATGATCATCTTTTAATTGATACGCCGTACCGGGGTGATCAGAAGCTGGAGTCAAACTCGAAGGAAAGCGTCAGGCAGCTGGAGTATGCACGTATAATCGGGAGTTTGATGTATGCCACTACTGCCACAAGGCCTGACATAGCTTTCGCCGTGGAAATGCTGATTTGTTTCACGAGCAATCCAGGCATTGAGCACTGGAAAGCTGTAAAACGGTTTATGAGATATCTCAAGAAGACTCAGACATATACACTGCACTACAGCGGAGATCCACCGGTATTGGAAGGCTTCAGTGATGCCAGTTGGTGCTCAGAATTAGAGAGCGAGAGGTCCACAGGTGGATTCATATTCACTATGGGTGGAGCTGCTTTATCGTGGAAGTCGAAGAAGCAGACTATGCTCTCACGATCATCTATGGAATCTGAGTTATTTGCACCTGATACCGCAGCAGATGAAGCAGAGTGGCTTCGGGAGCTCATGTATGATCTTCCAGTGGTTGGGGCACAGATACCGACAATTCCGATATACTGCGATAACCAGGCGACTGCAGCGGTGGCATCGAATGATCTCTTCAACGGGAAGAAGAGAACTGTGCGGTTGAAGCACAGGGCAGTGAACGATCTCATCAAGAGAGGTGTCATTGCAGTGATTGATGTTCGGAGTCAGGAGAACCTGGCGAATCCGTTCACCAAGGGCCTCAAGCGCCAGCTGGTCGATGACACAGCTTGTAAAATGGGCTTGAAGGCATTCTGATATTGTGTTATTACAATCCTACCATAAAGTTTTATGCTATTAGTTCAAAGAGAAATCTACTAGGCATCTAGCTTTTGGTTCAAGGGAGGACTATTAACCAGAAGAATATCAGGAACGGTGGGTACTTGTCCTCTGTGACATGGAGAGGTTACGGACCTACAACCACTGTTGTCTACTGTTGTTTTCTACGAAAAACGGATCATGTGGGAAGGTTGGCTTAAATGCCTTCATGAGTTCTCAGGCAGAGTGAATGCCTGGAGTGCTTTACAGGAAGCACGGTAGCGTAGCACTACAAGGAGTGTAACTCCATGCTACAGTGGGGTGACTTCACCATGAGGTTCCCAGGTAGGGGTAATGTCTCGGCTTTGCAAGCCAAGTCACAGCGGAGTAGCACCGCAAATAGGCAGGTAGCCTAATGCTGTATGATAATCGTAATAAAGAGAGGTAGACAGCACTACAAAGAGGACGATGTCCTCATGTTACAGTGGCATGACACCACGAAGAGGTACCAGGTAGGGTAAAGCCTCGGCTTTGCGAGCTATGTCATAGTGACGTAACACCGCACAGAAGCGCAAGGCTTCATGCTGGGTAGTTTGGCACTACAAAGAGGCCTGTGACCTCATGCTACAGTAGTATGACACTACGATGAGGTACCCAGGTGGGGTAAAGCCTCGGCTTTAAGCCATGTCATAGCGGCGTAGCACTGCAAAGAAGCGCAATGCTTCATGCCATGACTCTTTATAAAGAACTCACCTATAGTGTATGGACAGAGATATCAGGCCGTCTCTTGAGGGTAAACTTGTAGACGCCCAAAAATTATACACTGAAACCAGGCTGGCACAAGGCCTTCAATGTGCAGCCAGAAGCACAGTTGATGTCATTATGTGAGTAGGAAGAATTGCAGTTATGGTGCAGAATTCAAGGCTTAGTCCATTCTTATATCATGTTGTTATTTAACCTATGCGGGAAGATTCAAGTCGTAGCGACATCTCTCCTAATGCATGATGGACAGTCACTGTGGGGAATGCTCAACCAATATATTGAGATATGTGGGGGATTGTTGGTATTTTTGCCTTTGGACTAGAAAAGATGGTGCCACATCGGCTACACCAAATGGTGAGTATCTCAATATAATGCATTGCTTGTGTTGAGGTGTGCACATGAGGTGTAGTGGGGCACAAGTTTGTGCCATGTGGGAGTATTTTCCTAGAAGGAAAAAGGATTAAATCCAACAAGGATGCAAGTTGATTTTTGTTGTGCGGACTCGGACTCGGACACGGACTCCAGGATGTCTCGTGCATGCACGGGAGTGTTCGGGGGGTAGGCGTGGACTGGCACACTTCTATGCTGATTGTGGGATGATCTAAAATATCAAACTCTATTTTTGAGTATTGGTATTTTAGTCCCACATCGGATAGGAGAAGTGGTGAAGTCTCAACTCCACTCTATAAATAGAGCCCCTTGGCCTCCTTTGAAAGATGCACCAAGAAGAGAGTTAAGGGAGTCTGTAAAGTCCAGGAAGCCTGTTCAAGTCTCAAATTTTGACTTACGAGCGTTCCAGAAGTTCTTCGTAAACTTACTGGTTCCTGGAAGCAGATCGTGGTGGGGCGATTCTTGCTTTGAGCAACGGTGATCTTTATCACCCCAGCAAGAACCTTTTCTCTTCTTCTTTCTTCTTTCTTCTCCTTCATCTGAGTTGTAAATCAGTTCTGTCCTTCTGCAACTGCGATTGCAAGGAAGAACGTGATATTTACTTTCTGATTATTGTTG
Organism: Iris pallida; assembly: GCA_029216955.1. Taxonomy (NCBI): domain Eukaryota; kingdom Viridiplantae; phylum Streptophyta; class Magnoliopsida; order Asparagales; family Iridaceae; genus Iris; species Iris pallida. The sequence continues at coordinate 9,041,299 of JANAVB010008794.1, forward strand.
CTTTTGTAATCAGATCCATATTATAGAGTTCCTCTTGGATCTCGAGAATAATCAGAAGGTGAATGTTTGTTGAACCTCTGATCTCGACATCGAGTCTACCATCTTTGATCAAGCCCCGGGACTAACAAAGTCTTCGTGCTACTGATCTTCATCGGCAATTCGAATATGTCCCAGACTTTGCTAGCTAACTCATCATGGGATATAATATGGCCAATCGTTTCCTCTTCGCGCCAATCACAGCAGTTACACTTGGAAGCCAGGCTGAACTCAATGCGTTTGAGGACTTCATCCGTGGGGAGTTTGTCTCTGATCACCTGCCAAAGAAGTAGGGACCAGTTTGGGGGGATCCCGTGACCCCAGATAGGCGCAACAGCCAGGTCCCGATAGCAAACGCATCGCACCAGCGACCACGCAGAACCTAGAGTGAAGTCCCCTTTCTTCCTCGGCCTCCAGCAGACCGAGTCCGGTTGGTCGAAGATGAACATACCAGAAGTCTCAAGGGTGGGTGCCTCCATTAACCCGAAAGTTGTCGTACAGCACGCTAGGTCCCACCGCCCGTCGCTCCAGAGATCAGATATGCGAATCGGTGCGCGCTGCCGGCTTTCCTGCCTTCCCGCCTGAAGATGCAGCTCCCCCTGCCATTGGAATTCCTTTGCAAGAGTGGACCCATCCCCGAGACGGAGGCCAATCTTGTTTTCAGCCAAATCGCGCCTAGCGATCAGTCTCCGCCAAAGAGGAGAACACTTTTAACCTGTGAATTTGAATTTTTGATTATTTTTATTATTAAATTGATTGGTGTTTTGGTTTTGAGTAGTGCTTTTGGTATTAGCAGATGGTTTAACCTTAGTCAACATTGATTAGAAGACTAACAATGTGATTAGAAACCTATTTAGCTAATTAGATTTTAATTTAGAGCATTAGTCCTAATTAGGAAACAAATCACTACAAGAAAAATACATTTCGGCTAAAAACCTTCATAAATGATATTTTATAATACTTTTTTGTAAGCTCGTAGCCGTCATGAAAATCAGTGTTATAAATGTTTACTAAAATTGTTCTAAATGATCCCTCCTTATATAACACTTTTCCTAGAAAATGTTATAAATAATACAACTATATATGACACAAAATTTCTGAAGCGTTATAAATAATTTCATATATATAACACACCTATTTCGAAGCGTTATAAGTAGGAATTGCATATATAACGCTTTTCAAACTACTGGAAACCTCACACACACACACACATATATATATATATATATATATATATATATATATATATATATATATATCACCTGTCAAAGCGTTATAAAAAGCAATGGTCAATTCTAACCATTTCCAAAACATTCATTTCGAGTCAGACAACATAAATTATAAAATTTAGCAAACATTTGAAGCATTCCTTTTGAATTGAAAATATCTCATTCCAAACTCTATATAATATCACCATCTTAATTACATTTTTTACAAAAAATATCCACATACATGTATATTTACATCTTAATGTTTTTCTTTTCAGGGCACCCTCAAAACATTTCTTTTCTTCATCAAAAAAAATGTCGACATCCCTTCAAAACTGTCAACACATACAACCCTCAAAATGGTCAAAAGGAGACCTGCACATCCTTGATTCTACAACCTACAAATAAAGGTACAATAAAGGTTGTAATCTTCAGCACCAAAATTCGTTCAAATACTGCAAAAGACAAGGCATGCAAAGTTACGTACCTAGAGCACCAAACTGACAGTCTACTATAGCATACAACCTGCATTTGCAAAAAAACCTGAGAAATTATCCAATATAAGGAAAATGGTATAAAGATCTAATTGAGAGAAAAAAAAATGAGAAATTATCCAAAAAACTGAGAAGTTAGTCTAACAATAGTTCAGTCCAAAAAACTGAGAAGTAAACTACAAAGTTTCGATAATAGTTACTAGCATTTTTCCTTTAAAGCTTGTTGCTATTGATTGCCAAGCTAGAGGTAGGAGACCTTAGAAATAGTAGTATGTGAATATGATAAACCAGTCTTATTCTGTTAAAACTTGAAAGTTGGTAAGAAATTTTAACTACTATGTCCCAATCCAAGTTTGCTAAATATGATTATTTAACTATTCTTTATCTAATTGGCCAGACAAATTGCTAACAAATTTTGATCACATGCACTTCATGAAAACCAGAAAGATAACCTACATCCGAGTAGAAACATATTTATTTCCCTATTACTTATATACCATCATCATTTCCAGCCTTAAGTCTGTATTAAATTGCACACTATTTCGCACAAATTAAAATAATACCTGGACGCCTTCTAGTAGCTAAAAAACTTGACTACTAAGTTTGGGACAATTCGTGCACAGTTTGTACCGTTGTCGTTGAAGAGTCCGCGAACACCCTCAGTTCGCTATACATACTTAAGGCCTTGAATAGTTCCATTGCACTGAACACTGTGAGCAATTTGATATGCATTTTGCAAAAATGATACAAACTAAGTGAGCAATTTGATCCGAGTAGAAACATATTTATTTCCCTATTACTTATATAGTGCCAACTTTTTCTTTTGAGTGGCTGCCATCTTCCATAGAACTCCTAATCCAACGTGTTTCTGCTTTCGTAGATATCTCTATGGTACCTCTGTCTAGAATTTTCATATCCCAGGTCATCATATATGAGAGCAAGAAATATTATTCGTTGACTATTACCACTCAAAGTATGAGAGCATTGATGTTATATATATATATCGATATATCAGGATACAAACTAAAACCTGTAGTGTTAAAAACCTCAGTTGTGTCTGGGATGGACACACTCTTTTATCAACAAGAATCGATGTGAATCTTAGATAATAACTATGGTTCAGTTTGTAAACAACTCATGCATATTAGTAAGTAAACATAGCAATAAGGGGAACCACGTGAAATTTTAAGATAAAGACAATCAACATCTGAAGAAGAAATAATAAATGGAGGCCTAACTGATTTAACCTGTTTGAGGCAATAATCCTTTGCTGACCAAAACGGGATGTTGATCCTGGTGCCCGGTGTTGGGCATGTTCTATCTGATATAAAATACAAAGTATTAGTAGAAAGCATCATTCCAAGCCAAAATTCTTTCCCGGTATAGTACATATTAATTGACAAGAAAGCAGGTATTGATTACAAGAAAAAAAAAATCATTGCATATGAACTCATTCCCGAATGGAAAAAAGAAATTACCTTGAACCTGTAATCTCTCACTCCATTATAAGATGTCGCAATACTAAACAAATTTAGCACCATGTCATTCTCTGTCCCTAATCGCATGAACTGCAACTCGATACTTTTAAATGCAAGACTGAAATTTTAGAGGGAAAAATAGCATTCATTCCATATTGGTCTTCCTTTTGCGGCGAATGATACAAATGATGAGATTGAGACATGCATATTTTTCTTAATTTTTCGAAATTGATCAACCGTTGTTGTTATTAATTGACATTTGGTATGTGTTTGTTTTTTACAGTGCATATATAAATAGGGACATATATTCTTTTTGCATAAAGGAGAGACATGAAAGAGTAAGGGATATGTTTTCCAATTCTCAATTGTGACTTGAGAGACAACTAGTAATGTCTTCAAGTACGTATTCGACTAAAAGTAAAACATGCATTAATATTTATACATAACCTACAGAGGGATCAACCTAGTTCCCAAAGAAGAAGAAAAATGAAGTTGCAGTATAAAACACGTCATATATTTAAACACATACAAAAGTGAGGAAACAATTATTCAATAATAAGTTAAAGAACAACAAAGTGTACCTGTGATTCAATTGACTTTTCCAGCAGAAGTTATTCGATAGGGATATGGATAACCACCAGTTGCATTAAATTCGTCAATCAAATAGTGGCAGCTTTAGAACTCCCATAGTAGACACGTTATTGGACGAAAAAGACGGATGTGTGCCATCAAGCTCCAGTGGCATACAAACGGCTCCATTCTTTAGCTGCATTATCAAATGGAAATCCCACAGTAAGACAAACCAGAGGTTAGGGATTTCGAGCCTTCTACATTTATCATTCTACTTCAGTAGAGCATTTAAATTATTAGGCATTGGTGTGCACAAGTAAGCTAACCTGTTTCTACAGCTTCTGCCTCATTTGCCTTCCAATGTTTTGAAATGTTGTCCGAGAGAGGGTCATCTGGATTTGGAGCACTGAGAAGTGCTTGGATACTGATCAGAATAACAAAACAACATTAGAGATGTCCAAAGGGGAAAGTCTTTTTGTCTATGATGATGCTCATGATGTCATTGCTGTAAATAGGTTGTCATTCATTAGTATACTATCCAGTATTCACACATAAGGGAACACCTTAGCCAATGTCAAACGGTTAACTATTGAGATTACCAGGATGTGTAAATTTAAACAGCTTCTTTTCTATGATCATTTTAAACCATTCAAACAGGTAACCAGACATTAAGAAAAAACTCGCTGTTACGAGCCATTAGGAAAAACACTCGCTGTTACGATGCTGCCTATGATGGCAGGTAGAGGGGGTAGACCAGTGACGGGATTGACAAAGTAAACGGCCTTACAACATGTGAGAATTTCTTTCTTTGGTGAAATCTACCAGTTGAAACCAAAAAAAAAACAAAAACAAAGAATCAGTAGCTACCAACAAGAGTTTGGGAATTCCAAGTTGAAATTGAAGGAAATTTGAATGGGAAGCACTGGTTAGAGGCTTCTAAATATGAGCATAATTTCATCCTAGGGAAAATATTTTACATAATAATATCGACATATTTTAATAATTTATACAGATAGAAAATGTGCTAACTACCTCAACAAAACAGTTCGAATCTGGAGGGCTGGACTCCATTTGTCCTTTAGAATATCAAGGCAAATTTGACCTAGCTGCAACCGTTAGAAACTTCTTTAGATAAAAATCACATTTCATTTGGAAAGTGGAGAAAAAGATGATCTACTTACTTTGTCGATGTTAGGATGGTATATTTTGGTGAGTAATCGTACCTGTTCAAGATAAACCAAAACAGAGGTTAGTCAAATCCATGAAAATCAGCATAACCAGATATGCATAAAAAGGGGAACATATGGAAAAGAAGTAATTTTGAGTAAGCAATGATATACACTTGAAACATAGAAGCTCAATAAAGACAAATTTGAAATTTATTTAACGGCTTATTGGCCAAAAACCCCATCAAGCATAACAGAAAATGGTTGATGAAGCAGACAACATATTTGAGTACTTTAGCATGCTCATGCCGAGGGAATTTTTACGTATAGGAGGAAAAATTTAGTATAAATGTTTTGTTGATGTATTGTAGGAGGACAAATTTGCAGGAAGATTTTTTTAAATATTCAATTGAATCAATACTTCAGCAGATAAAACGAATGAAAGATTAAGTATTGAGATGAGTCTCTCATTAAAGTACATGCCTTTATTTGTTTGTATGCAAATTACAAGCCTCTCATTAAAGTATCTATAAATTCTTATTATGATCTGCAAAAATCAGTATTGAGATGAGTCTAATGACAATTCCTAAAAGCAAAAGCATTCCGTTAAGACTTACACATGCATAATTATCTTAAGCAAAGAAATTTTTTGGTTTAGATGGGATCCAAATTCAGCAGCATCACTAGGAAGTCAAAATTAGCAACATGCTAATGAGTAATGATAGTTTGTGACTAATCATGTCATAAAATCAAACTAGATTACTTGGCTCAAAAGTTTCACCTAATAGTAAATGCTATCATGTCAAAAAATTGCTTTAAGAATTTATTACTAGCCATATATAAGTGCATAGCAGGATAATAGAACGGAAAAATAAAAGAGAGAAAGTAAGCCATCTCACTCCAAGTAATAGAAAGGCTAGTAAAGCTTGCTTACAGGTAGCACCACAAAATGCTCCACTATCGTTAAATTGTATTTCAGTCAGATTTCCCTGCATCACATGTAGGTTGAACAATAGTTATATTGCACATAGTCTAAGCTAGCATTAATTGAGTCAGAGTGCAAGCAAAATAGTTTTGCCAACTATACTAGAGCTAAGACAGAATCAACCAATATCACAAAAAAAGAAAGTAATGTAACTCTGTATGCAATATAACTATTGTTCCACAGATACCTCCTCATTAAGACATTATAAAATCGGAGATTAGCCCAGCAACTCTGCTGGTTTACATGCCTTGATCTTGTAGTCCGTGCACACAATATTTCAACATACAGAACCCAGGAATATGAGCTAATCATAACAAAATGTTAAGCTACTGAAATAAAAATAAATAATGAATAAACATTTTATATAACAATCTGATTCACTTTGTGCACACTCAATTCTCCTTGTTAGTTTGTAACATTTAGACTAGAAGTTGAAGCAATATATTCTTTGGGTGAGTGTGTGCACTCTTCAATAGAATCACAAGAGCTCTATTTTATTTATCTACCTATATTATATATAAATATTATTATTATTATTATCAAAATGGAAAAGTAAGAGCATGCATCTCTGTATCAGCAACATCATGAACACTAAGAAACCTATAGTGTCTACTTATTATAGATGTAACCTAAGCATTGGGCATTTCTTCTAGCATCTGGTATTGAGTAATACATAGAGAGGAGATGAATAATTCACTTAGGTCTTTTGACAAGCTATCTGGATGAGGCCAACAATATTAATACCTTTGAATGTCCATTTAGAGCTACTATTGACTTCACACTCAGGAGGTCAAAGCATTCAATGTGGATGCTCGGTTGTATCATAAAGAAATGGAAAACTTGTGTCACATTCGAGTAATCGAGAAAGCAGGATGAAGAACGGGTTGGCAAACCTGAGGCATATATGCTAACCAGCTCTGTGTGTCCGACCCGCTTCCTGAGCCAGGCTACCATCTCGACTGCATCCATTCCATCTTTGACCACCACCATGTGGTCTCCTTTAGTTGTACTGATATAAAACCTGAACATTAAACTCTTCTGTTATCAGAAACTTAAGCAGAGAGTGTAACTTTCAGACAAGAAGGTACGAAAAATGTGGAAATGTTTATGACACTAGGACATGCAAAAATCAGTATTGTGTCTTTGTCGTCATGTCTATGTCGTGTCATGTCCTATGTGCAGCATAGGTTTACGAAGAAGATTTTGTAATATGGGTAATATGGGTTTTGAGTAATTACCGGACATAGCAGCAGCTTCTTTCATGGCTTTTGAACGCTTCTTTGCATCGTTCACTGGCACCTTCAGGACATTTTTGCTGTAGGAAAGTTGAACACATGAAGTCCATGAAACTTCACAAGACATGGTTTATGTACATGGAATCAAGCTCTAACTCTTGGTGTATAAGTAACAATCCTTTGCTTTTGGAACAATTGAAGTGTTTAGACGAGCTTACATATATAGAACCAGTGAAGAGAAATATTGCAACAGAAGTCAATGCAAGGACACCATAGAATGAAGGCATGAAAACATGGTTTAAAGATATCAAATTAAGCTCTAACTTAATGTAAATTTTGTACCTCTAAGAAAAACCTCAAAAATCTATACTTCTTATAATGCGTTAATTGCCATTGAATAATGAATGACCTGGTTTTTAATGCCATTGAATAATGAAGGGAAAACAGAAGGGAAAATTAATGGAAGTAATAACTGCCGAAAAAAGTAAAGCATGGCATACAACCCTTTGGTTAGTCTGATATTTGCTAGAGGTAGTTTGATTTGGTTGTAGTAAGGCTTTTGAAGTTTTATGAAGAGCTGCTACATACAGCTGCCCTGCTATAATAAACACTTCAGGAGAACATGTATATCTCAAACTTGGTAGCAAAAAGTAAGTTTAATAATACAACAAGGTTGATAGAATGTACAACAGGCTGCTACACCAAATCAGCTGATAAAGCATATCAAAAATCATCTTAGAGCTTTACCTTCTCAACACTAATGACTCGACTTTCCAACACAGGTCTGTCAAGATACTTGATGCAGCGATCTGCATCTCTAATAGAGTCCATTGTCACGAAGCCAAATCCATGAGACTCCCTTGTCCATGGGTCCAAAACAAGGTGGACATCAGCCACCTACAAAAGTACATCAAATAACAAATTTAGGCTTCTTGATTTATTATCTCAAGCCGAGTAACTCATTTTGAATCAGTAAACACTCGTTGAGAATATGGAGGTTCCGGAGTCGGGGGTCCTTGGTACACCAAGACAGAGACCCAACATGACATTGCTATGGTTGTTGCTGCTGACCACGTGTAGGTATTAAACTAGACATTTCCAGAAATACATGATCGACACTTCTCCCGCAGAGGGCGAGCTCGGACTCGAAGTGCATCTCCCACATCGTCTCCCCCGATAGGGCCGACTCCGTGAGGCAGAGGTCTCGAAGCGCGTTTCCTAAAACACCACACCGGCTTCGACGATGTCGAGGTTTGCACCCTCATTTATTTGTACAAATTATATAGCCAAATGTCAACTGAACTGTTAATAATAAATATCAAACAAGGATGCAAAAATTACTTGACATCGATAGTACATGTTGCTAATTTATTTGTACAAATTATATAGCCATATTTCACAAAAATTTTGAACTGTTCATCCATATTTCACAAACTTTGTTCATATCTTGTATTGCACAACTTCTTATTATATTTCACAAACTTTGGTGCGGAAGGCACATATTGACATATTTCATAAATTTCCTTAACTTCATGTCATTTAAAACTATCATCGATTTTATAGTTTGTACTATTGATACTAAATACATAGCATCATAAGACAATAAACACATACCTAGTTCGCTGATGATCACCAAAATTCCTGAAAACATGTAGCCTCACTCACAACCCAATTCCTGAAGGCACGAAATCGCAAAACCAATCATAAGTCCCCATCTCAAGACGAGATTTTCCAAAAAAAGCTGTGACAACCTCATTTAGGAATTAACTCAAACAGGTCACACCCATTCATTTGTTCCCACAACACAAATCTGGGAGTAACATCCATGTGTGACGATAATGGAAGCATAGTTTTCTGATGGTTAGCACCAAATCTGGCAGCGGTCACAATTTGGTGGCAACAAGTAGCCAGCATGAAACAGATTCTTTTTCTCTTTTAAATCAGTGACTTTGGAAACAAAAAGAACAAAAAGTTGGAGATTATACCTGCTCTATGTGCCCTTGGTGAAGGTACACGCCAGTGTAGGAGCACCAAAATCGAGTTGGATTGCAGATGTCCAGGCGGTGTCGAGGGGCTGTTGACCTCTTCCGACAATGGAGACCTCGGATTAAGCCATGAGAGCAGGGAGAATCGAGCTTGATCTCTCATTCGGGGGTCAATCTGGAGTTGTAGTTTTTCAAAAGAAACCATGTAATGTTGATGATGACAATAGTATTAGGGTTAGGGTTGCTTCTTACGTTTGAGAGGGATTCGAGAGCATAGACGAACTCTCTGTGCTTCTGGACCCAAAGCTTATATGCCTCCATTTGTGGTGGTTTCGACTGTGGCAGCTCTACAGGCTGTCGGGGCAGGTCGTTGACGAGGAGATGGTCTTGGTCGGAGACGAAGAGGGTAGTGATGGAGTGCGGGAGGAGGAGAGAAGCGTTGTAGAGGAGAAGAATATGAGGAGAGCTCAGGAGAAGAGTGAGGGAAATTTGGTTGTGAAGGAAAAAATGAGCGGCCACAGTAGGGTTTTGGAGGAGAAGAGCGGGGGAAATTTGGTTGTGAAATGAACAAATGCGCGGCCCTGTCGGGTTTTGGAGAAAAGTTAAATGTACGTTATAACGTTTGTATTTAGGAACGTTGTAATAGTTTATACTATAAATAAAGTTTTTCTATTTATAAACGATATAATAGGCCATTTGGAGCCTAAATCCGTTATATTTGTGCTATGTCCAGAAATCCTTTAACGCTTTATAATAAAATGTCATAATAACAATTTTAAAAGCGTTACATTAGGGTCTTTATCTTGTAGTGAATTAATTCATTTTCTAGGCTATTTTAGCATGTATCTTTTTGGCCTTTTTGCTAATGGATTTCATATGGACTTTAGTTGCATGGTGGCCCATCCTAAACCCTAACCTAACCCTAGCAAACCCCTGGCCGGCCATAACAGCAGCCCCCCCTTTTTGGAGTTATATGCTAGTAGCCACCAAGTTTCAAAAACCCTAAAAATTGTCCTACTCTTCCAAAAGCCTATTTTCCTCGATTCTCATCCAAATCCATTCAAACGAAGTGCGTTGCGATCCTTGGGAGGAGAGGAACTTGCTGGAGACTTGCTAGCAAGGAATCAGAGGCGTTTGACCGGAGGAAATAAGCGTCGACGCATTTGGAGGCTCGTTTCATTGAGATATTGACTCTCAATAGGTAAACCCCTCTAAACACCTGTAAATTCTGATTTTTATTTGTAGATGCATCCATCTAGGTAACTCGGACCTGTACATGTAGTTTGGTAGGATTTCATATTCGTTTGATAGGTGTATCGGACACATGTCGGTCTATTGGAACACGTGTTCGACAAAATGCCTCTTAGAATCGAAAGTTCATATTTTTCGATTTTGTTTTCATGAATTTGTTGTTGTGTGTATTTGAAACAACTTTCGTGAAAATAGATCTCGTTTTGGCACGTTTTTGGTGTCCAAATCGGACACGGACACACGTGCACGGGATCCCCATGCGTGTCCTGCTGCTCGAGTGTCATAACTCGACGCACATGACACGGTTTTGCGTGAAATTTGATGGACACGTGGGGGCAACCTCTGCCCACGTGCTCCTAAAATTTTACGAAGTTTTATGGAGCGTGCGCGGAAAAATCTAACCCGCACTGGTCGGCTGAACTGTGCACGCATACGAAAAAATGTCGCTGACACGACCTTTGTTCGCGGACACGACACGACGAGGACTCGTTCCAGGAGCATGGACACGAAGCCCTTGTCACGCCCCAGAACCAGAATACTGGAGAGCGGGAGAATGACTCAGCCAGCTACGTATTACGGGTAGATGAATACCGTATAATACGATCAATGCTGTCTAACCAGACGAGGGGGTGCATACTACATAAAGTCTTACTATGGTCATTACACATCTATTGTCTCAATCATTCGAATAAGAAACAGAAATAGAGAACATGTAAGATAAAGCAGTAAGGCGTCCCAAACGCTCTGTCAAAATGTTCTTGATATCTGGCTTTACAAAACATAGCCAGATTGATGTAGCAAAAGTATACACAATTGTTATCAGCTGCAGTCTGACTTTAATTACAATTATGTAAAAGTAAGTACAAGACAATCCGACTAACATGTCGGTGCCAAACGGCCAAGTATAAAGTAAGTGACAAAACGAGCGGTGAAGTAAGAAACCCACTCGAGTCCTCCTGCGATCATCCTTCTAGTGTTGACCATCTTGGAGGTAGAAGTAAGCTGGATCCTCGGGGACCGGCTCTAAATCTGGCCATGCAAAACCAGAGAGGTTAGACCTCTAATAGCAAGTACCACAAGAAAGCACGACATGAGAACTAAAACCAGTAAGTAAGAGAATATAATAATAGATCTCTGCTTTCCACTAGGATTCACATCACATCACGACACTTCGAACCAACCTCCCAACCAAACAAGGACAGAAGTTGGCCCGTCATGTCCTGACATTCTGATCATCCCAGTTAGGTAACAGAGTAGTACAGTGCACAAACAAATCATCTTGAACGGCCATTCAACTACTACGGCTTGCTACTGTAAGTCCCAAGTTATCCTGGAATAATGCAATTAGGAATTCCGTAGTTCTTACTATGTGCAAGCAAGGCTAGTCTATCCAGTCAATCATGTGCTCCATGCATGAATTAGACGAGTCCTAGCAGGACGCCCGTCAATATACAATATACAATAATAATAAAAACAGATACTGTTCCCTGCCCGTGTGGCAGTTTTACAGTATCTGTGGGAACCAGCCGGCCCGTCGGGTACTACTTGTCCCAAGGAGTCTGCCATATAAGAACTCGGGAATCCATTCTCTCCATGCCATCATTATTTTATTTAACTTAATAGTCCCTACGTTGAGTGAAATCCCATGCCGTGGATCATGGTCATTCAAATGAGTACTTTCGTACGGGGTACGATATGCACAACTCTACAACGATACCAGTGCAGTTAGGTTGCAGGTTTTACATAGCGTAATGCAACAACCAAATCTAACCACGGTAATCATGCCTTGACCATAAAGTACACATGCTTCTTTTGTAGAAAATAAATAAGTAAATAAATAAATAAATAGATTGAAGCCTGCATGTGCATGTATGTCAATATTCGGGATCAGCCAGTCGATTACAATAGTTCATAACATGAACGTGCCTCATTCATTCAATTCAATAAGACGACTAGCCAGTCTCTTAGTTCCAACTAGGAACGCATGATCAATTATTAGTCAAAGTCACAATCATTATCAATGGTGACAAGGCATGAAAGTTAACTAACATTCAGTGGGGTCGAGTCTACAACTCTCAGGGTTTAATTCCAGTCAATCGGGGTATCTATACTCAATTCACGACACATGGTACATCCCACGTAACAATCTATATTTAACAGAAATATTAACATATCATGATTATATCAAGTTTATGCAAAAAGGCGTAAGGATATAAAATGGACGTTAAATATCTAATAAAATATCAATATACAGGGCTATAGAAGATCAGGGTAAGTAAGGTCAGCGTACGCTCAAGACAGGCTATGCTCAAGTCAAAGAGGCAGCGTATGGGCTCCATATGACTCCTCACTATCCAAGTGAGCGTATGCAAGTCATACGCTCCCCAAAAGGTAGCGTATGAACTCCATACGACTCCTGACCATTCAAGTCAGCGTATGCAAGTCATACGCTCCCAAAAGGTAGCGTATGGACTCCATACGACTCCTGACCATTCAAGTCAGCGTATGCAAGTCATACGCTCCCAAAAGGTAGCGTATGGACTCCATACGACTCATGACCATTCAAGTCAGCGTATGCAAGTCATACGCTCCCAAAAGGTAGCGTATGCAAGACACGCGCTTCCTAAAAAGGTAGCGTATGGACTCCATACTGCACTGCGCTAAAGAGCACGCACAGCTCAGTGACGCAAGGTAAAAAGCTAGTGTACACTGCTCACTGTCTTCTCCAAACAGCAAGAACTCCATGGTTGCACCCCAAAGCTTCAAAGGTCCCTAACTTGGTCAAAACAAGTCCAAATCCAACTTTCTAAAGGTCAAAATTGGGTAGAATAAAACTCTCTACAACATAGAACTATCAAAACTTGAAAACAAAGAAGTTCGATAGATCAAAACCACCAAACTCCGAAAATAACTTATTTCTAGATCTACAAAAATTAAGACGTCGAAATGAAAAATGCCAAGTTCTAAACTCTCTTAGGATCACGAGAGGAAGATAAATGAACCATAAAAACATGGGTTCTCATGTGGAGCAAGTTGTACTTGCCTACGGTTTGGTAGGTGGAGAGAGTAATGAAGAAGAAGAAGAGGAGTAATGGTGAGAATGTGAGTTTATGAGGAGAGAGAAAGAGATGTAAGCTTTAAATAGAAAAGGGGGTGGTAGGTGGGAGTTGGGCCGGGTCCAATGGGTCCAATGGGTCCAATCAAAGCCAACCCGAACCCAAAGCCTAGCTAAAGCAGAAAATAAAAGCAGGAAATAAAGTGCAGAAATAAAATTGCAGAAATATAATTGCAGGAAATAAATTAACATGAAAATTTAAAGAGCAGATTAATTGATTAACATGAAATTAAAGGAATTTAAATACAGGATAATACATGATAAATATTAAATAAATACTCATGAGTTGTACATGTATAAAAATACGCATTCTGGGAACGGGGAGTGACATCTCTACCCTCCTTAGAAAAATTCAGTCCTCGGAATTTTAAATCCAAGCAGGATAGAAACATCAGGGCTAAGCTAATCTAAGTACAAGCAATTCAATCAAGCAATCATTTTACAATGTCCATAGCAAGTAACATATATGTAAATCCATCAATTTACGATATCAAGCAATTCTACCCATAAGGTAATAAGCATGAGGAATCAAGACAATCAGGTACACAGAAAAAGATATACCTTGTGAGTCAAACAGATGTGGATACCGTGATCGAATATCATCCTCACGTTCCCACGTTGACTCTCCCAAAGAGTGATGACCCCAAGCAACCTGGACAAGGTTAATTGTTCGGTTCTTGAGTATCTTCTCTCTTCGGTCCAAGATGGACACAGGCTGTTCCTCGTAAGACAGGTTGGTACCAACAACCAGTTCTGAATGATCGAGGATATGGCTAGGGTCCGATACATACCTTCGCAATTGAGATACATGAAACACGTCATGCACCTCTCGTAACGAAGGTGGAAGGGATAAACGATAAGCAACATCGCCTACCCTATCAAGAATAGCAAATGGGCCTACGTATCGTGGACTCAACTTCCCGCGAACGCCAAATCTAATGACCCCACGGGTAGGTGAGATCCGCAAGAACACGTGGTCCCCAACAGAAAACTCTAGCGGCCTACGATGCTGGTCCGCCCAATGACGATGCCGATCCTGCGCAACACGAAGTCGCTCTCTAATTCCCTTAATCACTTCAAGCGTCTGAATAATCATTTCTGGGCCTAGCATCTTTCTCTCCCCGATATCATCCCATGCAAGCTGCGATCTACACTTCTTACCATATAGTGCCTCAAATGGCGCCATCTGGATACTAGCATGATAACTGTTGTTGTATGAGAACTCAATTAAGTGCAGGTGGCTTTTCCAAGATCCTCCAAAATCCAGAGTGCAAGCTCGCAACATATCTTCCAAAGTCTGAATTGTTCTTTCTGATTGCCCATCCGTCTGTGGATGGTAAGCCGTGCTAAATCTTAACTTGGTACCCAGACTATGATGCAAGCTCTTCCAGAAATGCGATGTGAAACGGGTATCTCTGTCTGACACAATACTGACAGGGACTCCATGCTGCCTGACTATCTGTTGCATGTACAACTCTGCCAACTTTTCTGTAGATTGCCCTACTCTGAAAGAAAGAAAGTGTGCTACCTTTGTAAGCCGATCTACTATCACCCAAATAGCATCTTTACCACTTGGTGATCTCGGTAAACCGGTCACAAAGTCTATTGTAATATGCTCCCATTTTCATTTCGGGATGGAAAGCGGTTGCAATAATCCAGCTGGCCTCTGCTGTTCTGCCTTCACTTGCTGACATACCAAGCAACGGGAAACAAATCTAGCTATCTCTCTCTTCATCCCGTTCCACCAGAAGTGCTGCTTGATATCTTGGTACATCTTGGTCCCTCCAGGATATACAGAATACTGAGAACTGTGAGCTTCTGCCATAACCTCCTGTCTGATATCTCCACTAGGCACACATAGACGTGATCCAAACCTAAGTGTACCATCTTCATGAATTTTCAACTCCCTTCTGTACCCTGACTCATATTTTGCCTAAGCTTCTGAATCCTTGGGTCTTGTGCCTGAGCTGCCTTGATCCTATCTACCAAGTCAGATTGGACTTATAGACTTGCCAGAACTCCTACATCGCTAGGAAGTATAACTTCGATGCCCATCTCCTGAAGGTCTTCTAAGATATGTTTCTGCGTTGTCAACATAAATGTGCCGCCCCTTCTGCTGAGAGCGTCTGCTACCACATTAGCCTTGCCTGGATGATACTGAAGCTCCACGTCATAATCCTTGATCAACTCTAGCCATCTTCTCTGCCTCATGTTCAGCTCCTTCTGAGTAAAGATGTACTTCAGACTTTTGTGGTCTGTGTACATGTCCACTCGGTCACCATATAAGTAATGCCTCCATAGCTTCAAAGCAAATACTACTGCCGCCAACTCTAAATCATGAGTTGGATAATTCTTCTCGTGGTTCCGAAGCTGCCTAGATGCATATGCTATCACCTTCCCGTACTGCATGAGGACACATCCAAGTCCTTTACCTGACGCATCATAATATACTGTAAAACCTCCGAGTCTGACTGGCAATGTAAGAATAGGCGCTGATATCAACTTCTGCTTCAAATTCTCAAATGATGCCTGACATTCTGCCGACCAGACGAATGGTACATCCTTCCGGGTTAAGCGAGTCATGGGCGCTGAAAGCCTTGCAAAGTTTGATACAAATCTTCTGTAATATCCTGCCAATCCCAAGAAACTCCGTACATCTGCTACGGTCTTGGGTACTGGCCAACTCTCTACTGCTTCTACCTTCTTGGGATCCACTGCTACTCCAGCTCCTGATACGATATGACCCAAGAATGAAATATGGTCCATCCAGAACTCACACTTGCTGAGCTTGGCATACAACTGGTTCTCTCTCAGAACCTGCAACACTTTCCTGAGGTGGTCTTCATGCTCCTCTTCACTAGCAGAGTATACGAGAATATCGTCAAGAAACACAACGACAAACTGGTCTAAATACGGCATAAAGATGCGGTTCATCAAATCCATGAATATTGCTGGAGCATTGGTCAAACCAAACGGCATTACTAAGAATTCATAATGCCCATACTTCGACCTGAATGCTGTCTTGGGAATGTCTTCCTTCCGAACCCTAACTTGGTGATACCCTGAACGAAGATCTATCTTGGAGAAAACTCTAGCCTTGCTCAACTGATCAAATAAGTCGTCGATCCTGGGTAATGGGTACTTGTTCTTTACTGTTGTCGCGTTAAGCTTCCTGTAATCGATGCACAATCTGGATGATCCATCCTTCTTCCCCACAAGTACCACTGGTGCTGCCCACGGCGATACGCTAGCTTGGATAAACTTCTTCTCCTTCAGTTCCTCTATGTGCTGATATACCTTGGCCTGCTCTGAATCCGCCATTCTGTAAACCCGATCTGATATCGGTTTAGTCCCAGGTGCCAATTCTATGTTGAACTCAATATCTCTAACCGGTGGTAGACCTGGAAGTTCTTCGGGAAACACGTCTAAAAATTCTTCAACTACCTTCGGAACCTGGACTTCTTCCATTGCCGTTACTACTCCCTGCTCTTGCTGAATTGCCTCTGATCTGACTAAGGTGAATCTCTTCATGCCTGGAATATCAAAAGATACACTCCCACTACGATAATCTATTATCGCATGACTGTCTTTCAGCCAGTCCATGCCTAAGATAACGTCGAAATTTCCAACAGGAAATTCTATCAACTGGGCGGGTAAGGAACGCCCGCAAACTACAATACTACACGCTAGAATAACTCTACTAACTCCTACGAGCCCATTGCCAGTGAGTATATTCAACCTCCCTGGCAATGCCTCGAACTCCATTCCTAGCCGTGTCGCAAATCGTGCAGATATAAATGAGTGCGATGCTCCCGAATCAAACAATGCTACTGCGGGATATGAGGCGACGAGAATGTTACCTGCCACAACATCTTCCGATGCTAATGCCTCTTCCAAGGACAAAGTGAATGCCTGTCCTCGACCTCCTTGCTGGTTTCCATGTTGCGGCCTAGCCTGGTGCTGCTGCTGGCCCCTTCCTTGATGATGCTGGGGTGGTCTATGCTGGTGTTGCTGCATCGGCGGTCCCTGCTGCCGAAACATCTGAGCCTGCGGTACTAACAGACGCTGTGTCAACGGTCTCACTGCTACCGCTGGTCCTCGATACTGTCCTGCCCCTGGTGCTGGCAGAGCAGGAAACTGCTGCACTAGTCCTCCTGACCTCGAATTCATGGGACATGTGGTAATCCGATGATCTGAATTTCCACATATCAAACATAGTCCATTCAATGTTCGACACACATCTCTAGTGTGTCCCATCTTTCCACAATAAGTGCAGCCCGCTGGGGGTTGCTGGTTCTTCCTCTGTTGCTGTTGCTGCTGCCTGGGTGGTGGTGCTGGCCCTCGTATCGCCACATCGTGGATACGAATGCCAGGGGATGGTGCTGTTGTTCGGGGCGCTGCTCCCCCTCCTCCTTCAATCTGACTGTGGGATCTCTTCTGACCCCCAGTCCTTGCCGCAAGCCTCTGAATGGTGATCTCATGCCTTCGGGTTGCTGTCAATATCTCATCAAAAGTCTGGTAATTGTGCCCCTCTATCAATTGCAAGTGTTCAAGATGAAACCCTTGTTGAAACCTCATAGCCCTCTGGCGCTCTGTTGCTACCATCTCTGGGGCGAATCTACTCAATCTGCAGAACTCCGCTGCGTACGCATCTACAGTCTTGCCAGCCTGTCTGAGGTTGATAAACTTTTGTTGTAGCTCAAACTGCGCCATAACTCCATAGTACTTCGTCTTGAATCTTGCTGTAAAATTGTCCCAAGCAACAGGACGCCTGATGCCCACTTCCTCTGATTCCCACCAATCACGTGCGAGATCCTGAAGTAACAACTTCACTAGATCCACACGCTCTTCTGTCGGCACCTTAGCGGCTGTCAGAATAGCCTCAATGTCCTTAAGCCATGCATCTGCTGAGATGGCATCCTCCGTGCCCTCGAAACGGCGGGGGTTATACTTGCAAAACCGGGCTGACGCTCCTGAATCTGGCCTCGCCCCTCTTTCCAATGCCGTCTGTAATCCTTGGTTGAGTAGTACATTCTGCTCTTGCAACTGAGCGTGCATGCGCTGCTGGGCTAACATCTGGTGTTGCTGAGTAGCCATCATCCCTCTCATGATCTCCAGAAGGGCTGGTGTGTCCAATTCCACAGGGGTAGGTGGAACTATTGGTGGTGTTGGAACCTCCGGATACTGCGGTCCAACCGCTGGTTCTACTATCACCTCTTCTTGAATAGTCTCACGAAGTGGTTCTGACCCTTGTTGCTGACCAACCTGGTCAGGTTGTCCATGCTGCTGTCCATGTTGTTGCTGTCCAGCTCTGACAGATACGGACGAGGTGCCCCTAAGAAAAGGGACAAGAGAACAATCAAATGACCGGACATGAAGGATCAATGAAGTCAAAGGATATGAGAAGGTCAAGCTAGGATTGAGAACAACGAATCATGAGATCAAGGAGGAACATGTGTGATTGAGACATCCTAAAATCAAAAAACCCCACAAGTCTGAAATCAGACCTGCATGGGCCACCACTAAAACCTTGTCACGTCCCAGAACCAGAATACTGGAGAGCAGAGGAATGACTCAGCCAGCTACGTATTACGGGTAGATGAATACCGTATAATACGATCAATGCTGTCTAACCAGACGAGGGGGTGCATACTACATAAAGTCTTACTATGGTCATTACACATCTATTGTCTCAATCATTCGAATAAGAAACAGAAATAGAGAACATGTAAGATAAAGCAGTAAGGCATCCCAAACGCTCTGTCAAAATGTTCTTGATATCTGGCTTTACAAAACATAGCCAGATTGATGTAGCAAAAGTATACACAATTGTTATCAGCTGCAGTCTGACTTTAATTACAATTATGTAAAAGTAAGTACAAGACAATCCGACTAACATGTCGGTGCCAAACGGCCAAGTATAAAGTAAGTGACAAAACGAGCGGTGAAGTAAGAAACCCACTCGAGTCCTCCTGCGATCATCCTTCTAGTGTTGACCATCTTGGAGGTAGAAGTAAGCTGGATCCTCGGGGACCGGCTCTAAATCTGGCCATGCAAAACCAGAGAGGTTAGACCTCTAATAGCAAGTACCACAAGAAAGCACGACATGAGAACTAAAACCAGTAAGTAAGAGAATATAATAATAGATCTCTGCTTTCCACTAGGATTCACATCACATCACGACACTTCGAGCCAACCTCCCAACCAAACAAGGACAGAAGTTGGCCCGTCATGTCCTGACATTCTGATCATCCCAGTTAGGTAACAGAGTAGTACAGTGCACAAACAAATCATCTTGAACGGCCATTCAACTACTACGGCTTGCTACTGTAAGTCCTAAGTTATCCTGGAATAATGCAATTAGGAATTCCGTAGTTCTTACTATGTGCAAGCAAGACTAGTCTATCCAGTCAATCATGTGCGCCATGCATGAATTAGACGAGTCCTAGCAGGACGCCCGTCAATATACAATATACAATAATAATAAAAGCAGATACTGTTCCCTGCCCGTGTGGCAGTTTTACAGTATCTGTGGGAACCAGCCGGCCCGTCGGGTACTACTTGTCCCAAGGAGGCTGCCATATAAGAACTCGGGAATCCATTCTCTCCATGCCATCATTATTTTATTTAACTTAATAGTCCCTACGTTGAGTGAAATCCCATGCCGTGGATCATGGTCATTCAAATGAGTACTTTCGTACGGGGTACGATATGCACAACTCTACAACGATACCAGTACGGTTAGGTTGCAGGTTTTACATAGCGTAATGCAACAACCAAATCTAACCACGGTAATCATGCCTTGACCATAAAGTATACATGATTCTTTTGTAGAAAATAAATAAGTAAATAAATAAATAAATAGATTAAAGCCTGCATGTGCATGTATGTCAATATTTGGGATCAGCCAGTCGATTACAATAGTTCATAACATGAACGTGTCTCATTCATTCAATTCAATAAGACGACTAGCCAGTCTCTTAGTTCCAACTAGGAACGCATGATCAATTATTAGTCAAAGTCACAATCATTATCAATGGTGACAAGGCATGAAAGTCAACTAACATTCAGTGGGGTCGAGTCTACAACTCTCAGGGTTTAATTCCAGTCAATCGGGGTATCTATACTCAATTCACGACACATGGTACATCCCACGTAACAATCTATATTTAATAGAAATATTAACATATCATGATTATATCAAGTTTATGCAAAAAGGCGTAAGGATATAAAATGGACATTAAATATCTAATAAAATATCAATATACAGGGCTATAGAAGATCAGGGTAAGTAAGGTCAGCGTATGCTCAAGTCAGGCTATGCTCAAGTCAAAGAGGCAGCGTATGGGCTCCATACGACTCCTCACTATCCAAGTGAGCGTATGCAAGTCATACGCTCCCCAAAAGGTAGCGTATGAACTCCATACGACTCCTGACCATTCAAGTCAGCGTATGCAAGTCATACGCTCCCAAAAGGTAGCGTATGAACTCCATACGACTCCTGACCATTCAAGTCAGCGTATGCAAGTCATACGCTCCCAAAAGGTAGCGTATGGACTCCATCCGACTCATGACCATTCAAGTCAGCGTATGCAAGTCATACGCTCCCAAAAGGTAGCGTATGAACTCCATACGACTCCTGACCATTCAAGTCAGCGTATGCAAGTCATACGCTCCCAAAAGGTAGCGTATGCAAGACATGTGCTTCCTAAAAAGGTAGCGTATGGACTCCATACTGCACTGCGCTAAAGAGCGCGCACAGCTCAGTGACGCAAGCTAAAAAGCTAGTGTACACTGCTCACTGTCTTCTCCAAACAGCAAGAACTCCATGGTTGTACCCCAAAGCTTCAAAGGTCCCTAACTTGGTCAAAACAAGTCCAAATCCAACTTTCCAAAGATCAAAATTGGGTAGAATAAAACTCTCTACAACATAGAACTATCAAAACTTGAAAACAAAGAAGTTTGATAGATCAAAACCACCAAACTCTAAAAATAACTCATTTCTAGATCTACAAAAATTAAGACTTCGAAATAAAAAATGCCAAGTTCTAAACTCTCTTAGGATCACGAGAGGAAGATAAATGAACCATAAAAACATGGGTTCTTATGTGGAGCAAGTTGTACTTGCCTACGGTTTGGTAGGTGGAGAGAGTAATGAAGAAGAAGAAGAAGAAGAAGAGGAGTAATGGTGAGAATGTGAGTTTATGAGGAGAGAAAAAGAGATGTAAGCTTTAAATAGAAAAGGGGGTGGTAGGTGGAAGTTGGGCCGGGTCCAATGGGTCCAATCAAAGCCAACCCGAACCCAAAGCCTAGCTAAAGCAGAAAATAAAAGCAGGAAATAAAGTGCAGAAATAAAATTGCAGAAATATAATTGCAGGAAATAAATTAACATGAAAATTTAAAGAGCAGATTAATTGATTAACATAAAATTAAAGGAATTTAAATACAGGATAATACATGATAAATATTAAATAAATACTCATGAGTTGTACATGTATAAAAATACACATTCTGGGAACGGAGAGTGACATCTAGACCTAGTCTACCTAGGGACTCAACCACGTGGCACGACGTGGCTCGTGTCGTGAGCTACGGACGTCGACACGCGCCCATGAGGCCGCGCGTGTGCACGTACAGCCACACAGATACGTGTGTCCTACGACGCGTGGACACGATGTGGATACGTGTCTGTATGGTGTGCACCTAGACCTAGACCCCGCCTAGCTACGTGCATGAGCACGAGGCTCCTCGTGTTGCGTGTGGCGTTCTATTGAGCACGGCACGTGCCCACGAGCATGTTTCTATTCGCGCGTGCATGTACCCGTGAGATACGTACTGACTAGACACGATACGAATACAGGTTCGACCCTGTGAGTACCCGAGCATGTCACACACGTGTATACCTTCGTGTTTGTCGAATTTTTACGAGTTCTAGTTGTGTATTTTGGAAATTGGGTATCGAGTTGGGTTTTGAGTATCAGTTGGGTTTAAAGTCGAATTAGTTTTGGATTTGGGAATGGATTTTTGTGTTTTAACTCAGATTTCTGAGTTGGATGATTAGATGTACTTTAGATTCTGATTTAGTTTCTAGCTAGGCTAATGTTTACATTCATTCATATAAAATATATATATTATATATATATATATATATATATATATATATATATAAAAGTATGATGAGAGGACTCCGGTTTCCATCGGAGGGAGCTCCCTTGCTCGTCGCACCCTCCTCCCACCTCCTCGTGGTCGGATGGCTCGCCTGGCCGGTCGGCCTCCTCGGATCGGCCGTGCCCCCCGGCTCCTTCTCCTCTCTCGGAGGCCCCCTCTCTTCCCGCCGCTCCCGCTCCCCCGGATGGCAGGCCTCCGCCTGGCCGACCCCCCCTTGTGGGGGGTTTCCCCCTTCCTTGCCGGCGTCTTCTCGCCGTGCGGTTTCCTCCCCTCACTTCTCCCCCCTCGGTGCCGTCGTCATCCCCGGCGTCATCGGCGACACCGGGCTAAGCGCAGGCAGTCCGGTCCTCCTCCGCCGGCAGCCCCCCCGGCGTCCCTCCGGCCCCTTTCCTCCTCGGCCCACTGTCGGAGTCGAACCCTGCTCCACCGAGTCCCTCCGGCCCCTTCCTTCCTCGGCCCGAGGCGGCACCCCCCCTCCCGCCGCTCCTCTCGCGGTGCCGCCCCCCTCCTCGACCGCGTTCCTCTCCCTGAAGTGGCCCCCTGCCTCCTCGGCCGCGTCCACCTCGAGCCCCTCGGCGGCCCTGGAGTGGCCCCCCTCTCTCTATCCCCAGCCTCCGTCTCGGGACCCCCCGGTGGCACCTTTCCCTCCTCCAGCCCCGGTTTCCCCCTCCGACGTGTCCTGGTGTCCCCCAGTCGCCGGAGCACTCCCCCCCGGCGACTTGCGAGCCCCCCTTGTGGGCTCACGTGGTCGTGAGGCGACCCTCGGTGCGCTCGTCTCCCCCTCCCCGGCGTCGGTAGGCCGATCGACGCCAGCAGTGCCGTCGTCCCCGCCGTCCCCTTTCCGTGATGCCTTTCCCCCAATAGCGGCCTCCGGCGCTCCCTCCGGCGCATGCTAGAGGGCCCTCCCCCTCGCCGGTGGTAGCCTAGCATCGGCCGGCCTGCTTCCCCTCTCGCCGGCCGAGAATTCCCCCCCCCGAGACCCCCACTTCGGGCGTGGCCGAGCCCCCTCCCGCGCGGCTCCTCTTCCGCCGGATCCGTCGAGATCGTGCCCCTCCCCTTCGCTGTGGCTCCCCCGGGGATGAGCCCCGTTCCTCCCCTTCCCTTCCTCCTCCCTTCGCCGTGCCCCTCCCCACTCCTTCCACAGGAGTCGACCTCTCCTTCCAGGCGGCGGCCTCCCACCCTTCCAGGTGGCGGCACCCCACCACCCCCACCCTCTGTCGGTGTCGGGCTGCGCGCGGGGGGGGGAGGGGGAGGGCCAGGCTCCCTCGAGCCGTGCGCCCCTTCCTCGGGCAAAGAGCCCCACTCCCCCCTCGGGCTGAGTGCCCCAACTCCCCCTCGGGCAGCGCACCCGTTCCCCCCCTCAGGCCTTTCCCGCATTTTTGAATTTTAGGTTTTCGAATTTACGAAATTTCGAAATAATCTAAAATTTGTAGCATTTAGAAGTTTTGGTTGTTTCCAAATTTTGAAATTGTGTTTTTTAAACTTTTAGAATTTCTTACCTTGTTTAACAGGACCCTTTTGTGTATTTTGGCTCTGTACCTGTCTGTAATGCTCTCTATTAGCTCCATTTAGCTTTTCAATATATTGCCTTTTTCTTATATATATATATATATTTTTTTCTTATATATATATATATATATATATATATATATATATATATATATATATATATATATATAGCTTTTCAATATAATGACTTTTTCTTATATATATATATATATATATATATATATATATATATATATATATATATATATATATATATATATATATATATATAAATATATTGCTAGTACATATAAATAGCCTTATATATGTAGCCTTATAAATATATTGCTAGTACATATATATATATATATATATATATATATATATATATATATATATATATATATATATATATATATATAAATATATTGCTAGTACATATAAATAGCCTTATATATATAAATAGCCCTATTTATATGTACTAGCAATATATTTATATATATATATATATAAATATATATATATATATATATATATATATATATATATATATATATATATATTGCTAGTACATATAAATAGCCTTATATATGTATATGGTTTCTGTTGTGTTTGGGATTGTTGGGCAGCCCCTCACACACACACAAACACACACTCACCCCTTTTCCCTATTTTCCTATATATATATGTTAATATCTACATCTTTATATATATATATATATATATATATATATATATATATATATATATATATATATATATATATATATCTTTTGAGAAAAAACCTCCATTTTTTATTCATTCAAGGCGCAAAATGCCGAAGCCTTTACAAGTAAGCGCAACAAGCAAAATACAACAAGAAAGGGGTAAGCCACTCAGAACCAAAAATCCGAAGGCCCAAAGAGCCGACGCCTATACCAGAGCTCAATCCAAAGGACGCAAATTCCGAGGAGCTAGGAGAAAAGAGAGTTCCAAAAGAGAGACTGGTCGTACGAGCAGAGGAATCTGATCTTTCGGCACTGTCGGATAACCTCCCTAATTAGCAGGTCGGCGGAGTATTGGTGACCTTCATATCTCGCCTTATTGCGATTCTTCCAGAGGACCCACGTGGCAGCCGCCGCGACGATTTGGTGACCGTGGGAAGTAGAGGCCCATCCTGCCAAGAGATCGTTGAAGTGCCCACTCCCCTGATGCTGCCCACAACGCTGAGAGAGGACCCTCCAAACCTGGACAGGTAAATCCCCTTGACATAAGATATGGTTGATGGTTTCGGTCTGACGCTCTGAGCAGCAATTACACGCAGATGCAAGGCTGAACCCAATGGTGTTGAGTCATCAGTAGGCAACTTTTTGTGAGATGCTCTCCAAATAAGGAAGGACCATTTTTTGGGGATGTAGGTCTGCCAGAAGGCTGTGATGGTGGGGGATGGCGCTCCAATACCCCGAACCACTCTTCTCGCCGAGCCGACCGAGAAGGAGCCAGAAGCTTCGGCCAACCACTTCAGCACATCGGGCTCGAGACCAAGCTTAAGATCATTGCTGCGAATGCACTCTACCGCCTCTTTTCCAACCTAATTTCGGATCTAGCTCCAATTCCAGTCATTCCCTGGTTGGTCCCACAAATCCTTGATCTTGATGTGTCCCGGAGCCGTCGGGAGGCTGGGGAGAAAGGTGTCTCCCACCCAATGTTCCAGAAAGGTCGAAGATTCGCCATTACCTAGTTGGAGCCTTATCACCGATTTAGCAATGGATCGCCCCGTAAGAATCCGATGCCAAGCTGCGAAAGATCTGCTATTGGAGATAGCCAGCGATGGGTGAATATCTTTGAAGTACCTAGCCTTCATGAATCTAGCCCATAAGTTCTGACTAGAACAAAGCTTCCACCACAGCTTCATAGAGAAGGCATCAACAATGTGGGAGAGTTTGGTGAATCCTAGACCCCCCTCGTCTGTGGGCCTCGCCATGGAGTCCCAATTGGCCCAGTGATATTTGGCGTGGCCTTCACTGTGGCCCCAGAAGAAATTGGTGATGATGCTCTCAATCGAAGAGAGAACTTTCTTGGGGGGAGCACGCTGCCAGGGTGTATATGGAGACACAGGTGAGAACATATTTGATGATAATCATCTTTCCGTCTAAGGATAGAGTAGCATTGTGCCACCCCTCAATTTTTTTTCTGATTCTGTTAATCAGGTCCTCAAAAATGCCAGCATTAGCTCTACCATAAACGAGCGGGCAGCTAAGGTAGTAAAACGAAGGGTGATCGACGGCGAAAGAGGTGATGCTAGAAAGGCTAGCCGCTAGCTCATTCTTAATATTGTGATGGGCGTAGATCACACTCTTGGCAGGGTTGACCTTCTGTCCGGAGCACCTATGGTACTT
Source organism: Iris pallida (assembly GCA_029216955.1). Lineage (NCBI taxonomy): Eukaryota > Viridiplantae > Streptophyta > Magnoliopsida > Asparagales > Iridaceae > Iris > Iris pallida. Next base: position 9,067,856 of record JANAVB010008794.1, read on the forward strand.
ATTGATCATATTATGGACCACCTCCACCGACCCAACGTCTCCAGAGGAGAAAATAGGGATGTCATCGGCATAGGCCAGATGAGTGATAATCGGACAACCGCTGACAGTGTGGAAATGCTGAAAGTTCGGGGCTCTCGTCATACAGTTCAGCTGTTTACTAAAAGCGTCTGTCGTAACGATGAAGATGGTGGACGATAATGGGTCGCCTTGCCTAGCCCCACGACTGGATTTAAAGAAACCATCAGCTTGGCCGTTGATGACCATTGAGAACCATGAGTTGCTGATCGATCTCCATACTATGTTGGTCCACATTTCTGAAAATTCGAAGGCCTTGAAAACCTACAACATGAATTGCCAATCCAGCCTGTCATATGCTTTCTTCATGTCTAGTTTGATAGTTATGTTGCCCCCCCTCACTGGGAACTTCATACAGGTGATAAGCTCATGAGCCAGCATAATATTGTCTTGGATGTTTCTACCCTTGACAAATCTACTCTGCTCCTCGGAGATAATCTTGGAAAGAATTTCTGACATGCGGGAGGCGATGATTTTGGAAATGATCTTGTTGGTGAAAGTACAGAGACTGATAGGGCAGAAATCCCGAAAAGTCTCTAGGTTGTCTTTTTTGGGGATATGGATCAGGTTGGCGCTCGATATGGCTCTGGGGTAGGTAGCTCCCTGGAAGAAGGCCGTGACCGCTTCATGGATGTCATGCTTGATGATATCCTAGCATGTACGAAAGAATACCCTTGAAAAATCGTCGGGTCCTGACGTACTATGCTCATCTAGTGCCCACACCGCATCTTTAACCTCGCTCTCGGAAGGGAGGAGTTCCAGCCGATTGTTGTCATCGTTGTTGATGAGGTGAGGTATCTCTGCCAGGATGGAGTTGTCTCTGTAGATCATTTCTTTGGTAAACAACTGGGAGTAGAACTTTGCGGTAGCCGCTTGGATATCCCGTTGGTCGTTGATGATGTTCCCTGATTCGTCGGCTATCTGATGTAGGGTTAGTTTCTGTCTGCGACCGTTGACGCAGGCATGGAAGTAGCTCGAGCTTTTGTCCCCGTCACTGTCCCATCTGAGCTTCGCTTTTTTTTTCTAATAATCGGTCTCAACCTTCAGCCGGAATTTGAGAATAGCTATGGTGAGGTTAAGGGCCGCCCTGGTCGCAGGTGAACGCTCAATTGCGAACAGATTTTTGGCACGGGTGACGTCATCCTCTGTGACACGGACGGCCTAAAAAATGTCCCAATATGCCTGTTTACTCCATATCGAAAGGGCCTGCCTCGTGGCCTTGAGCTTGTTGGCAAGTCTGATAAGTGGGTTGGGGGAGTCCGCTTGGGCCCAGGCTTCTTCAACAGTGCGTTTAAAGTGGGGGTGTTCGCTCCAGAAGTCAAGGAAACGAAAGGTTTTTTTGATCTGGGTGGATTTTCTTTTGATTTTGAAAAGAAGAGGGGTGTGGTCGGATTCAGTGGAATTGAGGTGAGATAGTTTAGAGGTGATCCCCGATCCCTCCTATAGAGCATTAGTGAGCGCCCTATTAAGACGAGAATATTGCCGACGGTCGCCTTCCTGTATGTTGCACCATTTGAAAGCGTTGCCGTTGAACTGGAGAGGGGAGAGGTGGGCGTTGAAAATGAAGTTGTTGAAATCTTGCATGGCCGTGGGGGGGGGCGGCCGTCTGACTTCTCTTCTCTGCTGGTGATAGCATTAAAGTCCCCAATACAAAGCCAAGGGAGGTTGATGTGGTTGTGGTGGATGTCGATGAGATCGTTCCAGAGAAGTTTACGTTCGACGATATCACAACTGCCGTGGACCGCTGACAGGAGGGCACGCTTAGGGATCAAAGGGTGTTCCATCCAACAAGAGAGAGCTTGCTTCGAGTCTTGGATAACTCCGATATTGACGTTCTTCGAACATAGAATCCAGATGTCATGTCTGCCAGTGATGGCCGTAGTGAAGCCTAACTGCAACTGTATGGTTTTGAGCTTCTTGGGAGGTATTTTAGGTTCAAGGATGATCAGGATGTCAATCTTGTGAATTTTGTTGAGACTGACAAGACGTCTCATGGTGGGTTTGTTCGCCAGACCTCGAACATTCTAGGAGATGATGTTAAGCATTATTGATGCTTGGAGGGATATGTTTGTGTCACGACCCGCACCCGCTTTTCGGATACGAGACGTGTCCAAGCCAGCCTACGCCGCAGAGTCGGCGGTAGAACGCTGTCAAGCCCGCAAGAATATAAATGCTCAAAATATCACATTTGCTGTTCATTCACATTTCAAATTTATTACAACATTTACAACATTTATATTTAAAGGAAAAATAAAGTTTTACAATTAAAGAAATTGATACAAATGCTTTCTATTCTAGGTTGTCCTCAGCATACCCAAGTCTTCCCAATGCTAACAGTGATCGCAGCTAAACCTGAAAAATGTTGGTTATCCAGTCAGGATTGGAACAAGTACACAAACCGACAGCAATGCAAAACACAATAGAATTAACAAAACATGAAAATAGCATATGGAATATGAAAGCTAGTAAGAAACTGATGACATAGCACGATAGAGAAGAAAATAAGGAAAAACTAATAAAAGACATCTATCTAGGTGGTGTGAAATATCTGTTTCGACATGTGAACGGCTAGGGGGTAAATACGGCTCACTGTACGTGTGGTGTGCAGCTGCTATCGTGCAAGATTAGACATATTGGGATATTTCTGGATAGTTCACATGTATACTAAGATATTTCTCCTCCCGACAACTCCGTGTGACGAGCGTGTCAACAAGCAGCAAGATATATGTATAGACATGAAATGAAAAGACTACTATGAATCGGAAAACAATCAGAAAGTGCACTTGCCTGAGGTCCTTTGTTGGTAAAACAAACCATCTTGTTGGGTCCAGCATAGTCCAGTTAGCTAAGGTCAATATGAAGGAATTCGAATCCAAGAAAACGAGAAGTTACAATTAGTCGCAATTAAGGGTTAATATAATTTAAGGAGAATTTGATTTGGCAAGTCTATTCCTTTAACTATCTATATATACACTCTTAGAGGTTTTGTTTGCGAGAATAATTTCTTTCGTCAAAACCTTATTTTATAAGATATTGTATAACTTCATCATTGGTTAATGACAAAAAAAGGGTGAAGTAAGGTTGGATAATATCCATTTATAGAAATCTATATAAAATACATATACGTATATTTTGTAGGTATTTTGAAATACATTTTCTTACACATGTATTTATATTACTAATATATTTGATAACTCTGCATCATTTAACTAGATGATGTCTCTCATAGATAAGTAACTATAAGCCATACATGTGCATGTAACCTGGAATGTATATAGATAAATATCATATAAAATTGTAATATACATTTAACCCCAACTATTAGTACCCGAAAATATATAATATCTATTTCTCAAGTATATAATAAAATATTTACAGCTACCCTATTACATTACAGTACATGCAATACATCTAATTATATTCCTTTTTATCAAAGATGCACAAATAACAAGTCATAAAACTATACACTCTATTATATATATATATAATATCACGTAATATCATAAAGGAGGGGCTTAATGTTATTTCTTGAAATTAAAGTTGGTTGCCATAAATAGGGATTCTGATCTATACTTGTTCTCTTCTACTTTGTATCTAGATGCGACTATTCACATTATAGTTATTATACATGCACAACACTTGTGAATCATGGATCAGCAACAGAATGAGGGTATAAAGGTAATTATACCTATAAAAATATTGTGATGATGGCTCCTCCTCCATATACAAGCAGCAGCTTGCAACTTCCCCATTCCTTTCGAGCAACCATCCATGTTGTTGCTCACTTCTTCTTCGTTAGAGATGGGATTGGCCCCGCGCGAGGAAAAACGGAGTCTGGTTAACGTCGAGGAGGGATGGTGCTGCACTGGGAGGGGCAAGACGCAAGTGTTGGAGGCTGAAGGTGACACCGAAGACGTCGACGAGGAGTATGAGGTCGGCAACACCAGCCTGGTGCGGCACAGAAGCAGGCCAACACGCGGCAGTAAGGAGAAGTATGGCTGCGGTTGGCCACTGCTACTGCCCGTCTATCGTGACGGGGTCGTGTCTGCTTCGAGCAACTCCACCACTACGGTGAGAGTGGTACTGTTGTAGCCATGTGCGCTAAAGAGAATGACCGAGTCGTGGCCGCGTCGCGACAAGGATGAGGCTGTCGAGACGATCGATCTCGGCGCAGACGGTCCCTAGCCCGACAAACGGTCGGCCCGAGCTCTGCTCGTAGGGACGACTGTTAGAAGTCGTACGGCGGCTCGTCGAGCCTAGGGCCGCTGTCGGTCTGCTCGCCATCGTACAACGAGAAGCCGAGCCACGAGGCTCACGGTCACCTGAGCGTGGGCGCGTGGTGGAAGTGCTCGCCAGCAAAAAGGATCGTTGCTGCTGATGTTATTGCTGCTCCGCACGCACGGCCTGGTGCTGCCACGGCCGTCCGGCCACTGCGTTGGAGCACGCGCGCATGGAAGGGGTGTAGACGGAAGCGTCAAAAGCGATGGCAGCATTTGGCTTCACCGCTCGCAAGCGACCTCTCGGCGCACATGGCTGGCGGGGTCGTGCGGCTCCGGTGGCAAAGTCGTGGGGGTTAGCCGTGGTGATGGCTACGATGAGGTGGTTTGAAGGAAGAATTTAAGTTTGTGACATGCGATAGGTAGACGAGGAAAGGGAGGAAAAGAATAAAGTGGCTAGGGTTACGTGCTGCTCCTGCCATGCCTATATAGGAAGGATTTGGGCCTGGGCTCGGTTTGTGAGTGAGCTTCCTATTGGGTTTGGGTATGGGAAAATCGGGCCGGGCTTGGATGGCCATGGGTTGGGCTGCCTATTCCTTTTCTTTGTTTTCTTTTATTTCTAATATAATCCAATGCATATATATTTACATGTAGTCCCATAAATACTTACGTATATATATACGTTTACACACATATACATGTATATTTATATATATATATATATATATATATATATATATATATATATATATATGTATATACTCATATATTTATATATACATTCACCTGTACATCTTTATATATGTATATTATATATTTACACTACACATAAATACATATAATAATAAATTATGAATATAGCTACAAATCAATATATGTATACCATGGGGTTTATACATACATATATATATATATATATATATATATATATATATATATATATATATATATATATATATATATATATATAACTATACTACAAATTCTATACAGGTAATACAATATTTTATATATAATCAATAATAAAATACTATTATATAATAATATTCTCAATAGTATTGGTAATAAAATAATAATAATAATAATAACAATAACGAATTACAATATCCCATAATTGGCACTGCATTTACTCAAGAGTATGTCTACATGGGATCTTGCATACACTGGATGCCTACATGGGCTTGGGCTCAGTTCGGGTCCAGTCCAGACTGGTTTGGCACAACCGGGTCTCCTAATGTCAAATAATATTGAAAATAAATAATTAAACTATTTATAACGGTCATGTCATAACTTAGTCTGGTTTTCCTAGTTAGAGCATCACTATGGCTTGGCCTTCCTTGGCATGGCTAATACGCTAGTCAAAGCACGCCACTGCACTATCCGTGCCATGATTTCTAATCACCATTTAAATAAAATAAATAAAATAAAAATATTTCAAAGTTCCGGGAAGGGAGGCTACAAATCTACCCACCTTAAAAATAATTTCGTCCTCGAAATTCTAATCGTAAACATGCCAAAAATTTAAACATAAAAAAATCTACTATTACCACAATATCCTCGAATTTTAAGTTCTCAGAAGTATTTATATCTTCCTCCTTGCCATTTCGTAACAACGAATCATCGAGGACTTCTACCCACTTTTGTTCACACTACTCCTCAAACTAAAATCTCATAGTCTTCTAACTAGTTGCTAACAATCCTACCAACAAATGTCTAGGCATCTGATTTTCTAAAATCCTCTCGTATCTATCAAGCAACCCAAAAACTTAACAAGCAAATTTACACAAGTAGGCTAAGAAATATTGGCAAATTCTAATAAGCATGACCATTCGTCTTCTGGAATATGCATGACATGAAGATAAGGGAGAATAACCGAGCGCATCTATGAAGTTTCAAGAGCAGTAGAGAGTATCCAACGACACAGCTAAAAATGTTTACGAACCATTGACTTATTTGCTTGACTGGGTTACTCTGGTCTAGTCAATTGTTGAATCGAAAAACCTTTCGTATCTTGGAGGGTCGCTCGATCCGTGCAATACGAAAATTTCATTTCCGAAATTCTAAACAAGGTTCCAAAATAGAACGAAATTTGAGAAATCAAGGTTGTGGTCTTAATGGGTTCTCTATTTGGACATCAGTTGTTGATTGGATGAACATTGGGTTTCAATCTATATGGATTGGACAAGATCCTAATGATAAAACTCTTCCTACTAGATTAGGGTATCCTAGAATAGGTTTCTATCCAAGGTTTGAGCTAGTTGGCCGTCTGGTTGGTAGGCTAGGTTCATGAAGCCCAAAAATGCACCTTCCGAGACTTTTGTGTTTAAATAGCACATGAGGCCTCAATTGGGTGGCACACTAGTGGCATGTGCGTAGTAGGCTTCGAGTAGATTACAACCATATATTGGGTCGAAGGAATGGGGTTGCGGTTAAGGCTCTAATGGAGGTTGGAAAGTATACTGGTACTATGGTAAAGGTTATAACTAGTCCTTTTAACCTGAAAGTCGTAGCACAAAAATAGAGTACGAGGGAACAGTTTTGAGCGGGACATGATATACCTAGGTGAAGGTGGACTCATCTAGATCTTGTATATGAAATTTGTTGGAAGGTACAACTGGTCTCGTGCTCTGAATATTAATGGCACGGTCGGGGACACAAGGTGATCTAAATAGAAAGTGGGAGTCCATGGGCACCAATTATCATCCTAGAGGAAAATTATTCTAATCAATCGGTAATCCTCATATATCCCAAAAATTTTAGAAAGCTTACAGTCTACCCACCTTAGAGGCTAGGACATGGTGGCAAGGTTCCTATCACAGGGCTGGCCGATGGTAGCTACACTTGCATATACAACTATCATAGTCATGGGGACACTATGTATCTATCTATCAATTACAAGCTTTCGTCTTTCCAATCAGTGAAGACGAAAACAATAAAGAGTTCAAGGGAGATGTCACTGAATACAACTTCGTGATTCAAAGGCGAATGTATAATTCAAGAGGAATTGTCAAAGCAGTCGTGGATGAGATCTTAGAGACATCTACATCTCAATCCACGTAAGAAAATTAGATGAAGAGCGAACCAATTGCATCCTGGTTGATCAGACCGTAATACAATGATTCTGATTAGACAATATGTTAGCGGGCGTCCCCAATAAACACATGTCTTGAATCAAGTTCGATAAAAGAGTAAGCTTGAAAAACTAGGCTGTAATAGCAGCAGTGGTCAAGATAGTCGAAATACAAGTACGCGAGATTTTTGGAAGGAGGAGATAGTAGTTTGAGTTTTGAGAGAATCGGATCCTTACCTGGTGTTATTGTTTATACAGTCAACCTATTATCTTCTATCCATTTGGCCTTAGTCGACTAATGGGTTATGGAACCCTAAATTTTATATTCTCAGTAAACCTGTTAGTGTCAGCCAATTACCTCGTCAATGGATCACAAGGACTATGGAAGACCAGGTTGGGAGACACGCTATTCAACTGGCAGAACTTTTACTAGTATTGGTTTTGGATCTTAGGGTCATACATGGTAGTCTCTGTTCTCTATAATATCCTAAACTTGTAATCACATCTGAAATCATTTCACCGAGAATTACGCCTTGCCCGTATACTCTGGCTACAGCGAACCCTTGGTTTCGTGATCCAATTGTGATAGGCTATCAGACACTACCTATATTGACACAATGGTATCTAAGATCTAAAGAAGTCAACGAGAACATAGTTTCTGCAATGTTCCATAGACTATGATTCTTCGGAATGACTCCACTTCTATGGGTTGTGCCTCGCCAGTGCGCTGCTGGCTGCAGTGAACCCACACTATCCATTCTCAAACAATTGACGACAGTGTGCTGCTGTCTAACCATTCCTTTAACTATATTCGTAAAATTTTAGGGGCTTCCAGAGATTCAAACAGGTTGACTACAAAAAAATGTAGGTATTTGTCCTATCCGTCACAACACTTAAAATAAAAGAGTTAAAATGGAGGAAATAACTAAAGACAAAAGAGATACAAACATCCTAGTATTTATGTTATATGCATTTATATGGTTGAGGGAAAATCTCAATTCAATCTACCTCGAAATTCACACACGAATTGCAGAATCAGAAATTATAAACTAAATCCTTACAGCAAAAGAATTTAAAACAGACAATTCTAACTCATGATATGAAATTTATATCTAAATAGAGCAAAAGAAAACTGAACATGTTATCAAGGTCAAAGCCTTAATTATAGGTAAGCCTAACCAAGTGAATAGTGGATCCATATTGGATCATATTGGTCATATCAAAAGTATAGTGTACCTGTAGGGATCTAGCAAGTTATCTAAATTGCATGGCCTATCTAATAACCTTAACTACCCAACGGTCAATTTGAACAAGGGACTCCTAGTCCTAGTTATTCTCCTAAATTATTTTGATCCTAATTGTGAATGATCATTTCATGAGCGCAGGCTCGCAATAGTACGACTAACGTACCATCACGAGTTCGCAATCTTTTGCGAAAACAGACCTGCATGGGCCACCACAAAAACTTGTCACGACCCGCACCCGCTTTTCGGATACGAGACGTGTCCAAGCCAGTCTACGCCGCAGAGTCGGCGGTAGAACGCTGTCAAGCCCGCAAGAATATAAATGCTCAAAATATCACATTTGCTGCTCATTCACATTTCTAATTTATTACAACATTTACAACATTTATATTTAAAGAAAAAATAAAGTTTTACAATTAAAGAAATTGATACAAATGCTTTCTATTCTATGTTGTCCTCAGCATACCCAAGTCTTCCCAATGCTAACAGTGATCGCGGCTAAACCTGAAAAATGTTGGTTATCCAGTCAGGATTGGAACAAGTACACAAACCGACGGCAATGCAAAATACAATAGAATTAACAAGACATGAAAATAGCATATGGAATATGAAAGCTAGTAAGAAACTGATGACATAGCACGATAGAGAAGAAAATAAGGAAAAACTAATAAAAGACATCTATCTAGGTGGTGTGAAATATCTGTTTCGACATGTGAACGGCTAGGGGGTAAATACGGCTCACTGTACGTGTCGTGTACAGCTGCTATCGTGCAAGATTAGATATATTGGGATATTTCTGGATAGTTCACATGTATACTAAGATATTTCCCCTCCCGACAACTCCGTGTGACGAGCGTGTCAACAAGCAGCAAGATATATGTATAGACATGAAATAAAAAGACTACTATGAATCGGAAAGCAATCAGAAAGTGCACTTGCCTGAGGTCCTTTGTTGGTAAAACAAACCATCTTGTTGGGTCCAGCATAGTCCAGTTAGCTAAGGTCAATATGAAGGAATTCGAATGCAAGAAAACGAGAAGTTACAATTAGTCGCAATTAAGGGTTAATATAATTTAAGAAGAATTTGATTTGGCAAGTCTATTCCTTTAACTATCTATATATATACTCTTAGAGGTTTTGTTTGCGAGAATAATTTCTTTCGTCAAAACCTTATTTTATAAGATATTGTATAACTTCATCATTGGTTAATGACAAAAAAAGGGTGAAGTAAGGTTGGATAATATCCATTTATAGAAATCTATATAACATACATATACGTATATTTTGAAGGTATTTTGAAATACATTTTCTTACACATGTATTTATATTACTAATATATTTGATAACTCTACATCATTTGACTAGATGATGTCTCTCATAGATAAGTAACTATAAGCCACGCAGCTGCATGTAACCTGGAATGTATATAGCTAAATATCATATAAAATTGTAATATACATTTAACCCCAACTATTAGTACCCGAAAATATATAATATCTATTTCTCAAGTATATAATAAAATATTTACAGCTACCCTATTACATTACAGTACATGCAATACATCTAATTATATTCCTTTTTATCAAAGATGCACAAATAACAAGTCATAAAACTATACACTCTATTATATATATATATATATATATAATATTACGTAATATCATAAAGGAGGGGCTTAACGTAATTTCTTGAAATTAAAGTTGGTTGCCATAAATAGGGATTCTGATCTATACTTGTTCTCTTCTACTTTGTATCTAGATGCTACTATTCACATTATAGTTATTATACATGCACAACACTTGTGAATCATGGATCAGCAACAGAATGAGGGTATAAAGGTAATTATACCTATGAAAATATTGTGATGATGGCTCCTCCTCCATATACAAGCAGCAGCTTGCTACTTCCCCATTCCTTTCGAGCAACCATCCATGTTGTTGCTCACTTCTTCTTCGTCAGAGATGGGATTGGCCCCGCGCGAGGAAAAATGGAGTCTGGTTAACGTCGAGGAGGGATGGTGCTGCACTGGGAGGGGCAAGGCGCAAGTGTTGGAGGCTGAAGGTGACACCGAAGACGTCGACGAGGAGTATGAGGTCGACAACACCAGCCTGGTGCAGCACAGAAGCAGGCCAACACACGACAGTAAGGAGAAGCATGGCTGCGGTTGGCCACTGCTACTGCCCGTCTATCGGGACGGGGTCATGTCTGCTTCGAGCAACTCCACCACTACGGTGAGAGGTGGTACTGTTGTAGCCATGCGCGCTAAAGAGAATGACCGAGTCCTGGCCGCATCGCGACAAGGATGAGGCTGCCGAGACGACCGATCTCGGCGCAGACGGTCCCTAGCCCGACAAACGGTCGGCCCAAGCTCTGCTCGTAGGGACGACTGTTAGAAGTCATACGGCGGCTCGCCGAGCCTAGGGCCGCTGCCGGTCTGCTCGCCATCGTACAGCGAGAAGCCGAGGCACGAGGCTAACGGTCACCTGAGCGTGGGCGCGTGGTGGAAGTGCTCGCCAGCAAAAAGGATCGTTGCTGCTGATGTTATTGCTGCTCTGCGCGCACGTCCTGGCGCTGCCACGGCCGTACGGCCATTGCGTTGGAGCACGCGCGCATGGAAGGGGTGTAGACGGAAGCGTCAAAAGCGGTGGTAGCATTTGGCTTCACCGCTCACAAGCGACCTCTCGGCGCACATGGCTGGCGAGGTCGTACGGCTCCGGTAGCAAAGTCGGGGGGGTTAGCCGTGGTGATGGCTACGGTGAGGTGGTTTGAAGGAAAAGGTGAAGTTTGTGACATGCGATAGGTAGACGAGGAAATAGAGGAAGAGAATAAAGCGGCTAGGGTTACGTGCTGCTCCTGCCATGCCTATATAGGAAGGATTTGGGCCTGGGCTCGGTTTGTGAGTGAGCTTCCTATTGGGTTTGGGTATGGGGAAAATTGGGCCGGGCTAGGATGGCCATGGGTTGGGCTGCCTATTCCTTTTCTTTGTTTTCTTTTATTTCTAATATAATCCAATGCATATATATTTACATGTTGTCCCATAAATACTTACGTATATATATACGTTTACACACATATACATGTATTTTTTGTTTATATTTATATATATATATATATATATATATATGTATATATATATATATATATATATATATATATATATATATATATATATATATATATATACTCATACATTTATATGTACATTCACCTGTACATCTTTATATATGTATATTATATATTTACACTACACATAAATACATATAATAATAAATTATGAATATAGCTACAAATCAATATATGTATACCATGGGGTTTATACATATACATATATATATAACTATACTACAAATTCTATACAGGTAATACAATATTTTATATATAATCAATAATAAAATACTATTATATAATAATATTCTCAATAGTATTGGTAATAAAACAATAATAATAATAATAACAATAACGAATTACAATATCCCATAATTGGTACTGCATTTACTCAAGAGTATGTCTACATGGGATCTTGCATACACTGGATGCGTACATGGGCTTGGGCTCAGTTCGGGTCCAGTCCAGACTGGTTTGGCACAACCAGGTCTCCTAATGTCAAATAATATTGAAAATAAATAATTAAACTATTTATAACGGTCATGTCACAACTTAGTCTGGTTTTTCTAGTTAGAGCATCACTATGGCTTGGCCTTCCTTGGCATGGCTAATACGCTAGTCAAAGCACGCCACTGCACTATCCGTGCCATGATTTCTAATCACCATTTAAATAAAATAAATAAAATAATAATATTTCAAAGTTCCGGGAAGGGAGGCTACAGTTTGGTCCGCTTGGCTGCGGACCTGGTGCGCATGACTGATGCCTCGGAAGCTTCTTTCTGTTCTGCCTTTTTTATGGTTGAAGTTGTCTCGACAAGCATTAAGCTATGAATGTCGAGAGTGGGCTCCACTGGAGGGGTGGGGGGGAGTTTTGAGGCGTGGTTAAGCAATTCTTCCGCCGAGTCCAGGGAAGGCTCCTCGGGTGGGATGATAAGGGTGTCTTCGGTGTAGCCGGTTGGATCTTCTGCTGATAGAGGATATCCAGCAGTGATAACCTGTTGTCCCCGAAGGACCTGCTCTGGTCCTAAGATAGCAAGGGCTTCTGCACCGGGGATTTTATTACAGGAAGGGTGGACAGCTGAGGGCTGTGTAGATCTGGAATTCTGATCTAGGGATTCTCCCCAATGGCCTTCGGGCATGATTCTTCGGAGCTTACCTCTTGTAACTCCGGTTCGGGGTCCGCGGACGATCCTACGAGGAGGGCAATCTCCTGGGTGGTGTCTTCCTCTTCTGTAAGTAATGCGTTGAACCAATTTGATAGGGTAGGCGCTGGGGGTTGTAGGGGACCATCGCTTTACCAGGTAACGAGCCTGGCTCTCCTCCGTTGGATTCGAATCTTATGTGAGAATTTGGTAGTAGAAGAAGGGGGGAGAGCATCTGTGTCTGAGGTTTAAGCTTTGTCACGACCCGCACTCTAGAGTTAGGGCACAAGAACGTAACAACGCCCAGCCTACGCCGCAGTGTCGGCGGTAGAACGCTGTCCTAGGTCTCAATGCATCTAACAGTATAAGACTAAACAGTTTATACTCCTCGATTGGGGGCGACATAGCAGAATGTAAACTCAATCACATCTAAGATAGAGCATAAAGGAAGATAGATAAAACATGAAATCAAAAAGAGATACAACAGATAGAAGTCTAAGTGTCTAAGATACAAAATCAGAATACATCTCAAAACTCAAATACATTAATCCATAAATACAACTCAAGATGACTGAAAATAAACTATAAGCAAAAACCCTAGCTATCTATGCAACCTCTACTGTCTCCTCTAGGCTAGCAGGCAACCTCCAGGCTATCTGTAAAATTTATCAACGGGTCCAGTCAGGACTGGAGCGAGCACAGTACATCTCAACAGATCATAGCAGATTAGAAAATATAATCATGCAGAAAAGTAAGATACATGATCTAAAGGAAATACAGTATGTAAACAGAGAAAGAGAACTGTAATAGAAATATCTACTATACATAGAGAACTAACAGTGACTAGTGAGTCAGAGTAAAATATAAACATGTGAATGACATAGGAGATTCATGACTACAGCTAAGAGAGTGATTCATGACTACAGCTACTTGGATAATATTCACATGTCTATTTCTAATCCTCTATCCCCAATCAATACACAAGGATCTGTTCAAGTTATGTTAAGATTCGTGAAACTTCAAATGGCCCATAAAATGAGTGATACGTGAAGGTGATTCATGATGGCTCTGTGAACATGAGAGTACATGTGTCACAAGCGATTCGTGAATCAGAGGAAGCATAGAGATACGTGATGATTCGTGAAACGCACAAAACATGCAGTATCTGATGCTCCCGAGGGGGATAACATCTCATGAAAAGATCCATATAGTACCAATCCGTGTGACCAACGTGACAGTATCAAGTAAAGTAATTTAAAGCAGGAAAATAATTCTAAACAAGATATGAAATGATCAGAGAATGTACTCGCCTGATATCCTGAACAGCTAATATAAAAGATGGCCAACTGAAGTCATAGAGTCCTAGTTATAGCAACATAGGTTATAAAGAGTTCAATTTATATGGTAATTAAAATTATAATACAATCTACATGATTTTAAGTCAATCTAGGTCAAAGTCAACCTTGGTCAACTATAAAGTCAAACTAGGTCAACTCTAGTTAACTGTGGTCAAACTAGCTATGGTTGGGTCAACAATGGTCAACTAGTCTAGGTTAGTCAATTCTAGGTCTAAACAAACTAAATATATGCAAATCAAGTATCTAAGATAGCTACTAATTCATAGCCTAAGTCACTTGCTAAACCAAGCACAAAACTAAACCATAAGCTAACAAGGCACACAAACTTAGTCATATAATGTATATATATTATTCACATTCACATATTCATATACATAGATATATATAGGAAAGCTATATATATATATATAGGCACATACATATATATATATATATATATATATATATATATATATATATATATATAGAGAGAGAGAGAGAGAGAGAGAGAGAGAGAGAGAGAGAGAGAAAAAGAGGTAAAAGAGGATATGTGTTTGAAAGGATATGTGTTAATGTTCTAAAATTTAGTGATAGGTAGGTGTATGTGACATGTGATACATGATGTCAAAGGGTGTATGAATGCATGTGTGTAAAAGGTTATAGGTTAACTCGATTTATAGAAATGCATACATACATACTTACCTTGTATACATGCATACATACATATCATGTATATTACATTTACATGATACATACATGTATACTTGTATTATATTATACTTACATTCATGCATATTAGATACTTGTATTTATATTAACATATTGTAAACATTCATTTCATTCATGCATCTATGCATTACCTACATGTTTTATACATATGCATACATTGTATATTCATATCATTTCATACATTAACATAGAGACATACAAACATGCACACATCATATATTTCATACCTTGTATTACCTTACATATCATGTTATATATTATCATTCATTCCTTTCATATATTACATTATCTTTAAGTTGAATACATCATATATGGATACAATACATTATCTTGCATGCTTGGATTCATATATTACATTCTATATTACCTATATACATGTATTTTCTCCATTCATTCATGCTTGTATCATATACTCTACATTACCATACATGTTATCATTATATATTGTATTACAATATTTATCCATTATGCATTCATGTCTATCATTACATATATAACTTGCATTCATATTTAGCATTCATTATATACTTTTATGCATACATTGTATATCATTCTTTCATTCATGCATTGCTTATATGCATTATATTAATTTCATTCCTACATGCTTGCATTCAACCATATATATACATTAATGTAAAGAGAATATATATCATATATATATCATTTCATTCATCTAACATATCATGCATTACATACTCTATATTCATTTAATATCCATACTACATTGGCTCATAGGTTACACAAAATGCATATATCGTATAGTCACTCTTCTACTTAAAACCAATACTGCACCAATTGGGCATTCACTAATTTCTAGGATTAAAGTATGTTATAGATCTTTGTGTTAGCTTTCCGAAACTTTAAACGTATCGCATTTTCGTGTCCGGAAGCTCCCGGAATCACAAAAACACCGAAACGCGTTCGTCTTTCGTACAGCTGACACTCAAATAATTTTACAGAAAATTTTAGAACGAATTTGGCTTATTAAAATATATATTTGGAAAGCTAACTTCGATACGGTTCTTTAAATAAAACGGAAGATAAATCGGAGTTTTAAGCTAAAAGTTATGACATGTTTAAGTTGCTATTGCTACTAAAAACGTGGATAAATATTATGACGAATTTAGGTAGTTTGAGACAAAAGAAACACAAGTATATATCATAATATATCAAGAACTCACTCTCTACACTAATATATATATGAGACACTATACAACACATCTCCAATACAAAAATATGAGATTAAACATGTAATAATTCATTCATACATAACAACAACACATAGTGTATCCAAATTTGGGATTTTTCCACATGGACACAACCACAACACAAAGGACACTCCTATGACCTCCAAATGGACACGAAATGGACACAAATGGAGATACAACCATGGGGTCATTCCTATGGGTTCAAAATATTTCTATATGTATGTAGGGATGGATTAGAGGAGAGATTATACCTTCCGGGAGAGAGATTCAAAGAAAAATTCTTCCGATACGACACCGACACGTAGAGATTCTAAAAGGACACGAACGAGCTCCGAATCCTCCCAAACTTGGCTAGCACCCTCTAACCATGGAGTAGAAGAGAAATAAAGAAGATTTGGTGGAAGAAGGGGTTGATTTGGAGATGAAATCAATGGAGGTTCATCTCTAAATTAATTTGGAGAAGAACAAGAGAGATAAAGTGGATGAAAACAAATGAATGAAGGAGTGACTCACTCCTTATCCCCCCCATAGGTGGCTGCCCAAAAAGGGTGAGGTTTTCCCTATTTGAATGTCCCAAATGCCCTCCAATAATCTATTTGATTTAAATTAGGAATGAGTTAAAGGTTGAGGTCAATTTAGTCTAGTTTTAAGTCTCTAATTAAACTAAACCTATCCATAAATAATTAGTCTAACTACTAACTAAAATTAATATCATGTGGACTAAAATTAATATCATGTGGGCCATGCCTAACTAGTGTGTGGGTCCCACTAGAGTCAAACTACCCCCCGGGTCCCCGTTTCAAGTCGGATTGAGTTAAAATTCGAACCCGACTCAAATAACCCCAAAACAATATCATAAATAATAAAATAAATTTCAACCCCAAAATAATATCATAAATAATAAAGTAAATTTAAAAAATATTCAAAATGTAAAATGATAAAAATACCCCTGTTTCTGAAAACTGGGGGTGACAAATCTATCCACCTTAAAAAATTTCGTCATCGAAATTAAAATATTCATACTCCTTCTAGGTCAAACCCCCACAATCAAAGTCCCAGAACTTAAACAAATCATATGATTTAAAAGGACGACATACATGATCATGGCATACGGTGGCAGTGAAAGTCTTATCTAGGTATACTAGTCATGCTAACCGAAACGGTCATAGGGTATCAAAACACACAAGCAATCTAGGGTGCTAAACTAGAATAGTTACAGAAATAAAAAATCATCAAAACTGTAAGGCAGTCTACCATCCTACATGAAACTGGTACTCATCAAAAATAAAATAAAGATAGCTACCAATTATCTATAAAGGGGTACCATTCAAAAATCAAAATCAGAAGTTAAAGAATGAAAGTCAATTGCATGAAAATCCAATCACAATATATATTAAGAATATTTAGTCTCGATACGATCTAAGTTGATCAAATTGGAGAAATCATGATTTGGGCAATATGGAGGACAGTTCAACAAAGTCTGAGAACGAGCATACAAGGATGGAGATTCAGGTCATAATCAAATTTAATTCAATTGAGTACAACCCAAGATAAGAAAAGATAATCGAAGTCATTTTGGTCGTGATTAAGGAAACTAGGATTCAATAATATTGAAAACCCTTTTTTTTATAGAAAAACAAGAAAGATTTCATTCGAAAGTCAGTTAATCATCTCTCTCTGAAACTATCAGTTGACCATTGCCAAATCATATTTTTTCACAAATCCCAATATAAAAATCAACCGTTATATGACTACCTCAAAAATTTTATAATCTTTAGTCATCTAAACTTTTACCATGATCACCATAGACAAAATTCCAAACTTCTAAAACATTTCCCACGAAGCATACCCCTCTTAATTTGGTATCAACACTTATTCATTTAATCAAATTTCCAAATTTCTTCACCTCGTTCTAAATTAGATTTGAAACCTCTAAATCCAGTTTATGAAATCCTAGTACTTGTTTAAGTCAAGTCTCGTATTCTCTCAATTCTAATACCACTATGTCATACAATTATTCTTGTTTATAAATCAACCTTCATATTTTCTTCAACGTTCACCTTCAAATATTATCCTTTTGAATTCTACAATTTTCTCCAATCATCTAAAAATAATTCCTATAACTTAAACTCCTTGTGTTCTCTCTGTCTCTAGTCATCCTCTTACTATATCTAGTTCAATTTCGCATAATCATTGAATACAATTAAATTCTCCTTTCCATCTCTAAATTTCTATATAGCCTTGTAATAGTTCCCAAGAATCAATAACCAAGATTTTCTAAGTTCTCAAAACTAGGTTGACCTCTGATATCCTCATTAGTTTTTTTTTTTTGAAATACATCCATGAATTACTCATAACCAAAATTTTCTGCGATTGTTTCTAAATTGATAACATTTATCACTCGATTCCTTTCTAAACCTTTACCACATCTCCCTTTCAATTTTTTCATATTTGATATCCAACATTCTGATTCCTACAAAATTATCCTATGATAACCAATTACGTCATTTCCGAACTAGATGATTTACGTCACTTCCTCAACATGTCTCAGGTAAAATGATATGAAGATTCAAGAGTTTTCAAGGTATAGCTGACAGAATTAGATACGAGACAGGGAATTGATGTAATCAGGACAGTTATATATGACAAAGATTGATGGGAATAAAAATATTGGCAGGAAAAGAAATGATAATAGAATCTGTTCTGCTTATCTGTTTAAAAGAAGGAACCATTTTGAAACCAATGCTATAATATCAATCCAAAATAAGGTCTAGCAAAATTATTGATTCATTGTATTAAGAAGAAATTCATAGAAAGAAGTTACACAAAGGTTTATAAAAATAGCTAAACATACTCCTAAGTTAAATAATAAGAAACAAAATAAAACAAACAAATAATAATTCTCTTTTTTTGAAGGACTGGAACAAAAGTAGAGAATACATGTTCGAAAATATTTAAGGTACAATCTGATAATCATATGCGTCTATCCAAAATCATGGTACTCTAAATCCTCGTCATACTAGTAAGCAAGACTACGATAATCACAAAGTCCTCGACTTAGGCACATACCTCTAGAATCATGGTATTTAACATTTTCGCGATGCCGCTAGCTTGGCAGCGAAAACCTTAAATTCCTATACCCGAGAAATATATCCAAAATTAGACTATATGTCCTCACCATGCTGGCTAATGTGACTAAAGAAGACTAGATTCCAAAACTTAGATGACCTAGCCCATATAATTTTATCTTGACAAAAATTAAATTAAATCAACAATGAATACCCAAAAATCAAATTTATCTACGAACATCAAGATTCAAAAAAAGAACAAAAATCCTTCAAATCATATAAATACAACTCGGATGCCACAGCTAACATCAAGATTCAACAATCATCCATCAAAATCAAATTCAACAACAGAAAGTAAAGATAAATCAATTCAAGGAAAAAGAGTTTTCAAATCAAAGTTAAAATAAGAATCTCAAGGGTCGTCCCAGGAATCTCTCAAGGGATCCTAGCTGTGATTGAGTGCCTTCAAAAATATATCCTAATCCTACTGCAGGCTGTAGTGGTACTCTAGTTCGAATACCACTACACAAACTCGACCTGTATGGATCACCACTAAAAACGTGTCACGACCCGCACTCTAGAGTTAGGGCATAAGAACGTAACAACGCCCAGCCTACGCCGCAGTGTCGGCGGTAGAACGCTGTCCTAGGTCTCAATGCATCTAACAGTATAAGACTAAACAGTTTATACTCCCTGATTGGGGGTGACATAGCAGAATATAAACTCAATCACATCTAAGGTAGAGCATAAAGGAAGATAGATAAAACATAAAATCGAAAAGAGATACAACAGATAGAAGTCTAAGTGTCTAAGATACAAACTCAGAACACATCTCAAAACTCAAGTACAGTAATCCATAAATACAACTCAAGATGACTGAAAATAAACTATAAGCAAAAACCCTAGCTATCTATGCAACCTCTACTGTCTCCTCTAGGCTAGCAGACAACCTCCAGGCTATCTGTAAAATTTATCAACGGGTCCAGTCAGGACTGGAGCGAGCACAGTACATCTCAACAGATCATAGCAGGTTAGAAAATATAATCATGCAGTAAAGTAAGATACAGGATCTGAAAAAAATATAGTATATAAACAGAGAAAGTGAACTGTAATAGAAATATCTACTATACATAGAGAACTAACAGTGACTAGTGAGTCAGAGTAAAATATAAACATGTGAATGGAATAGGTGATTCATGACTACAGCTAAGAGAGTAATTCATGACTACAACAACTTGGATAATATTCATATGTCTATTTCTACTCCCCCATCCCCAATCAATACACAAGGATCTGTTCAAGTTATGTTAAGATTCGTGAAACTTCACATGGCCCATAAAATGAGTGATATGTGAAGGTGATTCATGATGGCTCTGTGAACATGAGAGTACATATGTCACAAGCGATTCGTGAATCAGAGGAAGCATAGAGATACGTGATGATTCGTGAAACGCACAAAACATGCAGTATCCGATGCTCCCGAGGGGGATAACATCTCATGAAAAGATCCATATAGTACCAATCCGTGTGACCAACGTGACAGTATCAAGTAAAGTAATTTAAAGCAGGAAAATAATTCTAAACAAGATATGAAATGATCAGAGAATGTACTCGCCTGATACCCTGAACAGCTGATATGAAAAGATGGCCAACTGGAGTCATAGAGTCCTAGTTATAGCAACATAGGTTATAAAGAGTTCAATTTATATGGTAATTGAAATTATAATACAATCTGCATGATTTTAAGTCAATCTAGGTCAAATTCAACTTTGGTCAACTATAAAGTCAAACTAGGTCAACTCTAGTTAACTGTGGTCAAACTAGCTAGGGTTGGGTCAACAATGGTCAACTAGTCTAGGTTAGTCAATTCTAGGTCTAAACAAACTAAGTATATGCAAATCAAGTATCTAAGATAGCTACTAACTCATAGCCTAAGTCACTTGCTAAACCAAGCACAAAACTAAACCATAAGCTAACAAGGCACACAAACTTAGTCATATAATATATATATATTATTCACATATTCATATATATATATATATATATATATATATATATATATATATATATAGAAAGAGAGGTAAAAGAGTAAGTGAGTATGTGTGTGTTTGGCATGTATATGAAAGGATATGTGTTAATGTTCTAAAATTTAGTGATAGGTAGGTGTATGTGACATAGGATACATGATGTCAAAGGGTGTATGAATGCATGTGTGTAAATGGTTATAGGTTAACTCGGTTTACAGAAATGCATACATACATACTTACCTTGTATACATGCATACATACATATCATGTATATTATATTTACATGATACATACATGTATACTTGTATTATATTATACTTACATTCATGCATACTAGATACTTGTATTTATATTAACATATTGCAAACATTCATTTCATTCATGCATCTATGTATTACCTACATATTTTATACATATGCATACATTGTATATTCATATCATTTCATACATTAACATAGAGACATACAAACATACACACATCATATATTTCATACCTTGTATTACCTTACATATCATGTTATATATTATCATTCATTCCTTTCATATATTACATTATCTTTAAGTTGAATACATCATATATGGATACAATACATTATCTTGCATGCTTGCATTCATATATTACATTCTATATTACCTATATACATGTATTTCCTCCATTCATTCATGCTTGCATCATATACTCTACATTACCATACATGTTATCATTATATATTGTATTACAATATTTATCCATTATGCATTCATATTTATCATTACATATATATCTTGCATTCATATCTAGCATTCATTATATACTTTCATGCATACATTGTATATCATTCTTTCATTCATGCATTGCTTATATGCATTATATTAATTGCATTCCTACATGCTTGCATTCAATCATATATATACATTAATGTCACTACAAAAAACAGCCAAATAGCGACTGACTTTTTAGTTGCTAAAATTGATATATTAGTCGCTAAAGCAAAATAGCGACTAACTGGCGACTGCATTTTTCCGTCGCTGAATGCATAGTCGCTATTCCTTTTTAGTCGCTGATTCGTCGCTGCACCGACGAACTAGCGACTAAACTAGCGACTACAATTAGCGACTAACCGGCGACTGATATGTTCGTCGCTGAATTAGCGACCAAATGGCGACTAACTGTCGACGACTTGTTGATTATATAAAATTTAGTTGGCAATATTTTTAGCCGCTGGATAGTCGAAAGTTAGTCGCTGAATAGTCACGAGTTAGTCGCTGATTAGTTTTTTTTTCAAGTTTTTAGTTGCTGATGCGTCGATAGTTAGTCGATTTTTTATATTTGCAAAAACCCTGTTATACACATCATGTAAATCCCTGCTACACATCCTGTAAAACCCTACTATACACATCCTGTAAATGCTGTAACAGTAATATAAACCAGTTCACAACGCACTTAAATATAGGACAAATTTTAGCACCACAATAATTACCAAAGATATAAGCAAAAATAATATAACACAAAGTAAACAAACAAAAAACTAAGATATATATATATATATATATATATATATATATATATATATATATATATATATATATATATCATATATAGTGATGTCCAAACATGTTCAACCATCCACACAAAAAGATAATCTAATGCAACAAGTACAAACTAATATGTCTCTAGCGATACAAAAGCATAAAAAATCAAGACGATTGTGGTTGCATGCTGCCCATAAACTGCGTCATAAGTGCAACAAATGCCTGCTGCTGGCTTGCCGTAAAAACTGGGGCTGGAACAGAAGTAGCCGGAGGAGCAACAGAAGGAGACGTAGCCGGAGGAGCAACAGATGGAGACGTAGCCGAAGGAGCAACAAATGGAGACATAGCCGGAGGAGCAACAGATGGAATAGTAGCCGGAATAAAAGAATGAGTAGCAGCAGGAGGAGGAACAACCGGAGTACCAGAATGAGCAGTGGTACCGTCAGGAGCACTGTTAGGAGACACCAACTAAGTAATATGTCTCAACTGTCTCTGAAAATCGAACATCATGGTGGTCATCTGCTCCATAGTAAGAACGCCAGTAGAAGGAGTAGCATGTGCAGATGGAAGGTCTCTGGAATATATCGAAGGTTGCGATGCTAACGACTCGGTACCGTACACAGTACCACCCTTTCCTCTTCCAACAGCCTGTACTCGCAAGTCATTCCTCGCAGTGGGCATACTATTAATAGTCGCCGCCGCTTCCTGATCAGGGACCTGAGAGGCATCACTCTCCAATTTCTCGTAAGCCTCCTGTATATATAAAGGTATCATGAATATATAAAATTACAACCAAACTACATGTTTCGAAGAATAGGAACTAATAATTGCAATGATCAAGATACCTATAAATCCATATTGGTAAAGCAAATAAGCAATTTTTGAACTGAAACAACAACTAAATTTTTACCAATGAAGCCATGTTTGATTATTTGCTCCAGTAGGAGCAGCAGAAGGAGCAGTGGGCGTAGATGTAGAGGGAGTCGAAGATGGCGTGCCTCCAGAGGGAAAAGAAGATGGCGTGCCTCTTGCCGATGACGAAGTAGACTGTGGGGTCAACCCATCATCTGTCATAATAACGTCGTCCTCGGATGCTCCTCCAATCTGAGGATCTGGAGTGGAGGGAGGAGGTCGAGATGGACCTCCTCGGAGACGGCGACGACCTCTGTTCGTCATAGATGAGATCTGTGCAGATTAATTTGCAATAAACTAGAAACTTCAGTTAAAGAATAATAGACATGATCTAAATTAATGCACAAGTATCATTAAGAAAAAATGCTAAAGTTCACATACTACATAGCCGATTGGTCTGAGTGCATAATATCATTAATAGGGAATGTGGTGGCCTGCCCCATATTGAGTAATGGTGTGTGTTTCTCCATAGAGAGTAATAGGAACACTACCAAAATACATCGATTTACCGACGGCCTTATCCGTCGGTAGTCCGTCGCCAAAAATAAATACCGACGGATTACCGACGGATATTTTGGTAAAACAGCCGTCGGGAATAACCTCGTCGCTAAAACATATCCGTCGCTACTCCGTCGCTCAGCGACGACTTAGCGACGGAATACCGTCGGCGCATTTAAATATATATAGCGACGGATTACCGACTAGCTTTCGTCAAAACATGTATCAGGATATAGGGTTAGCGACGAAAAACTCCGTCGCTAACGAGTCGGCAAAACCGTATCAGTGATTTTCTGATACCCAATATCCGTCGCTAATCCGTCGTAAATTTGTCGGCAAAAGCGTATCAGAGATTTTTTGATACCCAATTACCGACGGACATTCCGTCGCTAAACCGTCGCTCAATGTAAAATTCTCCAGGTAGCGACAGATATTACGTCGCCAATCCGTCGATACATTAAATTCCTACAGTTAGCGACGGATAGTCCGTCGGGACTTTGTCGCCAGTCCGCCGTAAGTTAGTCGCCAATCCGTCGCTTTATTGAAATGCTCCAGGTAGCGACGGATTTTACGTCGCCACTCCGTCGCTAATCTCAGTTTCTCCAGTTAGCGACGGATAATCCGTCGCTGAGTGGTCCCCAGTCCGCCGTAAGTTAGTCGCCAATCCGTCGCGAAAGCTAAAATTTCTGGACATCAAACAGCATCAGGTCGACGGATCGTCCGTCGCCAATCCGTCGCTTTATTGAAATACTCTAGGTAGCGACGGATAGGCCGTCGCCACTCCGTCGCTAACCTCAGTTTCTCCAGTTAGCGACGGACTATCCGTCGCTGAGTGGTCGCCAGTCCGCCGTAAGTTAATCGCCAATCCGTCGCGAAAGCTAAAATTTCTGGACATCAAACAGCATCAGGTCGACGGATCGTCCGTCGCCAATCCGTCGCTTTATTGAAATGCTCCAGGTAGCGACGGATTTTACGTCGCCACTTCCGTCGCTAACCTCAGTTTCTCCAGTTAGCGACGGACTATCCGTCGCTGAGTGGTCGCCAGTCCGTCGCTAACTGCTAATTTTTGAAAAAAAAATACTGCAAACAGACTCTTTCCTGTTTATACAATACATCCAACACAATATCAAACATGCAAAATATCCATATACAACACCATATATCCATATCCAACACGAATATCCAACGTATCCAATATCCAACACCATATATCCATATGCAAATATCCATATCCGACACCAATATCCAACGTATCCAATATCCAACAAAATATTACCAACACAATATATCCAATATCCAACATTAAATTATCCAAACATAAAAAAAATATTCGAACATACAATGTATCCAAATGTCTACAAAACCAACAACATAAACAAAATCAAACCCCGTCCGTCGGATCGTCTCGTGCTCGTGCCGCCGCATCCGCTTTGCGTATGTACTCCTCCACCGTGTGTGCCGGCACTTGGGACAAGACATGGTCTGGAAGCGCGCGTAGCTGCTCTGGCGACATCATGTCAAGGAGCGTCAAGATGGTGTTATCCGATACGATGCGGGCGTCCGCAGAGCGGTTAAACGAAAGCCGTCCGGGGGAAGAAGGACCAGGTCGATCCGAAGCACCGGCAGCAGCAGTAGACGGACCGGGAGCAGACGGACCGGGAGCAGACGGACCGGGAGCAGACGGATAGCGCCCCAACACTATCGCCCATAAATCTGACATCGCGGAGGTCAGAGTCGCAAGCTGCGCCCTCACATCGTCAACCGGGGGCGCTGGAGGAGGCGAAGGCGGTGGATATCTCGGGGACGGCTGCAACGAGGGCGCCATGGAACCTAAGCCGTAGACGCGCCCTTTCCTAACGCCGCCGACGGATTCTACGAACACGTCGTCGTAGCGAGCGGCCATAGAAGAGTGCGTCTGGGTGGGCGTCGTTTCGCCGACATTCTCGGAAGGGGGCTCGATCTCAAGCCGACTAAGTGCCTCACGATACGCAGCCTATCCAATGAATGTGTTTATACTATAAGTTTTCCTAAGTTATAATCTAAATCCTATGTTTCCCTAAGTTATAGTCTGAATCCTAAGTTTATCTAATTAACTTAACAATAATTATATTTCTAACATAAATCTCATAAACGTAAGTACTTACATCAGTCTCCTCGGCCCTCGCGTCGACGAAGCTCCCGTCCTTCCGCCTCTTGTGCGTATGCACGAATACATCGTGAGCGGTGACCGTCTCCGCCTCTTTCCCCTGCTTCACTGCCCGTTGGGCCTGCATACGTAGAATTTAATTAACTTCGTATATTAACAGTACGAAATTAAATAATAGAATGAATTTGAATTTGCGCTATCTCACCAAATCTGCACGCGTCAATGCGTGGGGCCTTGATCCCCCCGTATGCAGACCCGCGACCTGTCGATTAGCCTTAGCTTTCTCCGATTTCAGCTTGAACTGCGGAGTATCCATCTTCTCCAACATCTGCTCATAGTACTCCGCCCGGATCCAGTCCTTCCTCGTATGCGCCGTACGAAGGTCGTACACCGCATCCATATCTTCTTCCCGGCGGCGGCTTTGTAGGTCCTGCGGATCGCCTCCTCGCGATGGGGGGGCCACCAGAACGTCCTCTGACATACAAATTCAAATATCACGTAATAAAAAATTTAATGATTTAAAGAATAATTAATAATTCACCGACGGATTTATACCCTCATCTCGTCGAGCCAGACGTACTTTATGTCCTGAGGCACCTCAGAAAAATTGAGGTAGGGGCCATGGTAGTTATCCCGGATAATGCGCCCTAGAATCCGGGCAGCATCCCACGAAAAAAACCTATAAAGAAGCAACGACTGGATTATTAACTTGAATAAATGAAACAAATTTAATAAATTAACTTAAATTTACTTACGATTCACCAGCGGACCATAGCTCTCGTCGGAACTCGCCCACCAGCCTCTCTGGTGGCGTCGGGGGATCCGCGGGTCCGCGCACGTACTCCCCGGTAACAGGATGAAACTGAATCCTGGGGTACTCCGAGGCCCACCCTGCAGTAACTGTTGGGCCCCCTGCTGCATCTGCTGCTGCATCCGCTGGTATATCCGGTGGCGGAACGGATCCGCTAGCGAATGGAGTCACAGGCCTCGACGACGATGTCGGTAGCACCGAGGAAAAAAGACGGCGGGAAGAGCCTGTGTCCGGGCTCTCCAAGTCGGGATTGGAGGTCACATCCGGGGAATGCGGCTGGCGACCACGACCGCTACCACCACGCCCACGCCCACGCCCACGACCACCACCACCACCACCACCGCCGCCGCCGCCGCCACCGCCACGACCACGGCCAGCACCACCAGTACGGGTGCTCGCAACCATGCCCTGTAAATAGAACACATAAACAAAATACCGACAACATAGATTTATAAATGAATATAAAACTAAATATATCCATACCAGCAGCAGGGCGATGAGTGCCGCCCAGACGAGTAGGCCTAGGAGTGCCATCTGCAAAAAGAAACTCATACAATAATACGCAATTATCCCAAACTGAAATAAATATTACAATCAGAAGTGAAGTACGAATAAAAGCTAGATACACAAAATCTGATAAAATCACG
Source organism: Iris pallida (assembly GCA_029216955.1). Taxonomy (NCBI): domain Eukaryota; kingdom Viridiplantae; phylum Streptophyta; class Magnoliopsida; order Asparagales; family Iridaceae; genus Iris; species Iris pallida. The sequence goes on from JANAVB010008794.1 coordinate 9,095,604, forward strand.
CACCAATACAACAAAGTACAATTCTTGTAACTTTTGATGAAAGGGCATCTTGTGTTCCACTAGACTTGTAATTGTAAATCCAAATTTAATAGGGTAATTTAGGATTCGAGACTAGATATTGGGTGCTTCAAGATACAACTGAAATATAGCGATATTTAATCATCGTCATCGTCCTCTTCCTCGGCCTCGGCCTCATCATCATCATCATCCTCATCGTCGAATTCATCTGTATCCTCATCCTCATCCTCATAAAGTTATTCTTCTTCTTCTTCTTCTTCTTCTTCTTCTTCTTCTTCTTCTTCTTCTTCTTCTTCAGTCTCAATACTTGGGACAAGACGCCTCTTTCTCCCCTGGTTGACATCTAAGTCTTGTATATCAACCTCTTCCTCCCCTCTATTTTCATCAGCAAGAGGTATATCAACCTCTAATTCAACATCCATGTCACAAGACTGTTGTCCCAAGTATTAGGGCTTTTCGATCTGGTCTTCTTGGTATGCTGGGTCTCCAACGTTGAATGTATTTCTAGATTTAATCTTGCATACTGCCCACCAGTCAAAGCGATCTCTACGACGCCTTGGGTAGCTTGTATAGTAGACTTGAACAGCCTGACTTGCTATCGCAAACGTGTCGGACCCTCTATACCTCCTGCGATGATTTATATCGACGAATCCAAATTGTTTATCGATTCTCCAACCGATATTTGGTGTCGTATCGAACCACTCACATTTGAACATAACAATATGCATATCAAATGGGGCACTATATTGTAATTCTACAATATCCCGAAGCACTCCATAATAGTCAAAGTCCGGCTCGTCGTCATAGATTGTGCCTCTTATGCAAACACCAGAATCCTTCGTACTGAAGCCGTCATTGAGAAATTCGGCATTTATAGGATGTTGAGTTGTCTTAAACTTGAAGCCATTAACGACATAGCCGGGCCAAGTCTTTGCATGCTTCTTCGGTCCCAATGACAAATAACGAATGCTCTCATTTGTGAGTGTACTTGGTTCAGCTAATAAAACCTGTAAACTTTAAATGTTTTAGTTGCATACATATATTTAAATGGTAGCCGCTAACATATTATCTCAGTTACTTACGTAATCTCGAAACCATGACGGAAAGGTAAAATCAACCTCTCTTTGAAGTCCCTCATCGGTAATATCGGGTGTCCTTATTTTGACTTCATCTCTAAATACACTGTTAGAGAGAATAAAAATTAGTGTAGTCACTTACCTCACCAAATTAGAGATTATAACGAGGTGTAGTCACTTACTTCTCCAAATCTCTCACTTCTTGTATGTCACAATTTAACAAGACATATCGGTGAGCGGCATCATACTCATCGTCACTCAACCACCGTTTCTTACTAGCCCCAATAGGCTTGTCCCTTAAATTGAATATACCTCCTTCCTCAACGTCTTCGTCATTCCTTTGAGGTCTATTTCGATTTGTCTCAACATGAGTATCGAAATAAATGGAGCAAAAGTTTGACACCTCCTCGATAAGATATGCTTCGCATATCGAAGCCTCTATATGAGCCTTGTTGCCAACTTTCTTCTTTAGATGATGTAGATACCTAGAGAGACAAATTATCTTGAGAATTAACAATGAATTATAAAATCCACTTAAATTATATCGATTTTTATTTACCTTTCAAAGGGGTACATCCATCGATAATGAACAGATGCACCGACACGGGCTTCGTATGCTAGATGAATCGGTAGATGCTCCATACTGTCGAAGAAACCCGATGGAAATATTTTCTCTAACTTGCAAATTGTTAAGACAATCTTCTCCTCAAGTTGTATCATATGTTGCACCGTGAGCTTAGTTGAACAGATATCCCTGAAGAATGTAGACAGCTCGGCCAACGGAACCCATACAGCAGAAGGCAACAACTCTCTCAACGCAATGGGCAGTAATCTTTCCATAAACACGTGGCAGTCGTGACTCTTCATTCCTGTTAGCTTGCGTTCATTGAGATCAACGCATCTAGACAAATTCGACACATAGCCGTCGGGAAATCTTAAAGTAGATATCCACTTGCAGATTATTAATCTATCTTCCTTGCTCAATGCGTATAGCGCTATCGGCTTAGTTACTTGTCCACCAGCTCCCCTTTGTATCAAGTTTAGATTATGACGTTTGCATATCTCGGCCATGTCTTGTCTTGCTTTTGGATTGTCCTTCATCTTTCCTTTAATATCCATAACGGTATTGAAGACATTATCGAACACATTCTTTTCGATATGCATGACATCAAGATTATGCCTAATAAGATTATCTTTCCAATAAGGCAAGTCCCAGAAGATACTCCGTTTGGTCCAGTTATGGCTTTGTCCGAACCCCTCGACACGATTGTTCGATGGATCTTCCATTGCGGTGGGCAATTTCTTTACATCTTCCCAAATATCGTATCCCGACAATCTGGCAGGAGGTTCAGAAAATTCTTGTTTTCCATATCTGAACGCGTCCTTGTTCTTTCGCCAAGGATGTCTCGTTGGCAGAAATTGACGGTGACAGTCAAAGAAAGAAGTTTTTTCTCCATGTCTAAGGCGGAACGCCTTACTATTTTCCATACATATCGGACAAGACATGTTGCCGTGCGTACTCCATCCCGACAGCATACCGTATGCTGGAAAATCATTGATTGTCCACATGAGTGAAGCTCTCATCTAAAAGTTTTGTTTTCTGGAAATATCATAGGTCGTGACGCCGATCTCCCACAACTGTTTCAGCTCATCCACCAACGGCTGTAAATATATATCGATGTTCTTTGTCGAATTTTTGGGACCGGGTATGATAGCTGTCAAGAACATATAAGGAGTCTTCATACACATCCATGGTGGCAGATTGTAAGGAGTAAGAATGATCGGCCAACATGAGTATTGAGATCCCGACTGTCCGAAAGGGGCGAAGCCATCAGAACATAGCGCCAGGCGTACATTTCTAGGCTCTGCAGCAAAATCTGGATGACACAAATCAAAATATTTCCACGCCTCCCCATCCGAAGGATGTGACAATTCTCCTTCGTCCTTTATGCGATCTTCACTGTGCCACGTCATGTGTTCTGCTGTATTCAGAGACATATACATCCTCTGTAAGCGCTTCGTGATCGACAAGTAATGCATATACTTGTAAGGACGTCGTTTTCTAGTTGACTTTCCTTTTCCCTGTATTGTCTTGTAACGATCCGCATTACAGAACCAACAACTTTCTAATACGCAATTCTCTTTGTAATACAACATGCATCCGTTGCGACAGCAATCTATCTTCTCGTACCCCAGTCCCAGTTGTCGGACCATCATCTTTGACTTGTAGAAGTTTCTTGGGAGCTCTTTTGATTCCTTCGGTAATACCTCATTAGTTAATTGTGTGATCCGATTATAGCAAGCTTGTGGCAAGTTAAAATCAGACTTTATGTTCAACAACCGCATCGTCACTGACAGTGCGGAATGAGTCTCACAACCAGGATATAGAGGAGTATCTGCGTCCTTAAACATATCATAGAACTCCTTTGCCTCGGGATTAGGATCCTCCGGATCAAAATTAGGCCCTGCCGCAGCATACACCATATCTCGTGCAAGGTTCTGCATGTCTCCATAATCCACAGAGCATCCGTCGTCTTCGAGGACGTCCGTTGCAGCATTATCATCAAAAGCATAAGTACCAGCTTCTGCAGCCTATCTTTCTGAATATAATTCACCTTGCGATGACCACAGGCCGTAATCACGTACGAAACCCTTACGGGTCAAATGATCTCTCACAGTCATCACTTCTTCGAAACGTCTATTGTGACAATTAACACATGGACACTTGATTTTGTTATCGTCCATGTACTGAGTTTTGCTCATGGCATACTTAAGAAATACTTCCACACCTGCCTGAAAATCGTCACTCACACCAATTCTGCTCTCGTGTTGTCGTTTGTACATCCATGTACGATCAACAAAGTAACGATTCATGCTCGATTTGATGTGAATATCTGTATCGTAAGACAAACTAAACATAAGAATTAATAGCCCGATACCAATACTCATATCGTAAGAAAAACTAAACTTGTGGATAACACGCTAGGCCTACGACGAGGCTACTTAGTATCACAATCTAACATAATTAGTATATAATCATGTAAGTGGTGGATCTGCTAGCTAGTAAGCCGGATGTACTTAATATCAGAGAGTATCAGAATAGTATCAGTATATAGGTTAGGTAGACCGTATCAAACGCATATCGGAATAGTAGGCCGAATAGGAGGCCGAGATAGTCGAATGAGAAGAAGGGAAGAAAGAAGGAGCAGATGGTATACTAGACTAGTTCTGGGTCAAATTAGGAGTCCAAGTCAACTCTGTCAAAACTAACCTTAATTAGGCTAAACTTCTACCTTAGCTAATCAAATATATATACTAGACTTCACGACGTGTGTCTGTGTATATATATATATTATTAATAAATTACTTAAAATTATGCCTATATATATATATATATATATATATATATATATATATATAAAGGTTCAAAGTATCGGTATCGGAATCGGTATCGGACTATTCCTATGAGTATTGGTATCGGCGATATCGGTAGTATCGGCGGTTTCGGATCGGAGTATCGGATTTTTTGGTATCGGGGAACAAATAATTATTAATAAATTATTTACATTTAAAAACATATATTTTATACATTTAGGCATAATTTTAAGTATTTTCAGTGTTATTTCTTAGTAGTTTTGAAATTAAATGAAATAGTAGTCACCCTTACCGATTGGTTTACAAACAATAGATGTGATTTTCTTCAATTGATGTGATTTTCTTCTTTTACATGCTTCTACAACCTTGTTATGCTTTAAACCCTTGTTGATTTGTCTTTTTTGTTTAATTTTCTTTGTCGAATTGACCGGAACAAAGACCTCCAATGTCGGTATCGGTCAATACTTGGTATCGGTCGGTATCGGATCGGAACATGCCAAACCGTATCGGTATCGGCCGTATCGGATCGGTATCGGCCTATACTTTAAACCATGATATATATGTCTGAATGTGTGTGTATCCGTGCGTCTGTGTCCGTGTGTGTCCGTGTGTGTGTGTGTGTGTGTGTGTGTGTGTCCGTGTGTGTGTGTGTCTGTGTGTGTGTGTCCGTATGTGTGTGTGTCTGTGTGTGTGTCCGTGTGTGTGTGTGTGTGTCCGTGTGTGTGTGTGTCTATGGGAGAGGAGGAGGAGGACTCCTGCGCGGGGACTCCAGAGTCCCTCCTACGCCCCCCCTGCCCCGACCCCCCCAACCCCTGCCCGACCCCCTCTCCCACCCTCCTGCCCCCCCCTGCCCTGACTCCCCCCCAACCCCTGCCCGACCCCCCCCAACCCCTACCCGACCCCCTCTCCCACCCCCTGCCCCCCTGTCCCGACCCCCCCAACCCCTGTCCGACCCTCCCCCAACCCCTGCCCGACCCCCTCTCCCACCCCCCTGCCCAGACCACCCCTCCACCCCTGCCCGACCCCCTCCCCGACCCCCCTGCCCCCTCTTCCACCCCACCCTTGCCCCGACCACCCCACCCCCTACCCGAACCCCCTGTCCAGACCACCCCCCCACCCCTGCCCGACCCCCTCCCCAACCCCCCTGCCCCCGACCACCCCACTCCACCCTTGCCCCGACCACCCACCCCGTACCCGAAACCCCCTGCCCCACACCCTCTCCGACCACTACGACAGCCCCCAACCCCCCAAATCGTAAAGAGAGAGAGAGAGAGAGGGAGATAGAGAGAGAGAGGGGGGGAGAGAGAGCATACCTTAGAGAGAGAGAGGGAGATCGCCGGTCGGAGAGAGCGAGATCGTCGGAGAGAGGGAGAGGGAAGAGAGAGAGTGTTTTGGGGAGAATGAAAATTTCCCCCCCGTCGGTTCAATTTAAGTTAGGGTACAGAAATTAGCGACGGAGTAGCGACGGATTATTCCGTCGCTAAGTAGTCAGTAAATCTCGTGCCAGAGTAGCGACGGATTATTCCGTCGCTAAGTCGTCAGTTAAATCTCGCGCCAATATTTTAGGCTTTTGCCGCCAAAATATGCGACGTTCTAGCGACGGATATGAAACCGTCGCTACTTGGCCGACGACCTATCGACGGCGTAGCGACGGATATGGACATAAAAAAATAAAAAAAATTGTCCACTGCTTTTCGTCGGTATTTCGTCACAAATCCGTCGGTGATCCGACGGTAATAGCGACGGAAAATTTCCGTCGCTAAATGGCCGTCGCTAAAATGCTGTAATTTGGTAGTGGAAGATTTCATCACTATATCAGGAAGTTGATACTAGACTAATTCAAGTCGCAGTAGTATAGGAAGCTACAATTGCATTAATAACTATAGCTATGACCGTACATGAAGTTGCTGCCATCAACATAGGTAAATGGGTTTGGGGGCAAAGAGCATTGGGGTATCAAGGAGTATCAGTCTTAGTTAATTAGTAATGGACTTATAGATGCACGTATAGGAAATAGATGTTTGTGGGTATCAGACCTTATAGGAGGTAATGAGTACATGGATACTCGAGTGAACCTAGGTGTATGCATTCAAGAGGCGAGGCAGTTAATATTCATGGTAATACTGCCAGAAAGCCAGTGAATTGATTCTATAATGTGTACTTCAACTAGTATACTAGTAAAATCCTAAATATTTTGACAATGCTCCACAAGTTTAAAGCCTACCAGTTTCAGGAGCAAGCACCTGCAACGATGCCAAGACCATCCGTGATCCAAAAAGTGACGGTGACAACACTGGAACGACTACAAACATGGAGCCCAAAGTCGATAGCACTAAGTTGTAGAACATACTACAATAGACTATCAACCTGAAGTGCACATAAAACAAGTCTAGGTTTCAGTTTCCTTGAGATACGCTGAATGAAAAACAGAAACAAGCATAAACTGCAGCTCATATGAACAACAGTAAATCAAGTACAAATTCTTACAGCTATCATAACATTAGTATTGTCAGTGCTGGCATGTGCATAACTATGCCCAGCATTATTATTGTAATTTTCCATACACAAACCTTTGGTTGTGGATGAATGATACCCATCTAACATGTTATAGTCATGAATGTGCTGGTTTTGTTCGTTTAATCCTGTTGAATCCATACTGGATTTATCTAGTTGCTTAGAGGGGACATGGCTAAATCTTGGTAGAGGACCAGAGTGCCTAATAGGTTGACTAACAAGATTTTTCTTGGATGTACTTGGCAATGCAGAAAGTTTCATAGATAAACCATTAGATGTCACACCCAAGGGCATTATAGAATCAAGGTTTCTTGGAGTTCTGATCAACCTGAACCACATTTATAAGGGCCCTACCTGCTGCAAAAATCCTCTGCACATGAGATTTTCTCTCCTTATTCTTCCCATCACTTTCAAATGAATGCTTTCTGGAAAAATTCAATATGAGCTATGCTAGCACTAGGGGCATAAAGCCTCTTAATTCAAAATCCTTCCACAAAGCAAGCATGTTACCAGTTTCTCCTTCATCATAACGAGTTATATCAAAAAAATAGGTTTCATCCTCGTCCCCATCATAAAAAAACAAGGCCACTCAACATGAGTTTGTTCATTAATGATACATATTAATTCTAGAAGAACGCTCTAGCAGCTGCATTGTATTGTTTCTCCTCAACATCAGAGCCAGCTGCAGTATAGACTTCAAGTCTAGACAAAATAGACTGCCTGCATAAGTACTTGACTTCAAGTCTTTTGTCACTCAATTTCATAAAGTTGAACCCATTCAAAAGTATGGGTTAAACTTGCAAAAAAATGCTAGACTACCCACACTCCCACAGCTTGAATAGTTAAGGTGACATTCAATATTCATGGTAGTAGACACACACAGATTTTACCTCCTACTACCATACTGCAGTAGCTTCATGCATATAGCATCTGCTGTTATGCAGCTTCTATTGTTGCTTGTTGTTGTTTCATATGCTGCTAGCTGCTGCTCTGCTTCCTGCTGCAGTAGCTTCATGCATATAGGTTCGGAAGTGGGCCACTTCCACCCGAAACCCAAATCCAGAGCCCAAATCCCATTTACCAAACAGACCCTAAAGGAAAATTTGACTGGGAAGTAGTAAAATGCAGCACTTGGAACCAAGAATGAGAAGGATCAACAGTAGAAAGAAAATATCAGTTACAATACAGAATATGCAGGGTGTACAAGCAAACTAGAAATAATGAGGTGTCATTGACAAACTGCGGTTAAGGCCACAGAATTCTGCGAAGTGCCAAAGACTAGTCTACAAACTGCAGTAAATACCATGGAAATACAAGAATTCAACTTTTAACAGACCTGATATCTCGCTTCCACTAGTTTTCTTCCAAAGGAATAATTACTTCTTTCGGCAGATAACAACAGTTCGTTGTGGACAATTAACAATCTCCTTCCAATAACAGATATAACACCAAATTGGGCTTTTGAACAAAGTTTCTCCAAAAGTAAACTCTAATATCTATGTGATAACATTCAATGAAGTGCATAACAGAACTGAGTGCAAGTTTTATCTGATTCACTAAGGCTGTGTTTGATTGGGCTTTTTTCTATGGAAAATATTTCCACCACAAAATTTCCACCAATTGTAGTGTTTGATAGCTTATATTTTCCATGGAATTATTTTCCAAAAAACTATCATTTTCCATATTTTCTTTTAAAATGGTGGAAAATGAAACTTGTCTAACCCATAGGAAAATATCATTTTCCATGGAAAATAACTATTTTCCGTGGAAAATAATGACAATCAAACAACCAAATTAAGTTTTCCATGGAAAATTTTAAAATTCCATGGAATTTTTTTCCTAGGAAAATTATTTCATGGAATTAATTTCTTTTCCACGTATTTTCCACCTTGCAATCAAACACACCCTAAGAAATATTGTTTCATCATAAGGAAATTGATAAGGTATATTGAATAGCAAGACATCACTACCAATCAATTTAATTCATAAAGAAGAAGATTACAAAATAAGCAATTCCCTTAACGAACAGGGAGTTCCTCGTGTCTCCTGACTGGTTCTTTCGAAAAGCCAATATCAAGCAATACCTAAACAAACATTTGAGCAAACCATAACATGATTACCTGCACCTATCTCTGAATGTGATAAGAGATCAAAAGGGATCAACATTTTATCTCAAGATCTTTCACGCTTTTCTGGTGAACGCCTTACTGGTGAGCACCTTACTGGTGAGCGACTATAAACAAAGTCAAAGTCATGGTATCAGGAAGATGAGTAAGACCTGTGTGGCATAGTAAACACCAGGAACTAGTCTAAACTGATGCTAATCTGCGGTGTCTCTCGTAAGCAGGATTCTCTGCTCTTCCATAATTAGGACTTCCTCTTTTCTCCGGCTTGTTATAGGGACTAGATCCACGGCCATAATCAGGGCTAGCCCTCTCCATGCCTCTGCGATAAGGACTTGCAGATCGTCCACGATCACAACTTCTCCCTTCAGGGGACCTATCCCGACCACTCCTATCAGGGCTGTAACCATTTCTTCTTTCATCATCATCTCGAACAGCATACTCCACTGAAATGACCCTATCCATTAACTTGCTGCAAGTCCACAGAAAATAATTTTAATGGGAAACCAATGCTAATATGAATACCTATAAATCTTGCTATGAAAATGTGCATATATTCTCGATAGGATTGCAACAGGTATGTCCATAATATTAGAGCAAAACAAGGCCTGCAGAAGAAGATGTCTCCATAAAATATTTGGTTTCGAGCAACGCAACAAAAAAACCTTCTATAGCAGATAATTTGATTTCTCCCAAAGACGTGAAAGGCGCTAACATTGTTATCAACAGACTAAAGATGCTTGAAGCTTCACTTGTCATTCTAAGCAAGAAAGCAAGTGGAAACTAAGACGATCAAGAAGACATTTAAGCCAAGACACTTGCAAGACACAAGTTCAAAAACAACAAACAATAAGAAATTACTCAAGTTATTTGCTTTATCATATCAACTGATTTATAATTATCATATACCAGCAACTTTTAAGGGTTCAATTTTAGATTTCAATCCATCTGTTAAAGTTTTCTACCCATGATACTGATGGCATTGTAAGTTTGCTTATTATTTTGGTTTTAGTTTCAGACTTTTGTTTACGAGTCCAATGAAATATTGTTGAGCAAGTTAAGGACTTCAAAACTTGGACTAGATTAATTAGCAATCTAATTCTATTAACCATATATTGAGTGCCAGCAAAAAAGCTGGGCTATCCAATCATACACATAAAATGGAGTTCCAGAATATTCTGAGCAACTGCACCAAGAAGATATGTAGGCCATTTTGTGAGTAAGGACAAATACTAGAAGAATTACTGCTATTGCAATCCAAAATAACTATCATCGTCATATATTTGACCAAGATCAGCTGAGAAGCCAGTGACCATCATCTGGGTCAAGGAAAGATGTATAAATTTGATAATTATTACGTAATGTCGATAATAAAGCACCACAATCATATATAACAAGAATAAAGATGTATAAGTTTGATAGTTATTGATCTAAATCACCACCGGGAAATAATGATGCATATAAATACTTTGGAGAGTGAAGCTTCCAAATCAATAATTCAAAGCATGGTAATAAATGTTTAACCAGGTATAGAGATGAGTGACAACCGACAAGGAAACATGTATATACAAGTTATGCAAAGAAACAATAAAGCAACATATAATCCATGTTTGTAAAAAAAAACAGTGAGCTAAGCTGGGCAATCGAAGGATGAGCAGGAATCTAAACCTCGTCTATGGTTAGCACCGCATTGTGCATCAACCTTGTAAATCCGTGTCTCCAAGAAAAATATTGAGATGTATGAAAAGGACAATAAATTGGACATTTTGAATAGAAAAATAAATTGGACATTTTGAATAGAAATATGTAACCAAGCGGAACTACCTCATGTTGGTAGCTTCTAATGCCTTTGTGGCATCCTCTTGTGATTCAAATTGAATGAAAGCAAAATTCCTTCTGATTCTGACATTAAGAACTTATCCATAAGGTTCAAAGTGCCTCTCCAGATCCCTCGTCCTGGTATTGATTGGGTTAAAGTTTATGACAAATAATGTCTTGAGCAATGCTACAGTTACAACCAAACATTTACAACCTTCTTACAACCACTCACCCATTTTCTGACATATGGGCCAGGTGGTGGTCTGGCCCACATGTCAGCAAATGGGTGTAAGTTGTAAGAAGGTTGTAAATGTTTGGTTGTAAACCAAACATTTCCCTAATGTCTTTACAGGCTTTGGGTTAGCTGATGATCTTCTTGCACTGCCAGAACTACCACCACGTTCTTGCTGAATGAAAACAATATTCAGATACAAAGTACAGGAGGAAATTTGATTTATCAGTATATATATTCAAGAAGAGACTACCAAGCAGTGTACCTTTGTCCACTCAACACGAAGACGACGCCGTGTCTCCCAAAATCAGTCCTGTCAAGCGTACAGATTGCATCCGCAGCCTCACGTTCATCATCCATGTAAATGAATGCAAATCCTGGAAAAAGAATAGCGGATTCAATCAGTTTAAGGATAAAGATATACAAAAATGATCCCAAGCAGAGTCCATCAATTGATGCTGAGATTGATGGCTCCAGCAAAAACACTCTGCAACTAAATGAATTCACTATCTAGCCATCTCTGTTAAAGCTTAAACTAATGACCAGATAAAACAGGAACAATAGGTTTATTCCTTTACAAATATGACAATTAGAGCCTCATCAAGGGGTTTGAGGACTAAAAACTAGAACCTTAAGATTTCGTAATACAAATATGACAATTAGAGCCTCATCAAGGGGTTTGGAGCCCTACAACCTTAAAATTTCATAATACAAATACAAATATGACAATTATACCCTCAAGCCTATTTCTATCTTTAACCTAACCAAACATGAATATGAAAAAATGCAATTCTATATGGGGTTGTTAACAAAATCTACCACGCCAAAGGATAGAACCACATATTAAGCCTAAGTGTCAACATATTATGCTAAGTGTCAACAAATTAGATCAACGTCAGAATGTGGACAGATGGACCAAGGAGGCATGTTTATTCCTCACGACATCTTACTCATAGCTCATCAGTGCATATATCGATTGTAGGGAGCATGAGATTGGAATAATAGGTTTGTCGTTTTGTTGTATTATACACTGTGACCGACTTTTACAATGAGAAGTTAGTTATCATATCTGCTTTCCAACAATAGAAAGTCTGTGATTTTTGTAGTCATAAACTTTGAGTTAGTCTTATTGGGAACAAGCATTGCAATTGATACCTTGCAATTTATAGTTGTTCTCAGAAGTTTTAGTTAACTCAAAATTTACACGATAATCCCAATTATGACCCAACTATGTAGACATGTAAAACAACATATGTATACATGTAAAACAATATATAAAAGGTTGAAATAAAGAGCCTTACAACAATAGGTGGTACTTCAAGCACAAATAAATGAGTGAAAGGTTGAAATAAAGAGCCTTACAACCATAGAAGCATGTCAAATATCAACATAATGAAGACTTCTAAGTATCACCAATTTTGTTTAATCAGGTGCGCAAGCAAGAAAAAAATCGACTTGTAAGTATCAGCCAGGCAACCTATCTTCTTACTCCCTGAGTAAACGAGTATGATGTTTTCTTGTACACACCCTCAGAGGACAGGTTCATATGTAAAAACAACCAAAATAAAGACAGATACCGTTCCATCAGTGAAAAGAATCATTAGCTTCTATAGCCATCTCATGGGTCTTAAAGAAACAAGGGTAGATTCATATTTTGGTCATAAAATTGCAAATCAATGCATACCAATTAAATTTAAACAACAGAAATTTTTATACCTGATCCACAAGGAGATCGACGGCCGTGGGAACTCCGGTGGAGATCGTCCGAGGGAGACGGCTTGGGGCTCCTCAAAGGAGGCGGCTGAGGCTCTTCAAAGGAGGTGGCGGGGGCTCCGCCTGTCGTGAGTCTGCGGGGGCTCTTCGAAGGAGGCGGCGGGGCCTTGGGAACTCCGGTGGAGATCGACGTCCGAAGGAGGCGCCGGCGGGGGCTCTTCAAAGGAGGCGGAGGGGGCTCCGCCTGTCGTGAGTCGGCTTGGGGGAGGCGACGGGGGTTAAAGAGGTGGAGGCGGCCTGGGGGAGGGGGGTGTTAAAGCGGCGGCGGCGACGGGGGTTAAAGGAGGAGGCGGCCTGGAGGAGGAGGAGGCCTGCGGTTTAAAAGGAGGGATTTAGGGTTAGAAAAGAGGGAATAGAGAGACTTAGTTAATTTTATGGAGGGAAGGGTTTTGGAAAGAGAGGGAAAGTTTTTGGAATAGCCACTAATTTTTCAATTGCTGAATAGGAGTAATTAGCTTCTAGGTACTTTCGACTTCTTAGCGACTAACTACGTTTAGTCGCTGAATAATTTCATAAAAGTAGCAACATTCTACCGACGGAATGACGATTAACTATTTTATTCATAAAATTAATTTGTCTTTTAGTCAAAATGTCATCGGTAGTAAGTCGCAAATTAGCGACTTAAAATGGTTAGTCGCTAAATTAGTCGCTAAATTACCATAATTTTGTAATGTGTAAAGAGAATATATATCATATATATATCATTTCATTCATCTAACATATCATGCATTACATACTCTATATTCATTTAATATCCATACTACATTGGCTCATAGGTTACACGAAATGCATATATTGTATAGTCACTTTTCTACTTAAAACCAATACTGTACCAATTGGGCATTCACTAAATTCTAGGATTAAAGTATGTTATAGATCTTTATGTTAGCTTTCCGAAACTTTAAACGGATCGCATTTTCGTGTCCGAAAGCTCCCAGAATCACAAAAACACCGAAACGCGTTCGTCTTTCGTACAGCTGACACTCAAATAATTTTACAGAAAGTTTTAGAACGAATTTGGCTTATTAAAATATATATATTTAGAAAGCTAACTTCGATACGGTTCTTTTAAAAAAACGGGAGATAAATCGGAGTTTTAAGCTAAAAGTTATGACATTTCTAAGTTGCTATTGCTACTAAAAACGTGGATAAATATTATGACGAATTTATGTAGTTTGAGACAAAAGAAACACAAGTATATAACATAATATATCAAGAACTCACTCTCTACACTAATATATATATGAGACACTATAGAACACATCTCTAATACAAAAATATGAGATTAAACATGTAATAATTCATTTATACATAACAACAACACATAGTGTGTCCGAATTTGGGGTTTTTCCACATGGACACAACCACAACACAAAGGACACTCCTATGACCTCCAAATGGACACGAAATGGACACAAATGGAGATACAACCATGGGTCATTCCTATGGGTTCAAAATATTTTATATGCATGTAGCGATGGATTAGAGGAGAGATTATACCTTCCGGGAGAGAGATTCAAAGAAAAATCCTTCCGACACGACACCGACACGTAGAGATTCTAAAAGGACACGAACGAGCTCCGAATCCTCCCAAACTTGGCTAGCACCCTCTAACCATGGAGTAGAAGAGAAATAAAGAAGATCTGGTGGAAGAAGGGGTTGATTTGGAGATGAAATCAATGGAGGTTCATCTCTAAATTAATTTGGGGAAGAACAAGAGAGATAAAGTGGATGAAAACAAATGAATGAAGGAGTGAATCACTCCTTATCCCCCCCATAGGTGGCTGCCCAAAAAGGGTGAGGTTTCCCCTATTTGAATGTCCAAAATGCCCTCCACTAATCTATTTGATTTAAATTAGGAATGGGTTAAAAGTTGAGGTCAATTTAGTCTAGTTTTAAGTCTCTAATTAAACTAAACCTATCCATAAATAATTAGTCTAACTACTAACTAAAATTAATATCATGTGAACTAAAATTAATATCATGTGGGCCATGCCTAACTAGTGTGTGGGTCCCACTAGAGTCAAACTACCCCCCGGGTCCCCGTTTCAAGTCGGATTTAGTTGAAATTCGAACCCGACTCAAATAACCCCAAAACAATATCATAAATGATAAAATAAATTTCAACCCCAAAATAATATTATAAATAATAAAATAAATTTTAAAAATATTCAAAAATGTAAAATGACAAAATACCCCTGTTTCTGAAAACTGGGGGTGACAAGCTTCCTGCTCTAGTTGGCCTGATATATATATATATTATATATATATATATATATATATATATATATATATATATATATATATATATATATATATATTGAATGTATATGTATATATATATTGTTGTTGGTATAGGATGTTAGCCTAGTTAGTTTAGAAATGACCAATAGGCTAAGTTAGGCATAGTTGACTACCAAGTTGACAAAGTTGACAAAAGTCAACTTTGGGTCAAACTTGATCCAAATTGACTCAAATGGACTTGAAATGACTAGATAACTTAAGTTTGACCTAAACTTAGACTAATTGACTAGTTGACTTAGGTTTGACCTAGTTTGACTAGAATGGTTGACCAGAGTTGACCAAGAGTTGACTTTGACCTAGAATGTCCTAAAATTATATAGAATGCATTATAGATTACTCTTATTTCATATTAGACACTTTGTAACCTATGGTTGCTCTAAATAGGACTCAGATACTCCGGTCCGGACTCATATTCTTATCAGACATTCGGAATATCAGGCGAGTACATTCTCTGACCGTTTCATACTTGCTAGGAATTATATTCTTGTTATAGACTAATTTACTTGACGCTGACACGATGTTATCACGGATTAGTACTATATGGATCTATACATGAGATGTTATCTCCCTCAGGTGCATCGAATACATCATGTCATGTACTTTTCACGAATATCATGTATTTCATGGACTCTTATTATTCATGTACACTCATGTGCTCTCTTGTACTCTCATGATCGCATGAGCTTCATGTATAAAACTTTTATGTATAATAACATAACCGGTATAGATCCTTGTGTATTGATTGGGGTACAGGGGAGTAGAAGTAGTCATGTGAACAATTCTAAAGTAGTGTAATAATGTATAAACTCTATAGTGTAATCATGTATAAACTCAAGCCGTTCATATAACTATCTTATACTCTAAATTACATAGTCACTTACAGTTCTCTATTACCATATATAGATATCTTTTGTTTATCAGATTCTCTCTTTCTCTTCATGTTTATTTCTTACAGCATTTCATGTATCTTATTCTATACCATGTCTTACATTTCCTGTCATGATATGAACTGCGTAAGATGTATTGTGCTCGTTCCTGTCCTGATTGGACCTGTTAAAAATATTACAGAGAATGAGAAGGAGTTCTGCCCTACTTACTATAGAGCTGGCTTAGATGACACCGGTGACTTGGACCCTCAGGAGGATCCAGCAGTTGCTGAGGACTTGCCCATTGTCTAGTTTAGACTTCTAGACTAGTTATCTTTATTTAGATGTTTTGTCGTTGAGATGTACTTCAGTTATTTGAATTTTGATGTTGTTTAAACATCCAAACTTATTTCTTTTAGTTGTAGTTCTTTGTTGAGATTATTATCCATCTTTATCTCTTCATTCCATCTTAGATTCTGTGATTGAGTTGTACTTTATATGTTGTCCTCCTTTTCGAGAGTATATCATTGTACATGTACAGTTATATTACTAGATGTTGTGACCTAGGACAGCGTTCTACCGCCAACACTGCGGCGTAGGCTGGATGTACCCACTTCTCGTTCCCTTACACCAGGTACATATCGACTACAGGGCTCTCAACAGCCTCACGATCAAGAACAAGTACCTGCTGCCGAGGATCGATGACCTGTTCGATCAGTTGAGCGGAGCGAAGGTATTTTCCAAAATTGATCTAAGGTCAGGTTACCATCAAGTAAAGATAAAGAAGAAGGATATTCCGAAGACAGCATTCAGGACACGGTATGGCTAGTTTGAGTTCATGGTGATGCCGTTTGGGTTAACTAATGCCCCGACGGTGTTCATGAACCTGATGAACAAGGTATTCCACTAGTACTTAGACAAGTTCATGGTGGTGTTCATCGATGACATCTTAGTGTACTCGAAGACTCCAGAGGAGCACGAGAAGCATTTGAGAGTGGTTTTGGAGACTCTCAGGAAGGAGGAGCTTTATGGCAAGCTCTCGAAGTATGAGTTCTTTCTGGATCGAGTTGATTTCCTAGGTCATGTTGTGACCGGGGATGGGATCTCAGTTGACCCGAAGAAGATCAAAGCAGTTGAGGCATGGACAACACCGAGTTCAGTTACGGAGATCAGGAGCTTCCTGGGATTGGCAGGCTACTGCAGGAGGTTTGTTCAGGATTTCTCCCGGGTTGCAGCGCCATTGACTAGGCTGACCCGGAAGGACGCAGAGTTTATCTGGTCAGAGGAGTGTTAGGGTCGCTTTTGACGAGTTGAAAAAGCGGTTAACGGCAGCTCCGATTCTGACATTACCATCAGGATCAGGCAGGTTCACTATCTATAGTGACGCCTCAGGGAAGGGTCTAAGTTGTGTCTTGCAGCAGCATGGGAAGGTGATTGCCTATGCATCTAGACAATTACGTCCGCATAAGAAGAACTACTCTACCCATGACATAGAGTTGGCGGTAGTTATCTTTGCTCTTAAGTTGTAGAAGCACTATCTATACAAAGAGCGTGTGGAGATCTTTACAGACCACAAGACTTGAAGTATGTGTTTACACAGAAGGAGCTCAACATGAGACAGAGGAGATGGTTGGAGTTGATGAAGGACTTCGACATTTCGTTGCAGTATAATCCAGGGAAGGCCAACGTGGTTGCTGATGTCTTGAGTTGGTATCCGGTAGCCATGTGTTTGATGGTGGATCGTCACTTGTTAGCAGATCTGGAGAGCCTGGGGATCGAGGTGATAGTGCCGGGAGTTGAGATGCAGATGTAAGGACTGCAGATTCAGTCGGACTTGATGGAGAGGATTAAGTCGACTCAGTTCGACGATATTGCTCTACGGTAAATTTGAGAGCAGGTTCGAGCAGGACTTGTGGATGAGTTTGTCATTGCTAAGGATGGTGCATTGAGGCACGGTTCCAGACTGTGTGTGCCTAGTGGAGACCTTCAGGAACAGGTTATGCAGGAGGCCCACCGTTCTTAGTACTCTATGCATCCAGGAGCCAACAAGATGTATAGGGATCTGAAGGAGCATGTATGGTGGTATGAGATGAAGCAGGAGGTAGCACGCTTCGTAGCCAGATGTTTAGTCTGTCAGCAGGTTAAGACAGAGAGGCGGAGGCCACGAGGGCTATTACAGCCATTGCCCATTCCGGAGTAAAAGTGGGAGCACATTATGATGGACTTTGTTTCAGGATTGTCACGTACATCAGGAGAGAAAGATACGATTTGGGTCATCGTAGACATTAACCAAATCAGTCCATTTCTTGCCATTCAAAGTGGGTTTGTCTATAGAGAAGTTAGCAGAGATGTACGTGCGTCAGATTGGCAGACTTCATGGAGTTCCGGTGAGCATTATCTCGGATCGAGATAGTCGCTTTACTTCCTATTTCTGGCAGAGTCTGCATACTAGTTTGGGCACTCAGCTCAAGTTTAGTACTGTATACCACCCTCCGACGGACGGACAGTCAGACAAAACTATTTAGACACTCGAGGACATGCTGCGGACTTGTGTCCTGGATTTTGGAGGTTCATAGGAGGATCATTTGCACTTGGTGGAGTTTGCATACAACAATAGTTTCCAGGCCAGCTTTGAGATATACCATTCGAGGCATTGTACGAACGTAGATGTCGTACTCCCTTGTCTTGGGATGACGTTGGAGAGCGAGCTTTATTGGGACCTGAGATGGTTGTTGACGCAGCCAAAAAGGTGAAGCTCATCAGAGATCGACTTCGCGTGGCGCAGGACAAACAGCGGCATTGGGCTGATAGCCACCGGAGATCTTTGGAGTTTGAGGTACAACTTAGACTTAGGATTAGGATTCTGTTTGTTTTGTGATTTTGTTTGATCATGTGATTGTTATGGTTAAGTTGAGACCATATTTGTGCTAGGTTGGAGATCTGGTGTTCTTGAGGATATCTCCGACACGAGGCACTATTCGCTTTGGTGGAGGTGGAATGCTTAGCCCGCGCTTCATCGGACCTTTCGTTATCAGCGGAAGAGTCAGTGACGTGTCATACAGACTGGACTTGCCACCTGCATTAGAGGGAGTCCACAACGTATTTTACGTGTCATAGTTAAGACGGTATGTGGCAGATCCCAGCCATGTACTGGATTATTCCGAGATCGAGGTGGGCCCTACTCTTCGTTATCCAGAACATCCTGTGGAGATTCTGGATCGACGGGAGAAGGTGTTGAGGAACCAGACGATACCCTTGGTTTGCGTCGCATGGAGGCATCACTCTCCAGGTGAGTCTACCTGGGAGAGGGAGGATGAGATGTGCGAGCGATACCCTTATCTTTTTCAGTATTGAGGTATGATTTTTCTATCCTTCTCATTTGTTCACTTTTGTCTTTAATTTTGAGGATAAAATTATTTTAAGGAGGGTAGATTTGTCACTCCCACTTTTCTAATTAGGGGTATTTTAGTCATTGTGTGATATTTTGAATTATTATTATTTTATTATTAATTAATTGGTGTTTAGTCTTTGATTAGTGCTTTTGGTAGTAGCAAATGATTTAACCTTAGTCAACCTAGATTAGAAGACTAACCATGTGATTAGAATCCTAATTAGCTAATTAGATTTTAAATTAGAGCATTAGTTCAATTTAGGAAACAATTTAATGCATTTTTAGGCTATTTTTATCATGAAGCTTTTTGGCCTTTGCTAATGGGCTTTACATGGACTTTAACTTGCATGATGGCCCATAGCAAACACTAACATAACCCTAGCTAACCCCTGGCCGGCCACAAACAGCAGCCCCCCTTCTTTATGTGAAAAACTTTGTAGCCGTCAAGTTCTTAAACCCTAGAAACTCCCTTCTCCTCCAAAAGTCCAACTTTCTCATTTCTCATCCAAATCCATCCAAACGAAGTGCGTTACGATCGTTGGGAGGAGAGGAACTGCTGGAGACTTGCTAGCAAGGGATCGGAGAAAATCGGCATCGACGCGTTTGAAGGCTTGTTTCAATGAGATATTGACTCTCAATAGGTAAACGCCTCTAAACCCCTGTAAATTCTAATTTTTCTTTGTAGATGCATCCATATAGGTACTCCGGACCTGTACATGTAGTTTGGTAGGTTTTCGTTTCCGTTTGATAAGCGTATCGGACACGTGTCGGTGTATTGGAACACGTATTCGACGAAATGCCTCTTAGAATTGAAAGTTTTTATTTTTTGATTATGTTTTCACAAAGTTGTTGCTGTTTATATTTGAAACAACTTTCGTGAATACGGATCTTGATTTGACATATTTTCGGTGTTCAAATCGGACACGGACACGCGTGCACGAGGCCCGTGCACAGCCTCGTGTATGCCCTGCTGTTCGAGTACCATAACTCAACGAATATGACACGTTTGGTCATAAAATTTTGTGGACACATGGAGGAAACCTCTGCCCACGTGCTCCTAAAATTTTACGGGATTTCGTGGAGTGTGTACGAAGAAATCGAGGCCGCACGGTTCAGCCACTGTGCACGTGCCGGCAGAATTTTATCGCTGACACGGCCTTCGTTCGCGAACACGACTCGACGAGGACATAAACTAGGAGCCTGGACACGTAGCCCTAGACGTAGGTGAGCCATAGACTCAACCATGTGGCACGACGTGGCCCGTGTCGCGAGCTACAGGGCTCGACACGCGACCACGAGGCCGCGTGCGTGCGCGTACAGCCGCATGGATACGCGTGTCCTGCGACAGGTGGACACGACGTGGTGACATGTCAGTATGGTGTACACCTAGACCTAGACCCTGCCTAGCTACGTGCACGAGCACGAGGCTCCTCGTGTTGCGTGTGGCGTTCTATCGAGCGCGACGCGCGTGCACGAGCACTTGTCAATACACGCGTGTACGGACTTTTCTGATACGCACTTCGTGGACACGATACAGACACAGGTTCGACCTTGTGAGTACCCGAGCATGACACACACGTGTATACCTTCGTGTTTGCCAAGTTTCACGAGTTCTAGTTGTGTATTTTGGAAATTGGGTATCGAGTTGGGTTTGAGTATCGGTTAGGTTAGTTTTGAGTTGATTTTAGTTTTGAAATCGAATTTCTGGGATTAAACTCAGATTCTGAGTTTGGAGAGTAGGATTAGTTTAGATTATGAGTTGATTTTGTGGTTAGACTATTGGTTTACTTTCATTCGTATATAAATCTATATATTATATATAGTTTCATTGCATATATATATATATATATATATATATATATATATATATATATATATATATATTTTTTATATATATATATATATATATATATATATATATATATATATAAAATATATATATATAAAATATATATATATATATATATATATATATATATATATATATATATATATATATATATATATATATGGGAGCGGATCAAAAGCCCCCCTTAGAAAGCCCCCCAAAAAACCCCCTCACTCTAATTCGTAATATTAATGTTAATATTAATGTTAATATTAATGTTAATATTAATATTAATGTTAATATTAATGTTAATGTTAATATTAATTTTTTTTAATTTTTTTTATATTAATGTTAATGTTAATGTTAATGTTAATATTAATTTTAATGTTAAGTTTAATGTTAATTTTAGTATTTAATGTTAATATTAACATTAATATTAACATTAACATTAATATTAACATTAATATTAACATTAAATTACGGATTAGAGAGGGGGGTTTTGGGGGGGCTTTCTAAGGGGGGCTTTTGATCCGCTTCCTATATATATATATATATATATATATATATATATATATATATATATATATATATATATATATATATATATATATATATAGTGTTAATATATTCAATTTGGTTCAGTTTGAGTTGTTTTGGAATTGTTGATCTCAGGTTTTCCTGAGATTAGTTAGACTTTGGTTTGGGTTTGTGATTAAAGTTTTCTTTCGATATATATGTTCATGTACATATGTATATATATATATATCTAGTTCCTATATATATATATTTACCCCTTATATATATATATATATATATATTATATATATATATATATATATATATATATATATATATATATATATATATATATATATATATATATATATATATATATATACCCCTTTGTATATATATACCCCTTTATATATATATATATATAATATATATATATATATATATATATATATATATATATATATATATATATACCCCTTGTATATATATATATATATATATATATATTATATATATATATATATATATATATATATATATATATATATATATATATATATATATATACAAAGGGGTATATATATATATATATATATATATATATATATATATATATATATATATATATATATATATATATATATATATATATATATATTACGTATTGTTCAGTTTAGGAGTGATTTCAGTTTGTTATGATTTGTTATATCTAAATTGATGATAGTTTTCCTATGCTATATATATATATATATATATATATATATATATATATATATATATATATATATATATATATATATATATAGCTAATAACTATATAGAGAAATATATACATATAAGGTATAGTAGCTAATAACTATACCTTCTATGTATATATTTCTCTATATAGTTATTAGCTATATATATATATATATATATATATATATATATATATATATATATATATATATATATATATATATATATATAGCTAATAACTATATAGAGAAATATATACATATAAGGTATAGTAGCTAATAACTATACCTTCTATGTATATATTTCTCTATATAGTTATTAGCTATATATATATATATATATATATATATATATATATATATATATATATATATATATATATATATTTATATATATATATATAGCTAATAACTATATAGAGAAATATATACATATAAGGTATAGTAGCTAATAACTATACCTTATATGTATATATTTCTCTATATAGTTATTAGCTATATATATATATATATATATATATATATATATATATATATATATATATAGCTAATAACTATATAGAGAAATATATACATATAAGGTATAGTAGCTAATAACTATACCTTATATGTATATATTTCTCTATATAGTTATTAGCTCTATATATATATATATATATATATATATATATATATATATATATATATATATATATATATATAGGTCGTTTTGGTCTTGTGGTGGTTGGGGCTTCATATTGCTATCCCCAACAGCAGTCTACCAGCAGCCCAACACAGTACACACACACACATGCCTCTTCTTTCCTTTTGTGTTATATACATGTATGTATGTATGTATGTATATTTCATATATATATATATATATATATATATATATATATATATATATATATATTGAATCAACCAACCATTTTATTGAATAAGGTCGAAAAGGCCGAGCCTTTACAAGTATACCTGGAGGCGCAAAATGTGGATGCCTGTACACGTATACTGTCAAAAGAAGAAGCAAATAAGAACAAAACGGCTAATCCGAGGATAGGAGAGAGTTCCAGAATGCCTCCTGGCCATGCCTACAGAGGAGTGTTCGTTTGTGGCATTGACAAATGGTCTTCCAAATTAGTTGGTCAGCGCTGTACTGGTGGCCTTCGTATCTCGCCTTATTCCAATTTTTTCAGATTACCCACGTTGCGGTCGCGACGACGATCTGGTGGCCATGGGACGCGGAAGCCCAATTGACCAGAAGTTGGTGGAAGTTGTCGCCTCCATGAGGCAATCTGTAGCGCTGGGATAGAACTCTCCAGACCTTTATCGGTAGGTCCCCCTGGTTGAGGATGTGGTTGGCTGTTTCCGATTGTTGGCCGCGGCAACGATATATATATATATATATATATATATATATATATATATATATATATATATATATATATATATATATATATATATATATATATATATATATTGAATGTAGATATATGTATATATTTTGAATGTAGATATATGTATATATTTTGGTAGTGATATAGGTATAGCCTATGGATTTGTGAGTTAGTTTAGAAAAAAAAAACCAATAAGCCTAACTTGGCATAGTTGACTAGCAAGTTGACCAAGTTGACGAAAGTCAACTTTGGGTCAAACTTAATCTAAATTGATTCAAACGGACTTGAAATGACGAGATAACTTAAGTTTGACCTAAACTTGGGATAATAGACTAGTTGATTTAGGGTTGACCTAATTTGACCAGAAAGTTGACCAGGATTGACCAGAGTTGACCAAGGGTTGACTTTGACCTAGAAGGACCTGGAATCATTTAGAATGCATTATAGATTACTCTTATTTCATATTAGACACTTTGTGACCTATTGTTGTTCTAAATAGGACTCAGATACTCTAGGTCGGACTCATGTTCTCATCAGACATTTGGGATATCAGGCGAGTACATTCTCTGGCCGTTTTATACTTGCTAGAAATTATATTCTTTTTATAGACTAATTTACTTAATGCTGACACAATGTTATCACGGATTAGTACTATATATAACTTTACATGAGATGTTATCTCCCTCGGGTACATCGAATACATCATGTCATGTGCTTTTCACGAACATCATGTATTCCATGGACTCTTATCATTTATGTATACTCATGTGCTCTTATGTACTCTCATGATCGCATGAGCTTCATGTATAAACTTTCATGTATAATAACATAACTTGTATATATCCTTGTGTATTGATTGGGGTACGGAAGAGTAGAAGTAGTCATGTGAACAATTTCAAAGTAGTATAATCATGTATAAACTCCATAGTGTAATCATGTATAAACTCAAGTCGTTCACATAACTATCTTATACTCTAAATCACAGTCACTTACAGTTCTCTATTATCATATATAGATAGCTTTTGTTTATCAGATTCTCTCTTTCTCTCATGTTATTTCTTACAGCATTTCACATATCTTATTCTATCGCATGTTTTATATTTCCTGTTATGATATGAACTCCGTGAGATGTATTGTGCTCGTTCCCGTCCCGATTGGACTATTAAAAATATAACAGGTGATGAGGAGGAGTTCTGCCCTACCTATTATGGCACTGGCTTAGATGACACCGGTGACTTGGACCCTCAAGAGGATCCAATAGTTGCTGAGGACTTACCCATTGTCTAGTTTAGACTTCTAGATTAGTTTCTTTGTTTAGATGTTTGTCCTTGAGATGTACTTCAGTTATTTGGATTTTGATATTTTTTCAAACATCCAAACTTATTTTTTTTAATTGTAGTTCTCTGTTGAGATTTTATCCATCTTTTATTCCTTTATTCCATCTTAGATTCTGTGATTGATTTGTACCTTTTATGTTGTTCTCCTTTTGGAGAGTATATCATTATACATGTACAGTTATATATTGTTAGATGTTGTGACCTAGGACAGTGTTCTACCGTCGACACTGCGGCATAGGCTGGACGTACACACTTTTCGTGCCCCAGAGACGGAGACCAATCTTGTTTTCAGCCAAATCGCACCTAGCGATCAGTCTCCGCCAAAGAGGAGAACACTTTTAACCCGCCCTTAGAAGGGGAATATAAGTGCGTTTGACATACCTCATCTTCATATAGCTGGTCCATAATGAGTTTTACGTTCTTAGTTTCCACCAAAGTTTGATGGAGTAGGCCTTCACCACGTCCGCCAGTTTTCTGATTCCTAGGCTTCCTTCTTCTTTCGTATTCGACACGACGTCCCATTTGATCCATTTGCGCTTGGTTGTCAAATCTTGTTGGCCCTAAAGGAAATTGCTAAACACCTTCTCAATGAGTTCGATAACCTGTTTGGAGGGAGAGCAGACCGAGAGCATTTAAATAGGAAGGGATTAAAGGACGTACCTTATGAGGACCACCTTCTCGGCCGGAGAGGGGATCTTGTTGTGCCATCCTTCGATGCGATTCCGAATACTTTGCAACAATGGCTCAAAGGTGATAGAGGTTCTCCTGTTGTAAGACACGGGGCAACTCAGGTAGATGAACGGGGTGACGTCGACTTTGAAGCCCATGACCTCCTCAAGGTCCAATTTTCTTTGTTGATCGAAGGAGTGATGCATGGACATCGTTGTTTTGCCTTTGTTAATGGCCTAGCCAGAGCAGGCCTCGTACTTCATTAGCATTTTCTTCAGCAAGCCCAACGATGTTTTATCGCCCACCATGAGAATGAGAAGATCATCGGCGTAGGCGAGGTACGTAACCTTCGGGCATCCACTGGGGTTGTAGAATCTCTGAAAATTCCTTCGAAGACCCAACTTGATCAAGTTTCTACTCAATACTTCGGCGGTTGTCACAAATAGCACTGGGGATAGGGGATCCCCTTGGCGCACCCCCCTGAAGGATTTGAAGAACCCCGTAGAAGCATCGTTGATATTGATGGAAAACTAGAAATTGCTAATTAGCAGCCACACTAGGTTGATCCACTCCTCCGAGAAGCCGAACCTTCTCAAGACCAAGATAAGAAATTGCCAGTTGAGTCTGTTGTACGCCTTCTCCATGTCAACTTTGCCCGTTGTTATGCCCGATGTTGGAGATGAGCTCCTGGGCCAACAAGATGTTGTCGAGGTTGTCCCTCCCTTTGACGAAAATGGCTTATTTCTGGGATATCAACCTGGGAAGAAGATTTGATAATCGAAACACCACCAACTTAGAAAACAATTTGTTAAGGAAGTTACGCATGTTGATGGGGCGATATTCCGTAAATGTGGTCGGGCTGAGTCTTTACGGGATGAGGATCAACGTACTGTACGTCAAAGCTTTGGGAAGATGAGCCCCCTAGAATAAAGCAGACGCCGCCTTCCAGATATCCTTCCCGATGATTTCCTAGCATTATATGAAGAAACTTCCCGGGAAGCCGTCCGGCCCGGCCCCGTTATGCGCGTCCATGTACTGAATCATGCATCGGATCTCCTCCAATGTCGGGGGCACCATCAGCGTCGCATTATCCTCATCAGTAACTGCTACGAAAATGGCATCGAGAAGAGTCTCATTATACACCACTATAGTTTTGGCCATGAGATTTTTGAAGAAGGACACTGCCTCCTTATTAATATCGGCCTGGTTAAAGAGGATCCGACCGTCATTTCTAGTGATCGAGGAAATCGCAAGCTTCTTCTGTTTGTTGGTGATGCAGGCGTGGAAAAATTTGGTATTTCTGTCCCCCTCTAGGTTCCATTTGATGCGAGCCTTCTGTTTCCTGAAATCCTCTTCGACCCCTACTCTTCCCTTCAGCATATCTTGGGCGAGATGAAGGGCTTTCCTATTGCTTTCCTTGTCATCTTGCTCAAAAGCAGCTTCCGCCTTCTCAAGATTAGCCTCCACGATTCTGGCTTCCTAGAAGATGTCCTCAAATACCATGCGACTCCAGATGGTAAGCACCTTCCTGGTGGCTTTCATTTTGTCGACCAAACTGATCATAGGGTCCACGTGGGTAACAGAGTCCCAAGCTTGTTGCATTATATTATTGAAGTCGATGTGCTGTATCCAAAAGTAAAAAAAACTAAATCTTTTGGAAGTAGGCGGTATGTTAGTTTAGGTGACCTGTAGTAGGGGCGTGATCGGATTCCAAGTGGTTGAGGTAATGAACTACCGAAGTATGAGTGTTCCTGAGCCATCTTTGATTGACCAACACCCTGTCTAGCTTCGAATATTGCCTCTGATTCCCTTCTCTGTTGTTGTACCACGTGTAGCAATTGCCGGACGCGTGGAGAGTGGCGAGTTGGCAATGAAGGCCAAGAAGTCCTTTATCGAAGACATGTCGGGGGTCTACCTCCCTTCTTTTCCTCAGCATAAGCGATCGTGTTGAAGTCTCCCCCACGGCCCAAGGCAGGGAGAAGTTCTGCTGCAGATTTGCGAGATAATCCCAGAGAAGCTCTCTCCCCTTCTTGTCGTTGCTCCCGTGGACGACAGAGATCAGGAAGGGGTCCGTGAGACCCGATGGAGTCCACGAGCCGGTGATAACCTGATCACAGGAGTCGATCAGGGTAATCTTAGTCTTCGCCAGCATCCAAATGCCCTTGGCGTTATGAATGGCATATGGGAAACCCAGCATTAGTTTGAATTTACTTAGCTGAATCCACTGAACTTTGGGTTCGATAATCCCCAGCACATCAATTTTGTGAAGTCGACAGAGCATTTTGACTCTTCTAATGGTGCGGCCGTTCGCAATACCCCGGAGGTTCCAGTAAAGGACCTTAAACATTAGGAGAGGGGGATGAGGAGTTTGGGGTCGCCTTGGAATGAGCTTTGGTGGATCTGGTACTGGCTTGCAGATGCGACTTGTGGATCTCACTTTAATTTTTTTTGATTCTTCTTATAGATATTTGAGGATATGGACGCTGATGACCCTACCCTAATGACCTGCGTCTGATGCCCCTCGCTAGCAAGTGCTCCTGACCATGAGGATGTTGGGTTTTTGGTTTTTCCTTTAGAAAGGTTTAGTCCCACATCGAAAAAAACAAATGGTTTGTATCTCTATATATTAGTCTTGCTATTATTGGGGATGCACATGTGGTGTGGAGGTGCACATGGATTTGCCATGTGCGATTATTTTTCTAATGGGAAAAAGGCTAAAATCAACAACTAAAGCATTCATGCTTTTTGCTCTTGGAAAATTTATTTCCATAGGAGCTACTCGGGCTCGGACTCGGGCTCATGTGGCGTTTTGTTGGCACACTTTGCACTTAGCATCGTCGCATAGCGCGGTCCGTTACGCGAGCCCAGTTACGCAGCCCAGTTACGCAGCCCAGCGTACGCAGTGTGCGTAGAGTGCGTAAGGTGCGTAAAAGGGACTGTATGCGTAAAGTGTAAATTACGCTGGTGGCACAACTTCCAGCAGAACGTGTCCTTGCATGTTCTGAGCGGTTGCTCCATGTTCGGGGTGGTTACTACCACGTCCCTAACATTGTGCTAACCGGGCAGTTGTTGCAGGGGCATCGTCGCTAGGCGCATAATGCGCTTAAGTTGCGCTCGTTGCGCGAGCTACTTGCGCGACCACATTGCGCGGCCCGTTATGCGAGCCCAGCGTACGCAGTGTGCGCAGCGTACGCAGTGTGCGTAGAGTGCGTAGTGTGCGTAGGGTGCGTAAAAGGGGCTGTGTGCGTAAAGTGTAAATTACGCTGGTGGCACAACTTCCAACAGAACGTGTCCTTGCATGTTCTGAGCGGTTGCTCCATGTTCGGGGTGGTTACTACCACGTCCCTAACATTATGCTAACCAGGCAGTTGTTGCAGGGGCTTATATAAGGCCTCCTCCTCCTCTCTCACAGGTTACAGAACAGAACCAGAAAGTTTACTAAGTGTTCTTTAGCACAAGTAAACAGAGATTTCAGACGTGTTCTTTAACACAGTTCTGATCTGCAGCCTTCGAGAGAGAGGAAAGGCGCCGCACCAGCGTTGCTCTTTCACGGGAGTTCGTGTCCGTCCGAGGAGTCAGAAGAGCAGGAGTGTTCCAAGTTCTCCGACGAACTTGCTGGTTCCTGGAAGCTGTTCGCGTAGGGCGAATAAAGCTTTGAGCAACGGTGATCATTCACCCCAGCAGGAGTTCTTCCATCTATCGCCAGTCATCTTCTTCGTTGCTGCCAGTAACTCTGATTGTATCTTCCTTCTAGAAGTACTACGATCTGATTGCTGTGATTACGAAATCTTTTTAGATTCTCGTAATATCATAACGATATCTTTTTAGATCTTCGTTATACTTGCGCAACCTTCCTAGAAGTGTTGCGTTGGAACATTGTTTTTACAATTGTTTCATATTCTCAGTTTTCTATCGAAAAATTGTGTCCCGGCAATAACAATCTCAAAGCTTTATTGCTACGATGAAAAACATTAATGCTTCACTCCTAAACACTGACTTCTGTAAGTTAGAGAAGTTTGATGGAGAGCATTATCAAGTCTGGAAGAGGAAGGTTTATCTCACTCTTCAACTCAGAGACGTGGATCACGTGCTTCTTGAAGAGGAACCTACCATTCCAGATACTGGGTCTGCTGCCGCAATCTCTGCGGCTACTAAACTTCATGCCAAGTGGAGAAGGGAGAATAGCATTTGCAGGTTGCTTATCCTGAATGCTATGGAGGATTCCCTAGCAGAATCCTATTCTAAGAAGAATATCGCTAGAGACATATGGGAGTCTCTAGAAAAACTCTACAAAGAAGACAAGAACCGCAGTAAAATATTTGTAGTTGAAAAATATCACAAGTGGTTCTTTGAGGACGAAAAGTCTATGCTGCCGCAGGTGAAGGAGTTCCTGAAACTGCAACAGAAGCTGGAAGACGAGGCGATGCCCCTCCCCGACAAGTTTGTTGTTGGAGGGATTGTCTCAAAGCTCCCCGCTGGGTGGAGCAAGTTCTATGCAAACATGCATAGAAAGAAGCTTGAGATCAGCCTTGAAGATCTCTTGCAGGAAATATATGTTGAGGACCAGATGCGGGCTCAACTGAAGGTGGACACAGTGTCCAAGCAATGGGCTAACGCCAATCCTTCAGACCAAGGAACCAAAGGGAAAGCAGGCGGCTTTCCACAGTAAGAAGAAGAACCCTGACAATCTAAAAGTCAAGGAAACTTCTATCAAGAAAAAGAAGCCAAAGTCTAAATGCCTTGCTTCAAGTGTGGCAAGAAGGGCCACTTTAAGAATGAGTGCAAAGCTAGCTAAGACCAAGCAATCAGAGCAAGGAGAGCCTAGTAAGGTATCTATGATCACTGACGTAGTTGCTATGATTGCACAGGTTGATGCAGTAAGGACTGACTCTGACTGGTGGGTAGACACTGGAGCCTCCTGCCATGTCTGCTCCAGTAAGGAGTGGTTCACCACCTATACACCTACTTCTGAAGTGGTTATGATGGCGAACCAGGCACAAGCTGAAGTGCTCGGGATCGGGACGGTGGTGTTGAAGCTGACTTTGAACAAGTCTCTGACGTTTCAAGACGTGAAGCACGTACCTGCTATTGCCAAGAACTTGATCTCAGGAGGCCTACTCTGCAAAGCAGGCCTCAGGATGGACATCAATGCTGGCCAGATGGTGATATCTATCAAAGGAACATATTTCGAGAAAGCTTTTTATACCGAAGGAATGTTCAAAATTCAGCTTGTAAATCAGTCCAATGTAATTAATGTGATTAATGAAGTCACTCATTCTGCTTATACTCTTGAGTTGTGGCATAATAGGCTAGGACATGTTCATTGTAAACGAATAAACAGAATGTCTAGTCTAGGACTTATCTCCAAGTGTGGGGGTAAGGTAGAGAAATGTGAAGTTTGTGCTCAAACAAAGATCACAAGGAAACCCTTTCCTCGGGTTAATCGAAGTACAGATCTTCTGGAGTTGGTACACTCCGATATCTGTGACTTCAAACAGTTCTCTACAAAGGCCGGGATAAAGTATTTCATAACCTTCATCGATGACTTCTCAAAGTATGCGTTTGTCTACTTGCTGAAGGCTAAAGACGAAGCATTCGAGAAGTTCAAGGAGTTCAAAGCCGAAGCTGAGTGGCAGACTGGACAACAACTCAAAAGGATAAGAAGTGATCGAGGTGGGGAGTACAGGTCTCATGAATTGGTATCGTTCTGTAAGGAACATGGAATTGTCAATGAGACTACGGCTCCGTACTCTCCTCAATCAAATGGAGTAGCTGAGAGGAAGAACAGGACGTTGACAGAAATGATAAATTCAATGTTGTTGACTGCTGGCCTTCCTAAGTGCTACTGGAGAGAAGCTGCATTGACGGCCACTTTTATTCTAAATAGAGTGCCTCATGCAACTTCAGACGTTACTCCTCATGAACTCTGGTTCAAGGTCCGACCTAACTTGAATGTCATTCGAGTGTGGGGGTGTCTGGTGTATGTCAATCTTCCAGATCTAAAGATTCAGAAGCTTGGGACAAGGACTACAAAGACGATCTTCTTGGGGTATGCCGAGAAGAGTGATGCTCGGAGATTTCTTGATATTGAGTCAAATCATATCATTGAATCTCGCGATACAAAATATTTTGAAGACAAGTTTGCAAGGCACAAGAATATTGTTCTTCCGGATGTTCCGGAGAATAATGAGGGTGCACAAGAAACTGAAGTCTTCAATGAAGATGTGGTCCAAGAAGATGTTGTTGTTGAAACAACGGTTGAACCAGAACAAGCTGAGCCGTCAGCTAAGCGTGTGAGAAGGCCGAAGGACTTCGGAAGTGACTTTGTCACCTATCATGTGGAAGCTGATCCGCTTACCTATGATGAGGCGATGAAGACCAGAGACGCGGTTTTCTGGAATGAGACGATTGACAATGAGATTGATTCCATCACCTCAAATAACACTTGGGTGTTGGTTGATCTTCCTGAAGGAGCAAAACCCATCGGATACAAATGGATCTTTAAGAAGAAGATGAAAGCAGACGGAACTATTGACAAGTTCAAGGCTAGGTTGGTAGCCAAGGGGTTTTCTCAGAAGCAGGGGATTGACTATTTTGACACGTATGCTCCAATAGCCCGGATGACCACCATCAGAATGTTGATTGCTCACGCAGCAATAC
Organism: Iris pallida; assembly: GCA_029216955.1. Lineage (NCBI taxonomy): Eukaryota > Viridiplantae > Streptophyta > Magnoliopsida > Asparagales > Iridaceae > Iris > Iris pallida. Next base: position 9,128,217 of record JANAVB010008794.1, read on the forward strand.
ATAAGATGGTGATACATCAGATTGATGTGAAGTAGGAGACTGTGCTTCCGACACCTTAACCGGGCCCTCCGGCTAGGTGTGGGTTGGGGGGGAGCAGAGGGGGAGGACTTGAAGGCCCTCCTCCTAGGAAGCAGTTCGGAAGATTGCTTTGGTCTTGGTCGATAGATGCCCCTACCAGGTCAATGAGCACTGGAGGGGTAGGATGGGTTGTGAGGCTTGATTCAGAACCGAGCTTAGCCGAGGAATGGTCCGGGAGTTTGGGTGCCTCTTCTGAGTTCAAGGATTGGATGGCGATGCTGGCCTTAGAGGCGGTCGGAGGCGAAGACATGGTGGAGTACCTTGAGGCAGTACTAGGAGGATTGGTTGGGTGTTCTGGGGAGCTGGGAGCCAAGTGGAGTCGGAGCACTGATGAGCTATGTTACCCTAATCAGGGACGGAGCTAGAATTCTGTATTGGGGTGGGCTAGATTAAGTTAGGGTGGACTGGCTATAGATAAATTCATACAAAAAAATAAACACAAAAAAATATATATGAAAAAAAAATTAAAAAGAAAATTCTTAGGGGGGCTGGAGCCCACCCCACCCATAACGTAGCTCCGCCCCTGCCTGTAATGGGGGGACAGGGGCGGTATCCACCGCCTCACTCGTGGAGGTGAGGGACAGAGTGTTCACCATGTTGGAGGGCCCTAGCAGGATGGCCGGGACCACGGTATCCTGGGCAGTGGTTACCCTTTCGGGTGACACCTGAACCATCGCGACCGGGGCCGCCGCTACCTGTGTCTTCCATTTGCCGAGTGCAAATGAGTGACCCAAATGACGGCACTCTAAGCAAAACTGCGGCGGGTCTTCGAAGATGCAAGCTTGCCAATAGCTGCATTGGTTAGAAAGCACCATTCTGATCCTGGAAGGGAGTGGGATGCTCATATCAACTGCCACGAAGACGTGCGCTACACTTGGTCTAGAAAATTCAGCTGTGGCGTTGTCGATCTTAAGAGGAGTTCCAAACGCAGAAGCAATTCAGAAAAGGGTGACTTTGTCGAACAGTTGCTGTTTGATGCCCAGGAAGTTGACCCATATCGGCGTAATGGAGGATTCAGCGAGAGGGTCGAAGTCGATGGACCAGCAAAAATTCTGCATAGAGGATTTCGCAACCGACCACGAGAGACGCGACCTCAGTCCGAGGAAGTCGTCCTCCAGCTTGGGGGTGATGATGTGCTTGTCGTCCACCACCCTAATATGAACGCCACCTTTGAGTCCGAAGGCAGCGAAGGCCAACCAAACTGTGTCGATGGGAGGCCATTTTTGAGAGAACTTTCCGATCAACGCCAAGGAGAGTGGGGAAGAGAGCATGCGCTCCTCCTCCTCCGAAAAAGAGGCCGTCGGATGCCCTCTGAAAGATTCTGCCGCCTTGAAAGGAAGGAAAGAGGACGAAGTTTGGAGCCCACCACCTTGGGCGAAAGAGATGGGGGGAGGGGGCGCTGAAGCGAGGGGGACATCGGGTGCCACGGTGGAGGTAGGAGAGTGGGGGCGGGGAGCGGGGACACCTCTGCGGGAAAGTCTGCCCGGCCATGAGGCTACGCCACCAACCAGAGAGGGCAAACGAAGAGTCTCCTCTAGGGTCGGCTAGGAGTGGATTGATGTTATATATACTAGTCTACTTGTACGTGCTTTGCACGTATTTTTAATTAGAATATCATAAGGTCAGTTGTCGTCTTTCCGTCTTTTCCAGGTGACTATTCATGTGTTTGTGGTTTTTTTTAACAATGCTAAGAGACTCGAAGTACGATTTTTTTTCTACTGACAATAATAACCTTTGGAAAATGATAAGGACAGAAAAATTTATTATCATTGGAACATGAAGAGTTATACGAAAAAAGAAAACTTCAAACTCTATTGCTTTGACTCTTGAGCATAAATGACATGCAAGTTGACATAATAACATCTACTCAAGGGTATTTTAGGAATTCAAAAGTTTCACCACAAAGTTTTCCTATTATATATTAGAATAGATGTATTATATATTCTAGCATATGCGCACGTGCATTGCACGTATTTTAACATTTCTTAATTAGTTTAGGAAGACCAAAAGGTAGTCTTTATAATTACTAAGTTGTCCTTATTAAAATTAATAAAATACTTTTAATTAGTATAAGTATGTAAGGGTATTTTTGGAATTCAAAAGTTTCACCATCTAAGTTTTCCTATTATATAGTAGAATAGGTGAAATATTTTTAATTAGTATAAGTATGTAAGGGTATTTTCGGAATTCAAAAGTTTCACCATCTAAATTTTCCTATTATATAGTAGAATAGATAAATATGTAAGGGTATTTTCGGAATTCAAAAGTTTCACCATCTAAGTTTTCCTATTATATAGTAGAATAGAGAATAGATATAGTAGAATAGATATAGTAGAATAGATGAAATATTTTTAATTAGTATAAGTATGTAAGGGAGGGTATTTTCGGAATTCAAAAGTTTTACCATCTAAATTTTTCTATTATATAGTAGAATAGATAAGTATATAAGGGTATTTTCGGAATTCAAAAGTTTCACCATCTAAGTTTAATAGTAGAATATATATATATATATATATATATATATATATATATATATATATATATATATATATATATATATATATATATATATATATATATATATAGAGCATATGTGCACGTGCCTTGCACGTATTTTAACATTTCTTAATTAGTTTATGAAGACTCTTTAGGAAGACCAAAGGATAGTCTTCCTAATTACTAAGTTGTCCTTATTAAAATTAATGAACTATTTTTAATTAGTATAAGTATATAAGGGTATTTTTGGAATTCAAAAGTTTCACCATCTAAGTTTTCCTATTATATAATAGAATATATATATATATATATATATATATATATATATATATATATATATATATATATATATATATATATATATATATAATATATATATATATATATATATATATATATATATATATATATATATATTATGTAAAAAAAAAAAAAAATATATATATATATATATATATATATATATATATATATATATATATATATATATATATATTATGTATGTGTGTGTGTGAAAAAATAGTTGGACATAAATATTTTTTATTATTATTCTGTTGTATATCTCCAATGAAAGCTGAGATATAAATAGGAATGATACAATCAACTTTGTCCCTAATCTTTTTCCTTTAAACAAGGAGAATCATAATCAATTCTGCCCTGAATATTTATCTTTTAATTGAGGAGATCCATAGCTAAATCAAAAAAGTAAGAAAAATATGCTAATAATCAAATAAGAAAATAAACACAGCTATCATTCATATTATTCTGACACCCCCCCTCAAGTTGGTGCATAGATATTGATCACGTCCAACTTGTTTATGAAGGAATCAAAAGTCTGTTTAAGCAGCCCTTTGGTGAAGATACCTGCAATTTGTTGAGTTGATAGCAAAGATGGAATGCAAATAACTTGTCACATCCCAATATTTTCAAAATAGGTATATGATTATTTTTCATATTTTAAGGATTTTTGAATTTTGCGTATTCTTAATTTTTTTTAATATTTTATGGATCTGGATTGGCCTTTGTTGTCTAGGTCTAACCCTCTGCTATTTATTTATTGTTGATATATTTTATTATTATTTATTGGTGTAGATTATTATTTATTATTATGAGTAATTTTGTTATTTCATCTATTATTATTATTATTATTATTATTATTATTATTATTATTATTATTATTATTATTATTATCTGGAAATTGCTGAGAAACCTAATTTCGGGGTTGGGTTGTATGAAAAACCCACCTGCAGGATAGGTTTTATGAAATGTCCAGAATTATATAATTCCACGTCAAATATTTAAAGATTCCCTTTAGATGCTCTGTATTTACAAAATTAATACCATAACTATCCCTCCACAAAAACTCAGATCTGGATTGCGATTCTCTTCTTCTTCTTCACGAGAGATCTGAATTCCATTGCTCTCATCTTCAGCAGAGATCGCAAAGATCGTTCGTAGTTCACTATGCTTTTTTTCAGTCGAACTCCGATCATCGCTCATCTTCTTCTTCTTCCTCTTCTCCGACAATTAGGTCAATTATGGAGAGAAGATCTTCTTCTTCTTTTCCATAAGAGTTAGCATCGTTTTGAAAGAAGAACGAAAATTCTTGAATCTTTATTCATGTCAAATTTCTTTCCACAAAACAAAAAAAACGAAAAAATTAGGTTTCTGTCAACTGTTCTCCTTCGATATCACACGAAGAATAGTCATTCTCCTATATTTTTTACAAGGAGAATGTCATTCTCCGTGTTGAATGGCAGTCTCCGTGTTTCTAACACGGAGAATGGCCATTCTCCTGTGTTTTAACATTTGAATGACCATTCTCCGTGTTATTTAGCACGGAGAATGTCATTCTCCGTGTTATTTAGCACGGAGAATGGCCATTCTCCATGTAATTTAGAAACGGAGAATGCCATTCTCCGTACTAAATTACACGGAGAATGGTCATTCTCCTACGTTTTAACACTGGGAATAACCATTCTTCGTGTAAATTAACACGGAGAATGTCATTCTCCGTTTTAATTAAGACGGAGAATGTCATTCTCCGTTTATTTAAGACGGAGAATGCCATTCTCCATTTTATTTAACACGGAGAATGACATTCTTCGTGTTAATTTACACGGAGAATGTCATTCTCCGTGTTTCTAACACAGAGAATGGCCATTCTCCTGCGTTTTAACACTGTAATGACCATTCTCCGCGCTAAATTACACGGAAAATATCCACTCTCCGTTTTATTTAACACGGAGAATGGCCATTCTCCGTTTTATTTAACACGGAGAATGCATTCTCCGTGTTTCTAACACGGAGAATGGCCATTCTCCTGCGTTTTAACACTGTAATGACTATTCTCCGTGCTAAATTATACGGAGAATGGCCATTCTCCGTGGCCATTCTCCGTGTAAATTAAGACGGAGAATGGCCATTCTCCGTTTTATTTAGCACGGAGAATGACCATTCTCCGTGTAAATAAAGACGGAGAATGCCATTCTCCGTGTTACTAACACAGAGAATAACTATTCTCCGTGTAAATTAAGACGGAGAATGATATTCTCCGTGTTACTAACACGGAGAATGGCCACCCTCATACAAAATTAACATTTTTCGTGTTCTAATACGGAGAATGACCATTCTCCTGCATTTTATGGTCAGTCAAAACTTTGAAGGACCATAACTTTTGACTGGGAGATCGAAACGAGGTCCAGTTTGTCCCAAAACAAGCGTATCTTCGAGGAGGCTGAAAGTAACCGATTCTCTGTTAGACGGCCTTCCGAAATTTTAGAATCGCAAAAAAAATGATGTTTTAACCTCCGTTTTAGCACTTTTGTCGTTTGTCTCGGTCTTTCCAAAATTTTCCGACGAGTTTTTGAAGATTTTTGAGGAGAAAACCTAGATTCGAAAGTGAGCAGCGTATGGAAGAAGATGAAGTATCGAAACATTTTTTTAAGAGTAGTTTTGTGGGTGTTTTCAATAAATTAAAAGGAAGGACAAAAAGGTCATTCGGAACCCTCTTTATATATTTTTTGCAAATTCTGGGCACGCGATGAAATTTTATTGCGCGGTGGATTTTTCATAAATTTTTTTCGTTTTTTTGGGCATTTCATAAATTTCCCCAATAATTATTATTTCTAATAAACCTAATAACTTCCCTCTTACAGCCACCCCCACCGCACTTTCTCTTTCCTCACTATCTCCGGCTCGCTCTTCCTCTCTCCCCAACTGGAGAGTGGCTCCCCCTCTCTCCCGAGCTCACTCTCTCTCCCCTCACTCTTTCAATCTCGCTCACTCTTCCTCTCCCTCAATTCTACCCTTCTCTCTCTTTCTCCCTTCGCTCCACTCTCTTTCAGCCCGGCCATGGCTACCGCCACCGCTTCACTACCACCATCTTCCATCACCACCCCTTCACCACCGCCACGAGCATCACCACCACTACTGCCTCCACTATGGCTGCCACCAACACCCCTGCCATGCCCGTAACCCCCACTCTAACCCTGCTCGCCACCACCATCTTGTCTTCCTCTTCTCTTCTCCGGTGCAGCCCTTACTGCTGCTATCCTCCCTCCGTCGGGAGCCAGACTTGGCCGACGGGTTCCTCCGGCTCCTCCTCCTCCTTACTCATCTTCTTTTCCCTTCGGTGTCCAATGTCACTGTCGCTTCTTGAGCACTTTGCCAGCCTCGAGCGACGTGATGCCCTTGGGCCCTACGATGCTCAAGCAACATGCAGCCTTGAGCTTTGTGTCGTCCTCGGGCCGTATGCCCCGGTGTGCGTGCATCCTCAAGTAGTACATTGCTCGGTCTGTTTGTCATCTCGATATGCATAGCCTCATTCTCCGTGCACCTTTGTGCATGTATCAGCCTCGATATGGGTGGTACCTCGATCCACGTGCTGCCTTGGGTATCGTGTTGCCTCGAGCTTCGTGCTGTCTTGGGCACCGTGCTATATTGGTTTACGATTGTCTTGATTTCCATGTCTCGACCTTTGTGCCTACCTCGTGATTTATGCCGTATCGATTTACGTAGATATCGATTTGTGGGTCGTATTGATTTGCATGCCACCATGAACTCTATGCTGCAATAATTTGTGTACACGCACCTGTCACGCCCCAGTCCCAAAATACGCAAAACCGAGCCACGTGGCATTGGACAGCTACGTATTCAACCAGACTCTAGTCTGACTAGAATACGTATAAGCTATTCGAAATGGTGTAACTATCACTACATTAACTCTATATCTCAATCCTAGTAACAGAAAAGGAAAATATGAATACTAGTTTTCAGCCCAATAATCATACTCGCCCGAGTAGACTCGAATAGAATAAATATGAGTCTATAAGCACTAGACTACTAAGCAGATACAAATAGCATAAAATTAAATATATAACTCTGAAAGAATGAATACCTGATATGAAATGAGTACAAGCAACAATCCAGCGAGGAGCTCTACAAACCTACTCAGCCAACTTGGAAGGAAACCAGGTCCTCAGCGGGACGTAGCAAGATACATAATATACATACCGCTATGAAGTACAGTAGATATCATGTGTAGGTAGAAGCATGTGATCTAGGGTAATACACAGGTGATCAAGTAACACTACTACTAGGCCAACCATCTAGTCTGTGTGATATACAAATGAGGACAACTTTCGACGCGAGGGCTTTCCAAATATAAAATCTGTAGCTCCGGTATAGAGACTCCTGGGATGCAGGATCTTAGTTCCGGTATAGAGACTCCCGATAAATATAGTCATAGCTCCGGTATAGAGACTCCCGATAAATAAGAGAGGCACGTAACTCCGTTTACAAAATCTCTCGAATAATGATGTATAATAATAAGTACATATTGATATATGCATAGTAGTCCTCTCGTCTAGTAACTGTCCTCCCCACCCAATGCTACTATCCGTGTCGTATCCACGACACATCTAGTCCGACTCTAATGAAAGATAAGTCCAGAAGTCCAGTCAAAATAAGTACACATGAGATCCAACATTAGTAACATCCAGAGGACATAAGAGTCACCTATATGCCATGTAGTACAAATTCGTGTAATCAGGTATATGTGTCAGCAGGTAAAATCGTGATAGTGTACTGATAATGAACAGGTAAATCGTGTACAGTATATCTAGTGTGAATCGACTGATAAGAAACTATAAGCATGTAGATACTACAAATCATGTTGGTAAGGTATACTTGCCTGGAGTTGTGCAAACTATGCTGAGACTGTAGTACCAAGGTCTATCCCACTATCAATGAGAACCACATTCCATGCAAATATCTATCAACATAAATCACAAACAAATATATATCACACACTAAAGTACACGTATGACTAATAACTCCTACCTAGGGAGTTTGGGTCGTTCTAGTCGCGTATGACCTTAGGTTATCTAAGATACTTGTTAACTATATCGCCTAGAACTAGGTCACACTAGTCGCTATAATTCATTATTGGTTAATAATATGAATTGTAAGTTGTAGGTTATTAAAGTACCTCGTTATTTGTACAACAAAACCTGCGACACACAAATCGAGAAAAGATGGTCAACCATAAGGTTAACAATCTTATCTTGGAGATCCACATGGTCACCTTGTCACTTTCAGTGATGTGAGATCACTAGAATCGACCGATCTCAGTTTCGACGTACGAATTCCGAAATACGAACATAAATAGGAAATAGTTATAATTAATGGTGATACATAAAGATAAATCTACAGACATCGTCGAATGATGAAACAAACATCACCAACGTGTCTAGAATGGTCAAATTAGCTAGGATAGCCTATCTATATGTCCAATTTGGACACATGGGTAAAATAGTAATTTTGGATCAAAACGATATCCACCGTTAGATCCATTTTGCACCAAAAAATATGCCAGGATAAAAGTTTTCTAAACCTAGCAAATTATATGTCCACGAGTCTAGAATGATGATACAAACCCAACAATATATCCAAAATTGGATTCCGATGAGTCGATCTCAAAATGACCCGTTAACCCGGACTTTAGGACCCAGTTTGCACGAAAATGCGTGCCGGAGCCAAAGTCTACTAAATATAGCAAAATTTATGTCAATAAGTCCAAAATGATGATATAAATCCAACAATAATTTAAGAATTGGATTCTGATGAGCCGATCTCAAATGACCTGTTGGCTTTGACAAAAAGGACCCGATTTACACTAAAATGCATGCCGGAGCCACGTTGCTCCAAACTCAACAAATTTTATTTGAAATTTAGGCAGAACGATGCCACAAGTCCATTGGTGGCATCAGAACTGGAATTCGGAGTCTTGGGTTCAAAATTAAAGCTTTACAAGTTGGAAATTACGAATTCGGACGACCAACTTTGGCGACAAATTCAAGCATTCAAACGACCTCACAATGGAACACAATTTTAAACACAAGAAGTTGGTTATACCAGCTATGCATAGGAAATGGGGGTGCGTCAAATGGAGCTACGATGGCAAATAAACAAATCCACGAAGTTGGCTCCACAAAATTGTCAAAATAAATATAATTTATTCGAGCAACTTGGTGGTCATTTTTGATCTATCAAACGATCGAAATAACGGTTGAAATTTAATACGAATGAAGGGGTATATACTGAGATTGATAAGGAAGAATCGGATCAACGATCCAACGATCAGATTTTCCAAAAATTAAGCTCAAAGTCGCTACGATGAGGCACGATTCCTGAGTTCAAAACTCGCACCTTACGATGGGATCTCATACAAAATGCATGAATAGCCTCTATTATGCGTCGGGGAGGAGGGTAGCGGAATGGAGGTGTTTGTCGGGGGTCGCACGCGGTCGTGACAAGGGAGACGACATGGTGGATGCTGTCGATGTCGCGGTGTTGCTGTTTGCTGCGACGCTTGTTCGTACGGTTGTGCTGCTGTGTACGTGCCGGGGTGGCGCTGGCGTATGTGCGGCTGTGCGACGCTCTAAAAGTCGTCAGCGACAATGTTACGGTGGTTGCAGAGGTGGAGGAGGGTACGTTGCTCGTTACCCTTGCCGTGATCGAGATTTTCGAACGGTAGAAAGTGAGGGAGTAATGGCTTGGGTTCCCGGTTTGAAGGAGGAAGGAAGGAATGGAGAGGAGGTTATATATAAAGGAGGAAAAGCATGGTCGTCGCCAGCCTGGAAAGGGAAGTCGCGGCTTTACACGTGTGGTCTACAACTACGTAGAGGCAACGTATGCGCGAGAGCAGACGGGGAGATATACAATATTTCTTTTGAATCTAGTGGATCGGGTATTAGTATGCGGGTTTGGGTTTGCAAGAGGGAACCATTTAGTTGAGTGGCTACTTTTAGTATTTGAAGTTCAAACTTGGGGACAAGGAATTGATGGATCGGGTGCAGATGTGGAAAAATAGAATACCCAATAGCATTCAAGCTGTACTCTTCCATTCCCAAGTTTGGGCTTGGGACAATGAGCTACTTGGTGGGGATTTTGGGCTAGGGGTGATTTAGGACATGGGTTTTAGGGCTGTTGAGCCAAGACAAACAAAAAAGAAGAAAAAAAAGAAAAAAAGAATGGATCATTTCTGAGTCCAATCTAGTTGTGGCCAAGAGAAAAATAGGCCAAGGGGTTAGTTTGAATTTTTGGCTACAAATTTATATACTACGCCCACTAAAATAATTAAAAAATATATAATTTTGTATTTTCCTTCTAAAAATTCTATTTTAATAGGATGCTAAAATTATTTCAACATTCAAGTATCACCCTATATCTAGTTAATAAGAATAAATAAAATAAAATTTAATGACATTAGATATATACTCTAACTAACTATATGTAAAGTAATTCCTAACTTTTATTTTAGTAACATTGGTATATAAATGATTATAAAGTTAATTTACAAAAAATGGGGGGGGGGGGTGTTAGGTGGCTACACTTGGAGTTGGGGGTGTCATAAGAGTGGCCACATGAATTTGGGTTGGACGTTTGGGTTCGATTAGGCTAGGTTTGGGGCTGGGTGCGATCATGACGATAAATTTAGATCAATTATGATCATTGATGAAATACTAGCATGCATGAGCTCAATTGGATGGCACACAAGTGACATGTGCATAGTAGGCTCAAAACAGGTCAAAACCATATATTCGGTCGATTATATTGTGTAACGCCCCAGTCCCAAAATACATAGGACCAAGTACGTGAACATGCCAGCTGCACATATACGAAGAATACTCCAATGTATGGAATCCTCATATATGCACATAAGCTGTAAATAAATAATCACAGGCCAGAATAACATATCTAATCTTATCACAGCTCAACATAGAAGATAATGAAGTCCAAATAAATAAATAAGAGTATCAAAAGATAGCCGGGTGAACATACTCACTCCAAACAGCTATGAAAAATAGTCTCACAAGATCGGAGTCCGACCTCCGCAAAATAGAAAGAAAAGAGATGTAAAATAATATCCACTAATGTTTCAAATATAGAGTAGACTAGAAATCAGTAGTGACTGCCTCGTCATCAATGTAGGATAGCTCCAATGCCGCTCCGTACTCCTGTGGGAAATCGTCTAAACCTGGAGAGATAACCAGGTCCTCAGGGAACATAGCAAGATACAAGAAAACACAATGCCATATAAACTGTGATAATATAATAAGAGAAAAGGTATGCATGCAATCGGGTTCCTGACCATTCTACTGTGAATATGTAGTTGAGATACAATCCTTCGACGCATGAGCCCTGGCTGTAAATGGGATCGACATAGTTCCCATAGAGGGTACCAGGGGCCTACGTCCATAACGCTCGGAAAGCGTCAGAGGGCACCATGTGCAAGGGGCTATGTCCATAACGCTCTGGGAAACGTCAGAGGGCGCCTGGAGCCTGCGTCTCCGGAGGACCGCACAGGTAATCAGGGAAGTAAAAAGAAGCCCATACGTCAGGTATTGTTCTCCCCACCCAATGCCTAGTATCATCATCTCCAAGACTGATATGAACCTCTAGTAACCGTAAAGTCTTCTAACATGCAATACTATTGGCAGTTACTCCTATCCGTCGTATGCTCCATACGTATCGGTGGCCAGCCAACTACGCGGAAATGTGTCCTACATGTGACTCACATCACGTGATACAACAAGTGTCAAGGCCATATAAGATATACCAATACCTCAGCATCAATGGATGGTCTATAAGCTAAGTCAATGCAAGAGAATAAATAAAGCAAGAAAAAAAACGACCGATAGAGTCGCTTGCACCCAAGTGTGACTTGGACGCACAGTTTAAATATCATGAAAGAAAATGATGAAAATAACAACTAAAAATAAGAATATAATAATCACAGAGTAAGTTGGCAAGGTATCTTGCCTGCAGTGCGAGAAGGGCAAATCCAAGAGTAGCAAGTGTCAGCACCAAAACTCACAATTCACAGATGACTCCAAACGCTGAAAAAAATATCAAAAATGATCTCGGTGAAGAAGATATACCTAGGAAATGCCTGTCCAAAAGTCAAATTTTGGAACAGGGGCAAATTCGTAATTTCGGGTCAAAATGATATCCGCCGTTGGACCCGCTTTGCATCGAAATGCGTGCCGAAGTATATGGTCTCTAAAGTCTTCAAGCTACATGTCTATGATTTTAGTTTGAGGAGAGGAACTCAACGGTATGTCCAGTTTTGGATTTCGATGAGCCGTGCACAAAATCGCCCGTTTGAGTGGGTCGCGGGCCCGCCAAAAATGGGTTCCGATTCGACCTTCTCAGAATCGAACCAAACTTGGCACACAGGACCAAAATTTCGATCCGGACCTGTTGACGCAAGTTTTGTCTCGATTCGACGACTGTACACGAAGTTATGGGCAAGTTTGCAAAACGCCGATATGGGGGTATCTCGACGGATACGCGTTGATTTCGTCACGCACACGCGACGAAACTGAGTTCCGTCAATTCCCACACGTCCGCAACGTCCATACGCGCCTTTCGATGCGTATAGCGTGCGACCACGTCGCCCGGTTTGTCGGAGCGCACGCCATATCGGACAAAATTTAGAAAATTAATACAATTAAACACAGGTTTTTCCTCAACTTCAACATCAATCTACTTTTTATACGCAAATCGAAACGATGATCCAAAAGATGCGTTGCGATCTCGGTTATGTTGTCTTTTACTGATTTCAATTAGTTCCTACAGTACTTTACTGCACAGCAAGAAAATTGGCCGACAAGTTGTCGTTTCAAAACAGTTTTTAGTATTACAGAAAACATGTTTTTCTTCAATTTCGTCTCAATTTTTCAAGCCAGTCGATGGTTTGTTTTCGAAATCCACCTGGAGGATCTCGAAGAGGGTCAAGTCTACTTTCCAAAAAATTTTACGGATCGAAAATCGGTGCTACGAGTAAAAAGTTACGTCGTCGGGAAGTAGGATACCTTGAGTGAAAAAACTGCTCCGTGGGTGACGCGTGGCTGACTTCTGATGCTCCGTTCGTCGCGCACAAAGCTCCGTTGCTGGTGAAACAAAGTCGTGGACGAAGAGGGTATAATCAGCCTCAACTTTCGTTTTGGAAGATTAGGGTTTTGAGGCTTGTGGAAAAAGTTACATATATACTAAGTTCGGGTAAAACCTGGTACTACTAGGATTATCATTTAAAGCCCACTACTTCCTTCCCTCGGGTTGGTGTGGTTTAGTTGCTGCGTACAGCAACAGCTTGCATGGGGGCGGGGCCCGCCCTCTAAAGTGGGTGGGTTAATACTTTTTTTTTCCTTTTTCCTTTTCTTTTCTTCACTAGCTGCTGTTTTGGTCGGTCCCTTGGGGCCGACCACCTGTGACATTTTTTTTATTTTTTATAAACTAATAACTATTATATATATCCTATATATATACATATATATATATATATATAAATATATATATATAAATATATATATATATATATATATATATATATATATATATATATATATATATATATATATATATATATATATATATATGAATAAAATTATTAAAAAGAATCCTATAAATTTATAATACGTAACAAAATATTTTTAATAATTTAAGGCAATATTTATTAACAATAAAAATATATCAAGCACAATTATACCTATAATATATATCTATAATCACGAATATACCAATTACCACATTAATTCCGAATAATATCGAAAAAATTATTTTTAAAACACTAAAATATTTATGAAAATATTGGGGGTTTACATCCTACCCAACTTAAAGAAAATTTTATCCTCGAAATTAAACTAAGGTCGGGGGATCAAATGCAATGCATGAAAAATATAAATGCAAGACATACCTTCGCCTTCGAACAACTGCGGGTAGCGATTTCGGATGTCGTCCTCGCGCTCCCAAGTAGACTCCCCTGGCGAGTGATACTTCCTTGCCACGCGAACCAATGGAATAGATTGGTTCCGTAACACCTTCCCTCGGCGATCGAGGATACCTACTGGTTGCTCTTCGTACGACAAGCTCGGTCCAACTGTGATCTCAGAGTGATCAAGCACATGATTGCTGTCCGCCACGTACCTCCTCAGCTGAGATACATGGAATACGTCATGCACTCCCTCCAGCGACGGTGGCAAGGCCAATCTATAAGCAACCTCTCCAACACGTTCCAAGATATCGAAAGGCCCGATGTACCTTGGACTCAACTTGCCACGTCCTCCGAATCGAATCGTGCCTCTAGCGGGGGATATCTTCAAGAACACATGGTCGCCCTCTTTGAACTCCAAAGGTCGACGACGATTATCTGCCCACTGCTTCTGACGATCCTGCGCTGCTTGCAGGTGGTCCTGAATCTTCTTCACTGTCTCCACTGTGCTCAAGACCAACTCGGGACCCAATAGCTGTCGCTCTCCTATGTCGCTCCAACAAACAGGAGACCGACACTTCCTACCATACAATGCTTCAAACGGAGCCATTTGAATGCTCGCTTGATAGCTTTGTTGTAGGAAAACTCAACAAGATGAAGATGGTCCTCCTATGAACCGCCAAAATCAAGCATACACGCTCAAAACGTATCCTCTAGCGTCTGAATGGTACGCTCCGACTGGCCGTCTGTCTGTGGATGGTATGATGTGCTAAACTTCAATCGGGTGCCCAAACTCTCTTGCATGCTCCTCCAAAAGTGCGAAGTAAATCTCGAGTCACGGTCTGACACAATATTAACAGGCACACCATGCAATCTCACAATTTGCTCCATATATATCTCTGCCATTACCTCTGTCGACTGGCCCACTCTAAAAGGTAAGAAATGGGCCGACTTCGTAAGTCTATCAATAATCACCCACACTGCGTGACGTCCTCTAGGACTCCGAGGAAAATCCGTGACGAAATCTATAGTAATGTGCTCCCACTTCCACTCGGAAATGGGTAGCGGCTGTAATAATCCGGCCGTCCTCTGGTGCTCTGCCTTCACTTGTTGACATACCAAGCACTTGGCAACGAAACGAGCTATCTCTCGCTTCATTCCATGCCACCAATAATACTGTCGTAAGTCACGATACATCTTGGTCCCTCCGGGATGAATAGAGTAAGTCGAACTGTGAGCCTCTGCCATAAGCTCCTGACGTAGATCTCCATTGGGTATATAAATGCGATCACCACATCGCAGTATCCCATCTGAGTGGATCCTCAAACCTGTCTGCTCTCCTGCTTCAGTCCTCTCTTTCAGTCGTCGAAATCTAGCATCATTAGGCAAGGCTGCCTTGATGCGCTCTACCAGTGATGATTGCACTTGAAGGTTGGCTAATACGCCATCTGCTCCCGGTAATACTACCTCAATACCAAGCTGCTCCAAGTCTCTAATCAGCTCTTTTTGTGTAGTCAAAAAGTATGCCATGGGCTTACGGCTTAATGCGTCTGCCACGACATTAGCCTTGTCCGGATGATAATGTAGCTCAATCTCATAATCCTTCATCAACTCCAACCTACGTCGCTGTCGCATATTCAACTCTTTTTATAGTGTAGATATCAACCTTCTCGCTGTACAAGTAGTGTCTCCATAGCTTCAAAGCAAAGATAACCGCTGCGAGCTCTAGATCGTGGGTCGGATAATTCTTCTTATGCACTCTCAACTGTCGCGATGCATAAGCTACTACACGACCGTGCTGCATCAATACACATCCTAATCCCTTCCCGGATGCGTCGCTGTAGATCACAAATCCTCCTGGGCCCGAGGGTAGTGTCAAGATCGGTGCTATGGTCAATCGCTTTTTCAACTCGTCAAAAGTGGCTTGACACTCGTCTGTCCATACAAACTCCTGATCCTTGCAAGTCAATCAAGTCATAGGCCCCGCTATTCGAGAGAAATCTTCTATAAACCGTCGGTAGTAACCCGCAAGTCCGAGGAAAATTCTCACTTCAGAAGCTGTTGTGGGAGCAGGCCATAATTTGACTGCTGTGATCTTCTCTGGGTCTACCGATATACCATCGCCCGTAACAATATGACCAAGGAATGATACCTCCTTGAGAAAGAAATCATACTTGCTAAGCTTCACAAAGAGTCTCTCGTTCCTCAATGTTCCCAAAACTATCCGTAGATGCTGCTCATGCTCCTCTTGACTCTTGGAGTAAATCAAAATATCGTCTATAAAGACTACTACAAATTTGTCCAAATATTGGTGAAAGATCTTGTTCATTAAATTCATGAAAACTGCGGGAGCGTTGGACAAACCGAAAGGCATGACCAAGAACTCATAGTGTCTATACCTCGATCGAAAGGCCGTCTTGGCAATATCTTCCTTCCGAACCTTCAATTGGTGATAGCCCGATCGTAAGTCAATCTTGGAGAATACTTTTGCTCCACTCAGTTGGTCAAATAGATCGTCTATACGCGGCAAGGGATACTTGTTCTTCACCGTCACCGTATTCAATGCTCTGTAGTCTATGCACATGCGCACTGTCCCGTCTTTCTTAGGCATAAAAAGAAGGGGTGCTCCCCATGGTTACGCACTGGCACGAATAAATCCCTTCTCTAATAAGTCATCAATCTGCATCTTCATCTCTACCAACTCCTTGGGTGCCAGACGATATACTCGAGATGAAATAGGCTAGGCTCCGGGAATAAGCTCAATAGAAAACTCAATATCTCGGTCAGGTGGTAGTCCTGGCAACTCCTCGGGGAATACATCCTCGAACTCGGTGATAATAGGGTGCTGTGGGGTATCATGCATCATTATATGTGTTCCCGATGTGGGTGCATCACAACTATCTCTGTCTTCTTTGGTGAACTCAAACTCTGCCGCATTCGGTGGTCTAAAGATAATACTGCTCCTATGGCAGTCGATGAGAGCAAAATGCTGGCTCAACCAGTCCATTCCAAGAACCACATCAAATGTCGGCATAGGGAATACAAGAAGTCGTGCCACCATCTCTCTACTATTTATCACTATAGGACAAAGTCTACAAACACCACTAACAGGTACAACTCCTTCTCCAGTGAGGATTTTAACATTCTTAGCTAAGGGTGTGATGGGAATGCTGTGTATAGTGGCAAAACTAGTGGCTATAAATGAATGTGTGGCTCTAGTATCAAATAATGTAATAGCAGGAAAGGATGCAACTAGAACCATACCTGCTATAACCTCCGCCTCTGTCTCTATATCCTCAACAGCAAGTGAGAATGCCTGTCCATAATTTTGTCCCGGGCCCTGAGCTCTGGCCTTGTTGTACTGTGTGCCTTGGGGAGGCAATGGTGGACGAGGTGCTCCTGCTATAGGCCGTGGTGCTGGGAGAGCTGGGGCTTTGGGTCTCGGGTTCTGCCGAGCTTGTACTATTGCATGTTGCTCCGGACAATCCTTGAGCATGTGCTGATTGGATCCACACCTCAAGCATAATCCAAGGCGAGTCCTGCAGTCGTTCTGGATATGTCTTTGTTTTCCGCAGTAATGGCAAACGGGCTTTTGATAAGGTGAGGGCCTCTGCTGGAACTGTCCTGTGGCCCTCCTAATAGGTCCACTCTGAGTGGCTCAGGTTGGTGTAACTGCTGGGATATGGCGCCTCGATGTTTGCTGCTGTTCCTTGCGAAGAATCTCCTGAGCACGAGCTTCTTCCAAGACAGCTGAATGGGAGACTCGAGACTGGGTAGTCATATAAGACTTGAGCTCTGGTGCAAGCCCCTGGTGAAATCTTCTCGCCTTATCTAACTCTTTCGGAATCAATCCCGCACCAAATCGACTCAGACGATTGAACTCCGAGTCATACTCATCAACTGTCATATTCCCTTGCTTCAGATGAAGGAACTGGTCATAGAGACCATCTCGAACATGAATAGGGAAGAATCTCTCATAAAATGCATCATAGAACTACTTCCAGGTGATCCCAGTGCCTAATCGTCTCTCTTCCACCTTCCACCAGTGGTAAGCATTATCTTCTAACAGTAGGTCCACTGCTGTCATCCAATCTTGAGCTGGCAACTGGGATGCCTTCAGTAGCTTCTCGGTACTAATAAGCCACTGTGACACCTCTAGTGGCTTCTCCGTTCCTCTAAAGGCCTTGGGGTTCTTATCTGTGAAATTCTTGATAGAGCCTTCATAAGGATGCAGAGCCGGTGCTGGTGCTGGTACTGGAGGTGGTAGTGGAGGTCTAGCCAATGCTGCCATCATTGTCTGTCTCATCAGCTCAGTCTGCTGCCACTGAGCCTGCATCATGGCGTACATGAATTGGGAAGTAGGGCTCCCATCAGTCGGTGGTGAAGGCATCTGAGGTCCCGACTGTGGGGGAAACTATTGAGGGAATGGTGGGGGAGGTGGTACTGTCCCTCCTAAGGGTGTTGTAGGGACCTACCCAGTTTGATTGGATGGGGGAGCTTGAGTCTCTTGGTGCACCGTTGTTGGAGGTGTGGGAGTCTGCTGCTGTCCAGGCTGGTATGGTGTCACTGGAGTCATCGGAGGATTCTGTCCCTCCGGGTTGGCCTCTTCGCCAGATATGAGGGCCAAGGCAGAAGAATGTCCGCTTCTTAGATTCATACTGTTGGCACGAAGAATAATGGGACGACATTAAGAAAGGTTAGATATGAGATAAATCAAATAATCAAGAAAGTTTCAAAAGATTGGAAGTCAAGAGGTAGTAGTAGTTCTGGATGAGATATTCCTATTCCTATATGCAGGCTTGTTGGGCACAGTCATGTAACCCAACAATATTATCGTTGATCTGCATGGGCCACCACAAAAACATGTAATGCCCCAGTCCCAAAATACATAGGACCAAGTACGTGAACATGCCAGCTGCACATATACGAAGAATACTCCAATGTATGGAATCTTCATATATGTACATAAGCTGTAAATAAATAATCACAGGCCAGAATAACATATCTAATCTCATCACAGCTCAACACAGAAGATAATGAAGTCCAAATAAATAAATAAGAGTATCAAAAGATAGCCGGATGAACATACTCACTCCAAACAGCTATGAAAAATAGTCTCACAAGATCGGAGTCCGACCTCCGCAAAATAGAAAGAAAAGAGATGTAAAATAATATCCACTAATGTCTCAAATATAGAGTAGACTAGAAATCAGTAGTGACTGCCTCGTCATCAATGTAGGATAGCTCCAATGCCGCTCCGTACTCCTGTGGAAAATCGTCTAAACCTGGAGAGATAACCAAGTCCTCATGGGACATAGCAAGATACAAGAAAACACCATGCCATATAAACTGTGATAATATAATAAGAGAAAAGGTATGCATGCAATCGGGTTCCTGACCATTCTACTGTGAATATGCAGTTGAGATACAATCCTTCGACGCATGAGCCATGGCTGTAAATAGGATCGACATAGTTCCCATAGATGGTACCAGGGGCCTACGTCCATAACGCTCGGGAAGCGTCAGAGGGCACCATGTGCAAGGGACTATGTCTATAACGCTCTGGGAAACGTCAGAGGGCGCCTGGAGCCTGCGTCTCCGGAGGAGCGCACAGGTAATCAGGGAAGTGAAAAGAAGCCCATACGTCAGGTATTGTTCTCCCCACCCAATGCCTAGTATCATCATCTCCATGACTGATATGAACCTCTAGTAACCGCCAAGTCTTCTAACATGCAATACTATTGGCAGTTACTCCTATCCGTCGCACGCTCCATACGTATCGGTGGCTAGCCAACTACGCGGAAACATGTTCTACATGTGACTCACATCATGTGATACAACAAGTGTCAAGGCCATATGAGATATACCAATACCTCAACATCAATGGGTGGTCAATAAGCTAAGTCAATGCAAGAGAATAAATAAAGCAAGAAGAAAAACAACCGATAGAGTCGCTTGCACCCAAGTGTGACTTGGACGCACAGTTTAAATATCAGGAAACAAAATGATGAAAATAAAAACTAAAAATAAGAATATAATAATCACAGAGTAAGGTGGCAAGGTATCTTGCCTGCAGTGCGAGAAGGGCAAATCCATGAGTAGCAAGTGTCAGCACCAAAACTCACAATTCACAGATTACTCCAAACGCTGAAACAAACATCAAAAATGATCTCAGTGAACAAGATATACCTGGGAAATGCCTGTCCAAAAGTCAAATTCTGGAATAGGGGCAAAATCGTAATTTTGGGTCAAAACGATGTCCACCGTTGGACCCGCTTTGTACCGAAATGCGTGCCAAAGTCTATGGTCTCTAAAGTCGTCAAACTACATGTCTACGATTTTAGTTTGAGGAGAGAAACTCAACGATATGTCCAGTTTTGGATTCCGATGAGCCGTACACAAAATCGCCCGTTTGAGTGGGTTGCGGGCCCGCCAAAAATGGGTTCCGATTCGACCTTCTCAGAATCGAACGAAACTTGGCACACAGGACCAGAATTTCGATCCTGACCTGTTGGCACAAGTTTCATCTCGATTCGACGACTGTACACGAAGTTATGGGCAAGTTTGCAAAACGCCGATACGGGGGTATCTCGACGGATACGCGTTGATTTCGTCGCGCACACGCGACAAAATTGAGTTCCGTCAGTTCTCACACGTCCGTAACGTCCATACGCGCCTTTCGATGCATATAGCGTGCGACCACGTCTCCCGGTTTGTCGGGGCGCACGCCATATCGGACAAAATTCAGAAAATTAATACAATTAAACACAGGTTTTTCCTTAACTTCAACATCAATCTACTTTTTACACGCAAATCAAAACGACGATCCAAAAGATGCATTGCGATCTCGGTTATGTTGTCTTTTACAAGTTTTAATTAGTTCCTACAGTACTTTACTGCACAGCAAGAAAATTGGCCGACAAGTTGTCGTTTCAAAACAGTTTTTAGTATTACAGAAAACAGGTTTTTCTTCAACTTCGTCTCAATTTTTCGAGCAAGTTGATGGTTTGTTTTCGAAATCCACCTGGAGGATCTCGAAGAGGGTCAAGTCTACTTTCCAGAAATTTTACGGATCGAAAATTGGTGCTACGAGTAAAAAGTTACGTCGTCGGGAAGTAGGGTACCTTGAGTGGAAAAACTGCTCCGTGGGTGACGCGGGGCTGACTTCTGATGCTCAGTTCGTCGCGCACAAAGCTCCGTTTCTGGTGAAATGAAGTCATGGACGAAGAGGGTATAATCAGCCTCAACTTTCTTTTTGGAAGATTAGGGTTTTGAGGCTTGTGGAAAAAGTTACATATATACTAAGTTCGGGTAAAACCTAGTACTACTAGGATTATCATTTAAAGCCCACTACTTCCTTCCCGCGGGTTGGTGTGGTTTAGTTGCTGCGTACAGCAACAGCTTGCATGGGAGCGGGGCCGCCCACTAAAGTGGGTGGGTTAATACTTTTTTTTTCTTTTTCCTTTTCTTTTCTTCACTAGCTGCTGGGGCCGACCACCTGTGACATTTATTATTTTTTTATAAACTAATAACTATTATATATATCCTATATATATATATATATATATATATATATATATATATATATATATATGAATAAAATTATTAAAAAGAATCCTATAAATTTATAATACGTAACAAAATATTTTTAATAATTTAAGGCTATATTTATTAACAATAAAAATATATCAAGCACAATTATACCTATAATATATATCTATAATCACGAATATACCAATTACCACATTAATTCCGAATAATATCAAAAAAATTATTTTTAAAACACTAAAATATTTAGAAAATATTAGGGGTTTACAGATTGGATAGATATCGGGTCCCGAAATTAAATTGGAAGTTAGGTCAAGTTTTACAGTAGATGGTGAAATGGCCTAGATTGACCAGAAAGTTGTTCGATGCAAATAGAATGCAAAGAAAAAAGTTTGAGTGGGACATGATATATCAAAATAAAGATAATCTTGTCTACTGCAGAACTCATGAAAAAAGTTTTGAGAGATTGACATCCCTGGCGCTCCAAAAATTAAAGTCACGGAAAGGTACATTTAATGATCAAAACTAATTATAATAAAATTATTTATTGAAAATAATTCATTTAAAATTTTTAAAAGAAACCCTAAAATTCAAGGGCCTCACATCTTACCCACCTTAGAAAATTTCGTCCTCGAAATTACACTTAGGCATAGAGTAAAAATGTTAGAAGATTTATATCTAATAGAGTCAAGTATGACTAGTCGTATATGGTTCAAGTAGCACATCGATGCTACTAGTATCTGAGTGCCATGGTATACTAAACACTCAACTTATAAACACGACAACAATTTATGGTCGTGATTCTACTAGCAGGTTTTCTGGGATAACATATTTTCTAAGAAGAAATACGAGAATATAGGTATTACAAACTGTAATATTCTATGGAAACTTAGGTACCATCATGGAACCGTTGGTCAATAGCTCTATAAGAGTATTATTATCAATCCAGTGCTACCCCTATATGGGTCAAGGTATCAACAGGTTAGAAAAAATGTCTCGGTTGGATATAACTAGAATGAGGTGGTATAGAGGGGTTTATAATTGCAAAAGAATAAGACAAGTACGAGAGAATCACGAACAGAGAAGTTACAAGTTTTGGTAAGAAGGAATTTTTGCAGGAATAAGGTATAACTTAGGTAGATACTTGATTCAGGAAATTAGAAGAAATGGTGCCTATGGTAATACGAATATTAGGCACAAAGAGGTATAAAAATCAAGGATTTGATTTTGAGATTATGTCATAATTAGGGAAGGTATAAGATCATTCTCGATCTCATAGTTGGAATGACCATGAAGTTGTGATCCCTAATCATAGGATAGGAGGTTAAGGGGTGAAAAGATAGTGACACGGTCTGAAGCTACAACTCTAAGAGATTGCACACTAGTTCATACTGTGGTTTAGCCTATCTATCAGGTTTCTAGGATAACACATGATTTCTTAAACATGGCTAGCCTAGTCTTAATCCAGAATATAACTAATAGTATTTTGAAGGTATACTATCTTATCTCTTTTCCTCTAGTACTCTCCATGGTCTAGCCTTCTCAATTGTAACTTCCACTAACACAATATCGAGCTCCTCATAATATAATCTGTCAAGGTCTTCAAACGTCCTAGATTCTCGAATTCAACACAACATTAAATCCTTACGTTTTTCTCCGTCTATGGAACATCTTTATCTTAGAAATTATCATCCACTATGACTCTAGATTATATTCATCAATCTATTTTAGGGCTCTCTACCTTTCTATCTTAAAATTCTTGTTTTCTTCTCATCTCATACAGTTTTATTTCTTGTCCTTATTTTTTCTCAGTGTCTTAATCATGATCATATACCTCCTTATGGTGCTGGTTTCCTAATATATTGCTACATTATAAACATTTTTTTCTTCACTTTTATCTTGTCACAAAATTTGTATCATCTATTTCTTCAAGATAACCTGCTCCTTCTTTATTCATATCTAAAATTTCAGATTGGGTTTTACGACTACACAACTTCCGTAGGATATAACCCTCGTTAAATCATCATGATTGCACATGGTCTTTGTTTTAACTGGTTCTTCTTAATTTATTTATGTACCTTTTCCTGCAATTCCAACCTTGTCCCTTTTTAATTGTTCAAGCTAATCCTGATACTGCTCTATAGATTTCTTTCTTCTTGTATATCTCCTACGTACACCTTAAACCAACCACAAATGTTACAATTACAATTTTCAGGGTTTCTAGCTAACTTCCATCGACGAGGGGTTTAGTAATCTGCCATTTGAGGTACAACTTTCTAACTCTAGTCCTAAGTCCCTGACTAACCAAGAAAGTCATAGTCAATACTTAAACTCAACCAATCTCTTGAAGTCTATCACATACTCCTACAAGTTATAGGTCAAATTACTTTGCAACATAATCAATGATTCTACCCCTTCTAATCATAAACTAATTATTCATCCCTTACAAGAATGCCTAACTATTTTAGTCATATCTGTTAGGGAAGATTTTAGGCTGGATCAAATAAATACTTATTTCTGATACCTCTATCATAGTATAACTATATTGGTCAATCTTCTAGTCCCAATTTCTATCCTTTCCTCAAATCATATCATTTAGTAATTCTATTGTAGAGATAGCACTATTCTGATCTTTGTTTAGTCCCAAGTCAATCTATGCAATTTTCTAATCGTGTCTGTAGTCATCTCAATAATTACTAAAATTTCTTCCAATATATCTATAAATATGTAAACCTCTAATTTAATTCTAGATGTTCTTGTCAAGGGTTCTCTCCTTCAATCAAAGGATTTTCTTATAGAAGCTAAATCTTCATAGAAATGCCATACGATTCCTATCGTTTCATCTAGTAGATCATTCGTCTATCCAACCCGTATGTGCCTTAAATAATCACCTACAGAATATTATATCTATCTTAGTCACAATCTATGATAAGAAATTACTGAAATAATTGTAAAACAAGTGTTCGTCCCTCCGAGAAAGGAAAAGACAAGAATTCAAAAATAGGAGTCAAGAATGGGATGATTGAGTACAAATACGATTTTTAATGGAGGTAATAGAAGTTAAAGGAATTTTCAATAGCAGTAGCGGATTGAGATCATAATATATTATCCTATCGTAGGCCTACTTGGTACAGTAATGTAACCAAAACAGCTAACTCGACCTGCATGGGCCACCACAAAAACCATGTCACGCTCCAGTCCCAAAATACGTGGGACCGAGCCACGTGGCATTGGCTAGCTACATATTCAACCAGGCTCCAGTCCGACTAGAATACGTATAAGCTGTTCGAAATGGTGTAACTATCACTATATCAACTCTATATCTCAATCCAAGTAACAGAAATATAAGAAAGGGAAATATGAATACTAGTTTGCAGCCCAATAATCATACTCGCCCGAGTAGACTCGAATAGAATAAATATGAGTCTATAAACACTAGGCTACTAAGCAGATACAAATAACAGAAAATAAAACATATAACTCTGAAAGAATGAATACCTGATATAAAATGAGTACCAACAATAATCCAGCGAGGCGCTCTAAAAACCTACTCAGCCAACCTGGAAGGAAACCAGGTCCTCAGCAGGACCTAACAAGATACATAATATACATGCTGCTATGAAGTACAGTAGATATCATGTGTAGATAGAATCATGTGATCCAGGGTAATACACAGGTGATCAAGTAACACTACTACTAGGCCAACCATCTAGTCTGTGTGATATGCAAATGAGGACACCTTTCGATGCGAGGGCTCTCCAAATATAAAATTCGTAGCTCCAGTATAGAGACTCCTGGGATGCAGGATCGTAGCTCCGGTATAGAGACTCCCGATAAATAAGAGAGGCACGTAACTCCGATAACAAAATCTCTCAAATAAGGATATATATAATAATAAGTACATAGTGATATATGCATAGTAGCCCTCTCGCCTAGTAACTGTCCTTTCCACCCTACTGTCCGTGTGTATCCACGACATATCGAGTCCGACTCTAATGAAAGATAAGTCCAAATGTCCAGTCAAAACATTTACACAGGAGATCCAACATCAGTAACATCCAGAGGTCATAAGAGTCACCTATAAGCCATGTAGTACAAATCTATGTAATCAGGTCTATGTGTCAGCAGGTAAAATCATGAGAGTGTACTGATAATAAACAGGTAAATCATGTACAGTATATCCAGTGTGAATCGACTAATAAGAAACTATAAGCATGTAGATACTGTAAATCATGTTGGCAAGGTATACTTGCCCGGAGTTGTCCAACCTGTGCTGAGACTGTACTACCAAGGTCTATGTCACTATCTATGAGAACTACATTCCATGCAAATATCTATCAACCTAAATCATAAACAAATATATATCACACACTAAAGTACACGTATGACTAATAACTCCCACCTAGGGAGCTTGGGTCGTTCTAGTCGCATATGACCTTGGGTTATCTAAGACACCTGTTAACTATATCACCTAGAACTAGGTCACACTGGTCACTATAATTCATTATTGGTTAATAATAGGAATTATAATTTATAGGTTATTAAAATACCTCGTTATTCGTATAACGAAATCTGCGACACACAAATCGAGACAAGATAGTCAACTGTAAGGTAAATAATCTTATCTTGACGATCCACATGGTTACCTTGTCAATTTAAGCGATGTGAGATCACTGGAATCGACTGATCTCAGTTTTGACGTACGGATTCCGAAATACGAACATAAATAGGAAATAGTTATAAATAATAGTGATACATAAAGGTAAATCTACAGATGTCATCGGATGATGAAACAAATATTATAAACGTGTCCAGAATGGTCAAATTAGCTAGGTTAGCCTATCTATAAGTTCAATTTGGACACAAGGGTAAAACAATAATTTTGGATCAAAATAATGTCCGTCGTTGGATCCGCTTTGCACCAAAAAATGTGTCAGGATAAAAGTTCTCTAAACCTAGAAAATTATATGTCCACGAGTCTAGAATGACGATACGAACCAACGATATATCCGGAATCGGATTCCGATGAGTCGATCTCAAAATGACCCGTTGACCCGGACTTTGGGACCCGATTTACACGAAAATGCGTACCGGAGCCAAATATTACTAAATCTAGCAAAATATATGTCATTGAGTCTAGAATGACGATGTGAACCAAACGATATATCTAGAATTGGATTACGGTGAGCCGATCTTAAAATGACCCGTTGGCTCAGACAAAAGGGACCCGATTTGTACCGAAATGCGTCCCGAGGCCACATTACTCCAAACTCAACAAATTTTATATAAATTTTAGGCAGAATGACCCCACGAGTCCACTGGTGGCATCAGAACTGGAATCTGGAGTCATGGGTTCAAAATTGGAACTTTACAAGTTGAAAATTATGAATTCGAACGACCAACTTTGGCGACGAATTTAACCATTCAAACGACCTCACAATGGAACAAATTTTTAAATACAAGAAGTTGGCTATACCAGCCGTACATAGGAAATGGTAGCGCATAAAATGGAGCTACAACGATAGAGAAACAAATCTATGAAGTTGGCTCCACAAAACTGTCAAAATAAATACAATTTATTCGAGCAACTTGGTGGTCAGTTTTGATCTATAAAATGATCGAATTAACGATTGAAATTTTAGGTGAACGAAGGGATATATATACCGAGAGAAGAATCGGATCGACGATCCGACGGTCGGATTGTCCAAAAATTATGCCCAAAGTCGCTGCGAAGAGGCACGATTCCTGAGTTCAAAACTTGCGTGTTACGACGGTATCTCGTGCAAAATGCACGAATAGCCTCTATTACGCATCGGGGAGAAGGGTGGCGGCATGGAGGTTTTCGTTAGGGGTCTTGTGCAGTCGCGGCAAGGGAGACGGCGTGGTGGATGCTACCGCTGTCGCGGTGTTGCCGTTTGCTGCGGTGCTTTTTTGTGCGGCTATGCTGCCTTGTACGCGCCAGGGTGGCACTAGAATACGTGCGGCTGTACGATGCTCTAGCAGTCATCAGCAATGATGCTGCAGTGGTTGCAGAGGTGGAGAAGGGCTACGTTGCTCGTTACCCTCACCGTGGTCGAGATTTTCGAATGATGGAAAGTGAGGGAGTGACGGCTAGGGTTCCTGGTTGGAGGAGGAAGAAAAGAATAGGGATGAGGCTATGTATAGAGGGGAAAAATCATAGTCGTTGCCAGCCTGGAGAGGGAAGTCAGGAAAGTACATGCGTAGTCTACAACTGTACAGAGGCAGCGTACGTGCGGGAGCAGGCAGAGAGATATACAGTGTTTCTTTTGAATCTAGTGGATCAGGTGTTAGTGTGCGGGTTCGGGTTTACTGTCACGACCCACACCCGGATATACGGGTATGAATACGTGGGCCACGCCCAGCCTACGCCGCAGTATCGGCGGTAGAACGTTGTCCAGTATACTATACTAACTACAATATTTAAGATCCATATCTATGAAATGTACTCATGTCACATCATGAAAACTAAGGAAGATAAGACAAAAAATAATTACAATATTACTAGAACAACTAGAATCTACAATGATCATAAGACAGGAAAATAAAGAAGGAACAACAAGACTAACTAAGGATAACTACCAGGCAACTCACATAGAAGAATAGTGAGATCCACCTCAGCTAGCAACATCATGTAGTCCAAAACTGAGGGCACAACTACTCCTAAAATTTTGTCAACATATCCAGTCAGGATGGAACGAGCACAAATCTTAAATAACAGTTCTAATTATACGATATTAAAAATGTAGTAGTAAATCTAGAGCTAGAACAAGGCAAGTAAAACTGATCATGGCATGTACAAGAATCAAGAATCATATATCTAGGTGTGTGAGTACTAGCTACAACATGTGGCCGGATTGGGTCTGCACAAGGTTATGATCTAGCCAACCATACGTGTGGTGTATGATTGGCATTCACAAGGTTCACAAGATATACAAGGCGGGTATTGACAACACATCTACACTAATACTCTTCGTCCCCGACTAGTATAGTGGATCCAACCATGACACATCATGACACGCGATTCTCTGAAAGGGTAGCTAGCCTTCGCAGGAATCGTGTCTATACAATGCACAAGGAACAAGAAAGACTTGTACAAGATATACCAAGGAGAGCGAGAAATAATATCTCATGAGGGGATCCAGGAAAATACCAATCCGTGCGAACAATGTGTCAAGAGAACAAGGATATCTACACTAAATACAAGAAACATAGACGATATCATAAAACAGAAATATTATCAGAGAATGTACTCGCCTAAGATCTGGTGGAATATGTCAACTGGTCCAAGAACAGTGCCTCGAGGACCTATAGGTGGAATACTGTATCAATATAAGGGTTTGGAAGTAAAATCAACTCATACTAAGTCAACCAGGTCACAAGAAGTCAAACCAAGTCAAACTAGGTCAAGACAAGTCAAACTAGGTTAATCTAAGTCAAGGGTTGACTTACAGTTGACTTTTGGTCAACTGTCAACTCTGATCAAATTTGACTAACGTTGACTAACAGTTGACTTTGGGTCGACTGGTCAACTTCGGTCAAGTTCTGGTCAATTTTAGGCTACGGTTGACTTCCGGTTGACTTTTGGTCAAAATAGTCAACTGTGGTCAACCAAGGTCAAAACTAGTCTAACCTAGGTCAAATATTGACTCTACTTCGACGTTCAGTCAAAGTAGTCAACCATGGTCAAACTGGGTCAAATCTAGTCTCTATAAACATTCACAGGGTCAACTTATGAATTTCAGTGATTTAGAAATCACTGAAATCGACGGGTCTCTAAAACAACCAAAATGAGAAAATATTATAATAATAGGGTAAAAACCTACAGATATTGTAGGATGGTGAAACAACCATTACCAACGTGTCCAGAATGGTCAAAATAGCTAGAATAGCCTGTCCAAAAGTCCAATTTGGATACAGGGACAAAACGGTAATTTCGGGTCAAAATAATGTCCGCCGTTGGACACACTTTGTACCGAAAAGCATGTTAGGATAGAAGTCTACAAAACCTAGCAAATTATATGTCCACGAATCCAGAATGACGATACGAACCCAACGGTATGTCAAAAATAGGATTCCGATGTGCCGATCTCAAAATGATACGTTGACGCGGACAATTGGAATCCGGTTTGCACGGAAATGCGTGTCAGAGCAATTGTCTTCAAAACTCAGCAAATTTTATGTCAACGAGTCCAGAATGACGATACGAACTCTACGGTATATCCGAAATTGGATTCCGATGAGCCGATCTCAAAGTGACCCGTTGACTCAGAAAATGGGATCCACTTTGCACCGAAATGCGTGCCAGGGCCCACGTTCTCCAAATCTAACAAACTTTATATGAATATATTCCAGAACGACGCCACGAGTCTACTGTTGGTGTCAGAAATTGAATCCGGAGTCCCAGGTTCAAAATCGGAATTTAACAAGTGCAATACTAAGAATTCGAATGGCCAACTTTGGCGTCGAATTCGACCGACCTAACAAGCCCAAACTGAAATGAAATCTAAAGGGGGAAGGAAGAGGGTTATACCAGCTGTGCACCGGAACTGACGGTGCGTAAAACGGAGCTGCGACGGTGGAGTTACGCGTCGACGAAGTTGGCATCGTAAAACTATACATAATTAAACGGTCAACTTTGCGGCCAGATTTGATGTATCAAACGACAGAATTAACGGGCGAAATTTGACAGAGGCGAAGGAGTATATACCGAGATTGAGAAGGAAGAAACGGATCGCCGATCCAACGGTCGGATTCCCCGGGAAACGCGAACGAAGTCGCTGCGACGAGGCGCCAATTCTGGACTTCGCGCGCGCGCGTGTCGACGGAATTTCGTGAAAAATGCACGAATCGCCTCGACGGCGCGTCCCGGAGGACGTTGGCCGCCACGGGAGGGTGCGGAGGTGTGCGCCCGGCCAGGGGGGGCCGGCCATGCGGTGGCTCGCGGCCATCCGCCGGCGGCGGCGGCGCTGAACCGCCGGCCTGGGCGCGCGGGGTACCGCTGCCCCCTGCTGCAGCTGCTGCTGCATGGCGCTATTGCAGCTCGCCGTGCGCGCGGCAGCGCAACCATGTGGCAGCGGCAGTGGTGCAGCGGGGCACGACGGCAAGCGTCGCGGCCACGGCGCCCGGCGGCTGGGGTGGTGGTGCGTGAAGGTGATGATGAGGGTGGTGTTGATGGAATGGTGAAGGTGAAGGTGATGATTAATGGTGATGGTGGTGGAACGATGGAGAAGTAAGGAAGATGGAGGCTGGGCTATGCTCGGAAGGAGGTTGGGAGCTGTCGGCCATGGGAGATGTGGGAAGCTCGGCTAGGAAAGGGTGTTGTGGTGTTTAGAGAGAGAGAGAGAGAGAGTGTGAGGAATTAATATTTGAGTGTGTGTGTGTGTATATTAATGTATAAAGAGAGTGAGAGAGATATTATTAGAGAGAGAGGAGAGATATTTTAGAGAGAGAATAAAGAGAGAGGGGGTGTTCGTACACAGCAAGGGGGGGTTGTGTGTGCTGGGGTGAGAGAGAGATTTACATATTTGAGAGAGAGATATTTTACAAATATATATGTATATATATATATTATGTAAAAGAGAGGTAGAGATATTTATATAAAATAACGTATTCTCAAATAGGGAAAAATACAGACACATCAGGGGGATGTATGGGCAGTCATGGTAGGGTCCACGCCAAACTGGGTCGGACGTTGGGCCAAGTTTGGACAAGGTCGAGGCCAAGATTTAATTAATTAATAAATTAAACAATTTAAATCATGGATGAAATAGGAGCACAAGGGAGGTCGAAATTGTGGCACGGAAGTGGCACCTGTATAGTTTACTCAAAACAGGCCAGGGCCATATATTGGGTCGTCTGGATTGGACCGATGTCGGGCCCGGAAATTAAATTGGAATTTAAATCACGAATTACGGCAGACGATAAATTGGTCTAAATTGACCCGAAAGTTGCGCGAAGAAATTGGAGCACAAGGAGACAAGTTCGAGTGGGACACGATATATCAATATGAAGATAATCTCGTCTACTACAAACTTCAAGAAGGAAGTTTCCTGAGACTGGCATCCCTGATGCTCTAGAATTTCAAGTCACGGTAAAGAGCATTTAATGATCGAAATTAACTATATAGAAATGAATTATTGAAAATAATTCATTAGAAAATTCGAAAAAAAAATAATTCGGGAAATTCAGGAGGCTTACATCCTATCCACCTTATAAAAATTTTGTCCTCGAAATTAAAGCTTGGTAGTGGGGTTAAAAATGATAGAAAATTTAGGCAATAATTTAGGCACGATCCAAGAATACGAGTTTGCACGATCAAGATAATCGATTTAAAATTGTTCAGGCACGATGAGGGATTTGGCACGGTAGAATGATAATACGAACAAAATCATATGTGCATGATTTCAAAATAAGTCAAGTCATTGGGGCACGATTTTAGAGACGATTAAGAGAATCGAAGATATAATTGAAGTTCAAGTACGGGGTGATCTGTAGGACTTAGGTTGATGGAAATCAACCTGAAAGTCACACATGCTCGATCAAGATGAAAAGCTAAACATGACCAAAACAAGTTTTGGCATAGTTAAGATAAAATTTCAGACATAAACAAAATCGAAGTCAAGGTCTTATAGGCCCGATCAAGATTAAGGAGGATGATTAATAAAATCATGAAATACGATCCAAGTTCGAACGCGATTGAAATCGAAAATAGTCTAAGTTCACTTGGCACGATTTGAGGGTTAAGATTATCAAGATCATGAAAATCAAAGTTGGACAGTCATGATCTAAAACAGGGCTAAGAGAAGCAAATGGAGAAAAAAAATTTGAGAATAGCACGATTGAGAGATAGATTTGATAGAAATCAGATTATAGGTCACATAAGCACGATCAAGATCCAAGTTCAGTTATGAAAGACGATAAAATCATGAATTCGAAATCAAGGTCCTAAAAGCACAATTTAGGAAGGAACCCAAGTCACAAGGAATTTGAAGTCATCTAGAGTATAGTCAGCAACAAGACTCTTTGGCACGATAAACAAGACGACCAAAATTGATTGGTTATGGACAGAAGGGAATCAAAATCTTAACAATATCAAAATTTAAGAAACAATTTAGATATGAAAATTTTAAAAAATTTCAGAGTTTTTAAGTGTAGATGACAGATGTAGATACGAGATAGGTGATTTGTGTAATCAAGAAATAGCTAAACAAGGCAAAGAAAATGACGGTAAGATGAGAAAATCAGCATGCGATGGGAGAGAAAATAATGATAAACAATAAATAATGGTAGGAATTATCTTGCTCAATTGGTAAAAGAAGTGAATCAACTTAAGATATGACCTGATAACCATACACGTCTATCCAAAATCATGTTGCCAGAATTCTCGCCACACCAGTAAGCATAGCGATAATAAACAATGAAATCCATAACTATGGTATACACCCTATAATCATGTCATCTAGATTCCTTACCACGCCAACCGGTATGGCTGCAAGAGAATCTAAATGACATAACTAGGATAGTATATCCAAATCAGGCTCCATGTCCTTGCCTCGCTAGCTAATATGACTGCGATGAATTCTAAACTCCATAAATAAAGTAGACACTTACTGTTCTCATCGTCCTCGTCCAAAATATGTTTATCAGGATATCTTAACTCAATTCTTAAAAGAATTATCCAAAACAAAATCAAAGGTCAATAACGAATATTAAGATTTAAAATTCAACAACAAGTCAAGGATAAGTTAATAGAAACAACGGAAACAACTTCCGAGATAGGGTTCAGAGGAAAATCTCAGGGAAAGTCCCGAGGGTACTACCTAGGTCAAGATAGAAAATGGTGGAATATAATCTAAAACAAACCTCGACCATGATACGAGGTTGGTAAATCATATTCTCCCCAACCTAGATGATATACAAGTTCAACTTATACCTTCCCTTTGGGGTCCACAAACTCATCCCAAGAAGGAATAAAGTTTGATACGGACAGATATTTCAGAAATCAGGACGAATGGAAACAAGTGGGAAAAGATTTGAAAGCCTTCGAAATAAGATTCCCAGGGGTTATCCCTGGAATCTACCAAGAGTTCCTAATATGTGAATGAGTACCAAAATCCTAAATATTCCATGACTCAACCTTAATCCTAGGGCAGGCTCGCAGTAGTACAGAAAAGCTCAAGTACTACCACGACTTCGCATTAATTGCAAAGACTGACCTACATGGGCCACCACTAAAAACGTGTCACGACCCGCACCCGGATATACGGGTACGAATACGTGGGCCACGCCCAGCCTACGCCGCGGTATCGGCGGTAGAACGCTGTCCAGTATACTATACTAACTACAACATCTAAGATCCATATCTATAAAATGTACTCATGTCACATCATGAAAACTAAGGAAGATAAGACAAGAAATAATTACAATATTACTAGAACAACTAGAATCTACAATGATCATAAGACAGAAAAATAAAGAAGGAACAACAAGACTAACTAAGGATAACTACCAGGCAACTCACATAGAAGAATAGTGAGATCCACCTCAGCTAGCAACATCATGTAGTCCAAAATTGAGGGCACAACTACTCCTAAAATTTTGTCAACATATCCAGTCAGGATGGAACGAGCACAAATCTCAAATAACAGTTCTAATTATACGATATTGAAAATGTAGCAGTAAATAGAGAGAATATACAAGAAATTATGAAATGTACATGTGAGTATCATGGCAAGGTAAGCTGTAAATCTAGAGCTAGAACAAGGCAAGTAAAACTGATCATGGCATGTACAAGAATCAAGAATCATATATCTAGGTGTGTGAGTACTAGCTACAACATGTGGCCGGATTGGGTCTGCACAAGGTTATGATCTAGCCAACCATACGTGTGGTGTATGATTGGCATTCACAAGGTTCACAAGATATACAAGACGGGTATTGACCACACATCTATACTAATACTCCCCGTCCCCAACTTGTATAGTGGATCCAACCATGACACATCATGACACGCGATTCTCTGAGAGGGTAGCTAGCCTTCGCAGGAATCGTGTCTATACAATGCACAAGGAACAAGAAATACTTGCACAAGATATACCAAGGAGAGCGAGAAATAATATCTCATGACGGGATCCAGGGAAATACCAATCCGTGCGAACAATGTGTCAAGAGAACAAGGGTATCTACACTAAATACAAGAAACATAGACGATATCATAAAACAGAAATATTATCAGAGAATGTACTCGCCTGAGATCTGGTGGAATATGTCAACTGGTCCAAGAACAGTGCCTCGAGGACCTATAGGTGGAATACTGTATCAATATAAGGGTTTGGAAGTAAAATCAACTCATACTAAGTCAACCAGGTCACAAGAAGTCAAACTAGGTCAAGGCAAGTCAAACTAGGTTAATCTAAGTCAAGGGTTGACTTATAGTTGACTTTTGGTCAACTGTCAACTCTGGTCAAATTTGACTAACATTGACTAACAGTTGACTTTGGGTCGACTGGTCAACTTCGGTCAAGTTCTGGTCAATTTTAGGCTACGGTTGACTTCCGGTTGACTTTTGGTCAAAATAGTCAACTATGGTCAACCAAGGTCAAAACTAGTCTAACCTAGGTTAAATGTTGACTCTACTTCGACGTTCAGTCAAATTAGTCAACCATGGTCAAACTGGGTCAAAGTTAGTCTCTATAAACATTCACAGGGTCAACTTATGAATTTCAGTGATTTAGAAATCACTGAAATCGACGGGTCTCTAAAACAACCAAAATAAGAAAATATTATAATAATAGGGTAAAAACCTACAGATGTTGTCGGATGGTGAAACAACCATTACCAACATGTCCAGAATGGTCAAAATAGCTAGAATAGCCTGTCCAAAAGTCCAATTTGGATACAGGAGCAAAACGGTAATTTCGGGTCAAAATGATGTCCGCTGTTGGACACTTTGTACCGAAAAGCGTGTTAGGATAGAAGTCTACAAAATCTAGCAAATTATATGTCCACGAATCCAGAATGATGATACGAACCCAACGGTATGTCCAAAATAGGATTCCGATGTGCCGATCTCAAAATGATACGTTGACGCGGACATTTGGAATCCGGTTTGCACGAAAATGCGTGTCGGAGCAATTGTCTTCAAAACTCAACAAATTTTATGTCAACGAGTCCAGAATGACGATACGAACTCTACGGTATATCCGGAATTGGATTCCGATGAGCCGATCTCAAAGTGACCCGTTGACTCAGAAAGTGGGACCCGCTTTGCACCGAAATGTGTGCCAGGGCCCACGTTCTCCAAATATAACAAACTTTATATGAAAACATGCCAGAACGACGCCACGAGTCTACTGGTGGTGTCAGAAATTGAATCTGGAGTCCTAGGTTCAAAATCGGAATTTAACAAGTACAATACTATGAATTTGAACGGCCAACTTTGGCGTCGAATTCGACCGACCTAACAAGCTCAAACTGAAATGTAATCTAAAGGGGGCAAGAAGAGGGTTATACCAGCTGTGCACCGGAACTGACGGTGCATAAAACGGAGCTGCGACGGCGGAGTTACGAGTCGACAAAGTCGGCATCGTAAAACTGTACACAATTAAACGGTCAACTTTGCGGCCAGATTTGATGTATCAAACGACATAATTAACGGACAAAATTTGACAGATACAAAGGGGTATATACCGAGATTGCGACGGAAGAAACTCGCCGATCCAACGGTCGGATTCCCCGGGAAACGCGTACGAAGTCGCTGCGACGAGGCGCCAATTCTGGACTTCACGCGCGCGTGTCGACGGAATTTCGTGAAAAATGCACGAATCGCCTCGACGGCGCGTCCCGGAGGACGTTGGCCGCCACGGGAGGGTGCGGGGGTGTGCGCCCGGCCAGGGGGGGCCGGCCACGCGATGGCTCACGGCCATCCGCCGGCGGCGGCGGCGCTGAACCGCCGGCCAGGGCGCGCGGGGTGCTGCTGCCCCTGCTGCAGCTGCTGCTGCGTGGCGTTGTTGCAGCTCGCCGTGCGCGCGACGGCGCAACCACGTGGCAGCGACGGTGGTGCAGCGGGGCACGGCGGCGAGCGGCGCGGCCACGGCACCCGGCGGCTGGGGTGGTGGTGCGTGAAGGTGATGATGAGGGTGGTGTTGATGGAATGGTGAAGGTGAAGGTGATGATTAATGGTGATGGTGGTGGAACGATGGAGAAGTGAGGAAGATGGAGGCTGGGCTGTGCTCGGGAGGAGGTTGGGAGCTGTCGGCCATGGGAGATGTGGGGAGCTCGGCTAGGAAAGGGTGCTGTGGTGTTTAGATAGATAGAGAGTGTGAGGAATTAATATTTGAGTGTGTGTGTATATTAATGTATAAAGAGAGTGAGAGAGATATTATTAGAGAGAGAGGAAAGATATTTTAGAGAGTGAATAAAGAGAGAGGGGGTGTTCGTACACAGCAAGGGGGGGTTGTGTGTGCTGGGGTGAGAGAGAGAGAGATTTAGATATTTGAGAGAGAGATATTTTATAAATATATATGTATATATATTATGTAAAAGAGAGGTAGAGATATTTATATAAAATAACGTATTCTCAAATAGGGAAAAATACAGACACATCAGGGGGATATATGGGCAGTCATGGTAGGGTCCACGCCAAACTGGGTCGGACGTTGGGCTAAGTTTGGACAAGGTCGAGGCCAAGATTTAATTAATTAATAAATTAAACAATTTAAATCATGGATAAAATAGGAGCACAAGGGAGGTCGAAATTGTGGCACGTAAGTTGCACCTGTATAGTTTACTCAAAACAAGCCAGGGCCATATATTGGGTCGTCTGGATTGGACCGATGTCGGGCCCGAAAATTAAATTGGAAATTAAATCACGAATTACGGTAGACGATAAATTGGTCGAAATTGACCCGAAAGTTGCGCGAAGAAATTGGAGCACAAGGAGACAAGTTCGAGTGGGACACGATATATCAATATGAAGATAATCTCATCTACTACAAACTTCAAGAAGGAAGTTTCCAGAGACTGGCATCCCTGATGCTCTAGAATTTCAAGTCACGGTAAAGAGCATTTAATGATCGAAATTAACTATATAGAAATGAATTATTGAAAATAATTCATTAGAAAATTCAAAAAAAATAATTCGGGAAATTCAGGGGGCTTACATTTACAAGAGGGAACCATTTAGTTGTGTGGCTACTTCTAGTATTTGAAGTTCAAACTTGGGGACAAGGAATTAATGGATCGGGTGCAGCTGTGGACAAAGGGAATACCCAATAGCATTCAAGCTGCACTCTTCCATTCCCAAGTTTGGGCTTGGGACAAGTGGCTAGTTGGTAGGGATTTTAGGCTAGGGGTGATTTATGCCATGGGTTTTAGGGCTGTTGTGCCAAGACAAACCAAAAAAGAAAAAGAAAAAGGAGAAGAGAATGGATCATTCCACAATCTAGTCCAGTTGTGGCTGTCACCCCCAGTTTTCAGAAACAGGAGTATTTTTGTCATTTTATATTTTTGAATATTTTTAAAATTTATTTTATTATTTATGATATTATTTTGGGGTTGAAATTTATTTTATTATTTATGGTATTGTTTTGGGGTTATTTGAGTCGGGTTCGAATTTTAACTCAATCCGACTTGAAACGGGGACCCGGGGGTAGTTTGACTCTAGTGGGACCCACACACTAGTTAGGCATGGCCCACATGATATTAATTTTAGTCCACATGATAGAAATATTTTAGTTAGAGGTTAGACTAATTATTATGGATAAGGTTAGTGTGATTAGAGACTTTAGAATTACTAATTTAGCCCCAACCAATTAGCCATTTCCTAATACTCATAGAATAGGTTAGTGAGGGCATTTTGGACCTTACCATAATAGGACAAATAGCCCCATATGGCCAGCCACTTTGGGAGAGGATAGGCTCAAGTTCATTTCATTATTCTTATCCACACTCTCTCTCTTGTTCTTTTCCAAATTCCTAGAGAGCAATCACTAGCAATTTCTCCACCAAATCCTTCTATTTCACCACCAAATCTTCTACTTTCCTTCTCCATTCTAGCCAAGGAGGAAGCTACCCAAGTTTGGGAGGATTCGGAGCTCGTTCGTGTCCTTTTGGAATCTCTATGTGTCGGTGTCGCTCCGGGAAGGCTTTTCTTCGATTCGATCTACCGGGAGGTATAAATCCCTTCTCCTTTTAA
Organism: Iris pallida; assembly: GCA_029216955.1. Taxonomy (NCBI): domain Eukaryota; kingdom Viridiplantae; phylum Streptophyta; class Magnoliopsida; order Asparagales; family Iridaceae; genus Iris; species Iris pallida. The sequence continues at coordinate 9,166,832 of JANAVB010008794.1, forward strand.
TTTTCTCATGCATATAAGTCTATTTTAAACCCATAGGAATGACCCCCATGGTTGTATCTCCATTGTGTCCATTTCGTGTCCATTTGGAGGTCATAGGAGTGTCCTTTGTGTTGTGGTTGTGTCCATGTGGGAAAACCCCAAATTTGGACACACTATGTGTTGTTGTTATGTATGAATGAATTATTACATGTTTAATCTCATATTTTTGTATTGGAGATGTGTTCTATAGTGTCTCATATATATATATATATTAGTGTAGAGAGTGAGTTCTTGATATATTATGTTATATACTTGTGTTCTTTTGTCTCAAACTACCCAAATCCGTCATGATTTTTATCCACGTTTTTAATTTCAGCCCTAACTTAGAAATGTCATAACTTCTAGCTCAAAGCTCGGTTTAATCTTCTATTTTTTTTAAAAGAAGCGTATTGAAGTTAGCTTTCCAAAAACATATATTAATAGGCCTAATTCTTTCTGTAACTTTCTGGAGAATTATTTGAGTGTCAGCTGTACGAAAGACAAACGCGTTCTCGGTGTTTTCACGATTTCGGGAGTTTTCGGAAACGAAAACGCGATCCGTTTGAAGTTTCGGAAAGCTAACACATAGATCTATAACATACTTTAATCCTAGATTTTAATTCATGCTGAGATGGTACAATATTGATTATTAGTATGAGTTACTATTCGGCATATGCATTTTGTGCACCCTTGTGTGTAATATAATGTTCTATTTGATTTTAACCCATGTTAATGTATATACATTATGTAATTAAGTAGAGAATGCAAGCATAAGTAAATGTTTAAATAAATGATGTATGAGGTGTAAGTATCCTATCTAATGTAAGCATGTATAAGTATGACTTGTAATGAATATGTAGGTTCCATAGTATGTAATATAATAATAGATGTAATGTATGTAATATACAAGTTAATGAGATATAATGTTCTATGTTAACACAAATCCTATATTACCTCATGTACCCCTTACACTATGTAGACACTATCACACTTGGCACTTTGTTCACTTATACTTTTACACTCTTTGATATGTATACACTATGTATGCCCATTTAACCCTCACTTGCCCTTTGCCATGTTCACATACACACACATAGCCTCTTAAATAAGTATTTATGAATACAGTTAACTTAGCTATGTATGTATATTATATATATGTTAGCATATTGTGTTGTAATATATAAGTTTATATAACCATTTGAAATGCCATGATTATAAACCTAATGTTGAATATTAATATATGCATGTGTATATATGTGTAGACATATATAGTTTAAAGTAATAGATTACCTAGTGTATATCCAATGTGAATTCTTGCCTATTTGAGTATTGAATAATTGCATGCTATATAGAGTTGGGTGTATGTTGGCTTGTATAGCCTTGTATTGATGTGTGCTTGATAGGATAGTCTTGGTTAGGCCTAGTAAGACTTGCTGGGTTAGGACATGACCTAGTTTGACCTAGTTTGACTAGTACAGTTGACCAGAGTTGACCAAGGGTTGACTTTGGCCTAGTTTGACCTAGATTCATGTAGAATGCATTGTAGTACTTTATATTACCCTTCTGGACATGTTGTGACTTATGCTGTTCTAATTAGGAGCCAGACACCTCTTCTCGGACAGTATCTTTACCTTGGACATTCAGATAGCAGGCGAGTACATTCTTTGATCATTTCATAACTTGTTTAGAATTATATTTCTGCTCTAGTTTACCTTATTTGATGCTGTCACGATATTATCACGGATTGGTACTATATGGATCCCTACATTGAGATGTTATCCCCCTCGGAAGCATCGGATACATTATGTCATGTGTTTCATGTACATCATGTATTCCTCGCTCTCATGTTATTCATGTTTCTCATGTGCTTCATGCTCGTTCATGCATGCTCGTGTACTCTCATGTGCTCTCATGAATCGATCATGTTTCTCATGTATCTCATGTATAACCTATATTGCATGTGCACTCATTTATGAGCCTTCATGTAAATTTCATGTACACCCATTTTTGGGCCCCCCATGTGAACTTTATGTGCACTCATGTATGAGCTCTCATGTATACTTCATGTGCACCCATTTATGGGCTTCATGTGAAAACCATGTACGTAACATAACTTGTTTGGATCCTTGTGTATTGATTGGGGTATGGGGGAGTATACATAGCCATATGAACAATTCCAAAGTAGTATAGCCATGTGCACCTCTTTAGTATAGTCATGTGCAAATCCAGTCGTTCACATGTCGACTTTGTACTCTAAATCACTAGTCACTGGTAGCTCTCTACTTATAGTAGATATTTCTATTACAGTTCTCTCTCTGTTTACATCATGTACTTTCTTTCAGTTTCATGTATCGTACTCTCTTGCATGTTTATATTTTCTAACCTGTTATGATCTGCGTGAGATGTATTGTGCTCGCTCCTGTCCAGACTGGACCTGTTGATAAATTTTACAGATAGCCTGGGATTGCCTGCTAGCCTAGAGGAGACACAGTAGAGGTTGTTTAGATAGTTATTTCATTTTGTCTGGAGTTGTATTTACTTGTGGATTACTGTATTTGAGTTTTGAGATGTATTTCTGGGATTATGTATCTTAGACACTTAGACTTCTATCTCCTGTATCTCTTTTGGATTTCATGTTTATCTATCTTTATCATTCTACCTTAGATTGTGATTGAGTTGTACCTCTGTGTTGGCCTCCTTATGGAGAGTATTCATATTATGCTAGTTATAGTTCATGACCTAGAACAGCGTTCTACCGCCGACACTGCGGCATAGGTTGGGCGTTGTTACGTACTCGTACCCTCACGGTGGGTGCGGGTCGTGACACGTTTTTAGTGGTGGCCCATGCAGGTCGAGTTTGTGTAGGGATATTCGAATTAGAGTACCACTACAGCCTGCAGTAGAATTAGGATATATTTTTTGAATGTACTCAATCACAGTTAGGATTTTTTGAGAGATTTCTTGGACGACCCTTGAGAATCTTATTTTAACTTCGATTTGAAATCTATTTTTCCCTGATTTGATTTACCTTTACTTCCTGTTATTGAACTTGATTTTGATGGATTATTGTTGAATTTCGAATCTTGATGTTAGTGGTTGAATTTGAGTCTATATTTTTATGATTTTTGATGGATTATTGTTGAATTTTGAATCTTGATGATAGTGGTTGAATGAGTCTGTATTTTTATGATTTTTGATGGATTATTGTTGAATTTTGAATCTTGATGTTAGTTATTGAATTTGATTTTGTATTTATATGTATATGTACATTTTTTGGAAATAAGGTATAACCTGATAACATACTTGATAAGGACAGTGAGAAAGGTAAAAGTCTACTTTATTATGGAATTTAGAATTTATTGCTGTCATATTTGCTAGCATGACAAGGACGTAGAGCCTGATATAGCTATACTTATCTTAGTTATGAAATCTAGATTTTCTTGCAGCCATACCGGGTGGCGTGGTAAGAATTCTAGATAACATGATTATAGGCTGTATGCCTTATTATGGACTCTATCGTTTATTGCAGCTATGCTTATTGGCGTGGCAGAATTCAGACAACATAATTTCAAGAAGACGCATATGATTATCAGATTGTACCTTAAATATTTTTGAACATGTTTTCTCTACTTTTGTTTCAGTCATTCAAAAAAAAAAAGAGAATTGTTATTTGTTTGTTTTGTTTTGTTTCTCATTTATTTAACTTAGGAGTAGCTTTAGCTGTTTTTATAAACTTTGTGTAACTTCTTACTATGAAATTCTTCTTAATACAATGAATCGATGATTTTGCTAGACTTTATCTTGGATTTGAAAATTTAGCTCTGGGTTTCAAAATGGGTTTTTCTTTTAAACAGATAAGCAAAAAACAGATTTTATCGTTATTTCTTTCTTGCTATTATTCTTGTATTAAATAATAATAATAATACTGTCTTGATTACGTCAATCACCTGCTTGCAACCTTGGTAGGAATCTAATTGTTGGTCTTAACGTAGAATTAAAATTTTATATTGGGGCATGAGAATATATATGAATATATATAGTGGACACTTTCCTGACACTTATGCATGCTACACTTGATTTCCACCTATCTGAATACATATTAATATGTCGTTAATGTTTAAATTTTCAAAACCCCAATATTTCCGATTCTCTGCTTTTCCTAGCTTAACTCGTAATTTAAATATAAAATTTCATGATAATAGTTTTATTTATATCACTGCACATGTATGTTATACGTAGGGTTTCAATTCAAAAAAAAAAATTTGGTTGAGTTTTGTGTTTAAATTTGTCAAATCTGAGACTGTGTGCATATTAATCCTTAATACGGGATTTTAAATGTTAGTTCAAATTGATTATTTTAAATGTAATATTTAGAGCAGTGTACATTGTTGTAGTAGGGATATAAAATTTAGGTTCCATATTCTTACATGTTAGGTTGTGATAAACATTGAGTTGGTTTTGATGTGCAAATTCTCTAAAATCCTGAAAATTGAATACATGTTAACATTTTTACATTGATTTCCATATTTAGTTCAATTTCAGATTTAACATATAATATTGAACTGTATGCGTAGATAAATGTATTGATAGTATATTAGGGTTTCATTTCTATCATGTTAGGATGTATTGGGAGCATTGAGATTAGTTGTGATGTTTCAAACTCCTAAATTTTGAAATTGCATTATGTTAATATTGCACTGGTTTAAATGTTAGCTTATTTTCAGATTTTGTATATAAATGCTGAACTAAAACTGGGTTTAACCTTTCAATACTAAGCTATAACCCTGTACAAGGACACACACACACCCTAACTTAGTATACCCTGTCATGTAACCTAACTCTTCCTCTCTATGTCATGATTATATCTATATAGATATATATAGAGCTTAGGCATACATGTTATAATGTATATACATACATAACTAAATCTCTACCTCTTTATATATACATATATACATGGTTAGCCATGCATGTTATGAGCAAATGAGTTGTGTATTGTAGATTGTTTAACCAATATGCCATGATTAGTGTAACTTGATAGTTATTGTTTGAAACCCCAAATCCTCCTATGCACTTTCATGTATATTTCACATACACACACGCCTATTATCTAACCATATGAACATGTCCACATACACCCATACGCACACGAACTACATAACTTGTACATAATGCTAGCTTTTCCCTCTCTAACGCTATATATATAAATATATTGTGATTGGATTTTCATGCAATTGTCTTTCATTCTTTAACTTTTGATTTTGATTTTCTTGAATAGTACCCCTTATTAGATAAATGGTAGTTAACTTTATTTTATTTTGATAAGTACCAGTTTTCATATAGGATGGTAGAGTACCTTACAGTCTTGATGATTGTTATTTCTGTATATTTTCTAGTTTAGCACCCTTGTGTGTTTTGATATCCTATGACTGTTTTGGTTTAGCATGACTAGTATACCTAGATGAGACTTTCACTACCACCGTATGCCATGACCCTGTATGTCATCCTTTTAAATCGTATGATTGTTTAAGTTCCGAGACTTTGATTGTGGGGGGTTTGAACTAGAAGGAGTATGAACAGTTTAATTTCGAGGACAAAATTTTTCTAAGGTGGGTAGACTTGTAACACTCAGTTCTCTAAAATGAGGGTAATTTTAAAATTTTGTAATTTTAATCATTTATTGATTTGACATTTAAATCATGATATAATTTTTGGTAATTTTTAAATCATTTTAAAACTATTTAAAATCATGACTTGTGATTTTGATATTTTGCTAGTGAAACCCTAGAGACTGTTTGACCTAGAGCCTAACCATGTGATTAGGATATTTTAATGTCATTTCTGGCCTAAGGATATTTTATATTTGACCTCTTTGAATTATTTTGATATTTATTGCGTTGGTGATTGTTGATTTTGACCTTTGATAGGTGTGATTTTGTGATGGTTTTGTGTCCGTATCGGACACGTATCAGTTTTTATTTACAAATGTTTGATGTGCCTCAAAGAGATTTTTTTTATTGCTATTTTTTTTGAAAAGTATTTGAATGAGATTGTTTTCTGCATGTGTTTTCTGTGATTGCTTTATTTTAATTTCGAGGACGAAATTTTTTTAAAGTGGATAGATATGTCACCCCCAGTTTTCAGAAACATGGGTATTTTTGTCATTTTATATTTTTGAATATTTTTAAAATTTATTTTATTATTTATGATATTATTTTGGGGTTGAAATTTATTTTATTATTTATGGTATTGTTTTGGGGTTATTTGAGTCGGGTTCGAATTTTAAATCAATCCGACTTGAAACGGGGACCCGGGGGTAGTTTGACTCTAGTGGGACCCACACACTAGTTAGGCATGGCCCACATGATATTAATTTTAGTCCACATGATAGAAATATTTTAGTTAGAGGTTAGACTAATTATTATGGATAAGGTTAGTGTGATTAGAGACTTTAGAATGACTAATTTAGCCCCAACCAATTAGCCATTTCCTAATACTCATAGAATAGGTTAGTGGGGGCATTTTGGACCTTACCATAATAGGACAAATAGTCCCATATGGCCAGCCACTTTGGGAGAGGATAGGCTCAAGTTCATTTCATTATTCTCATCCACACTCTCTCTCTTGTTCTTCCCCAAATTCCTAGAGAGCAATCCCTAGCAATTTCTCCACCAAATCCTTCCATTTCACCACCAAATCTTCTTCTTTCCTTTTCCATTCTAGCCAAGGAGGAAGCTACCCAAGTTTAGGAGGATTCGGAGCTCGTTCATGTCCTTTTGGAATCTCTATGTGTCGGTGTCGCTCCGGGAAGGCTTTTCTTCGATTCGATCTACCGGGAGGTATAAATCCCTTCTCCTTTTAATTTCCTCATGCATATAGGTCTATTTTGAACCCATAGGAATGACCCCCATGGTTGTATCTCCATTGTGTCTATTTCGTGTCCATTTGGAGGTCACAGGAGTGTCCTTTGTGTTGTGGTTGTGTCCATGTGGGAAAATCCTAAATTTGGACACACTATGTGTTGTTGTTATGTATGAATGAATTATTACATGTTTAATCTCATATTTTTGTATTGGAGATGTGTTCTATAGTGTCTCATATATATATATATATATATATATATATTAGTGTAGAGAGCGAGTTCTTGATATATTATATTATATACTTGTGTTCTTTTGTCTCAAACTACCCAAATCCGTCATGATTTTTATCCACGTTTTTAATTTCAGCCCTAACTTAGAAATATCATAACTTCTAGATCAAAGCTCGGTTTCATCTCCCATTTTTTTTAAAAGAAGCGTATTGAAGTTAACTTTCTAAAAACATATATTAATAGGCCTAATTCTTTCTGTAACTTTTTAGAGAATTATTTGAGTATCAGCTGTATGAAAGACAAACGCGTTCTCGGTGTTTTCGCGATTTCGGGAGTTTCCGGAAACCAAAACGCTATCCGTTTGAAGTTTCGGAAAGCTAACACATAGATCTATAACATAATTTAATCCTCGATTTTAATTCATGCTGAAAAGGTACAATATTGATTATTAGTATGAGTTACTTTCGGCATATGCATTTTGTGCACCCTTGTGTGTAATATAATGTTCTATTTGATTTTAACCCATGTTAATGTATACATTATATAACTAAATAGAGAATGCAAGCATGAGTAAATGTTTAAATAAATGATATATGAGGTATAAGTATCCTATCTAATGTAAGCATGTATAAGTATGGCTTGTAATGAATATGTAGGTTCCATAGTATGTAATATATTAATAGATGTAATGTATGCAATATACAAGTTAATGAAATGTAATGTTCTATGTTAACACAAATCTTATATTACCTCATGTACCCCTTACACTATGTAGACACTATCACACTTGACACTTTGTTCACTTACACTTTGACACTCTTTGATATGTATACACTATGTATGCCCATTTAACCCTCACTTGCCCCTTTGCCATGTTCACATACACACACATAGCCTCTTAAATAAGTATTTATGAATACAGTTAACTTAGCTATGTATGTATATTATATATATGTTAGCATATTGTGTTGTAATATATAAGTTTATATAACCATTTAAAATGCCATGATTATAGACCTAATGTTGAATACCAATATATGCATGTGTATATATGTGTAGACATATATAGTTTAAAGTAATAGATTACCTAGTGTATATCCAATGTGAATTCTTGCCTATTTGAGTATTGAATAATTGTATGCTATATAGAGTTGGGTGTATGTTGGCTTGTATAGCCTTGTATTGATGTGTGTTTGCTAGAATAGTCTTGGTTAGGCCTAGTAAGACTTGCTGGGTTAGGACATGACCTAGTTTGACCTAGTTTGACTAGTGCAGTTGACCAGAGTTGACCAAGTGTTGACTTTGGCCTAGTTTGACCTAGATTCATGTAGAATGCATTGTAGTACTTTATATTATCCTTCTGGACATGTTGTGACTTGTGTTGTTCTAATTAGGAGCCAGACACCTCTCCTCGGACAGTATCTTTACCTTGGACATTCAGATAGCAGGCGAGTACATTCTCTGATCATTTCATAACTTGTTTAGAATTATATTCCTGCTCTAGTTTACCTTATTTGATGCTTTCACGATATTATCACGGATTGGTACTATATGGATCCCTACATTGAGATGTTATCCCCCTCGGGAGCATCGGATACATTATGTCATGTGTTTTGTGTACATCATGTATTCTCCGCTCTCATGTTATTCATGTTTTTCATGTGCTTCATGCTCGTTCATGCATGCTCGTGTACTCTCATGTGCTCTCATGAATCGGTCATGTTTCTCATGTATCTCATGTATAACCTATATTGCATGTGCACTCATTTATGAGCCTTCATGTGAATTTTATGTGCACCCATTTTTGGGCCCCCCATGTGAACTTCATGTGCACTCATGTATGAGCTCTCATGTATACTTCATGTGCACCCATTTATGGGCTTCATGTGAAAACCATGTACGTAACATAACTTGTTTGGATCCTTGTGTATTGATTGGGGTATGGGGGAGTATAAGTAGCCATGTGAACAATTCCAAAGTAGTATAGCCATGTGCGCCTCTTTAGTATAGTCATGTACAAATCCAGCCGTTCACATGTCGACTTTGTACTCTAAATCACTAGTCACTGGTAGCTCTCTACTTATAGTAGATATTTCTATTACAGTTCTCTCTCTGTTTACATCATGTACTTTCTTTCGGTTTCATGTATCGTACTCTCTTGCATGTTTATATTTTCTAACCTGTTATGATCTGCGTGAGATGTATTGTGCTCGCTCCTGTCCTGACTGGACATGTTGATAAATTTTACAGATAGCCTGGGATTGCCTGCTAGCCTAGAGAAGACACAGTAGAGGTTGTTTAGATAGTTATTTCATTTTGTCTGGAGTTGTATTTACTTGTGGATTACTGTATTTGAGTTTTGAGATATATTTCTGGGATTATGTATCTTAGACACTTAGACTTCTATCTCCTGTATCTCTTTTGGATTTCATGTTTATCTATCTTTATCATTCTACCTTAGATTGTGATTGAGTTGTACCTCTGTGTTGGCCTCCTTATGGAGAGTATTCATATTATGCTAGTTATAGTTCATGACCTAAAACAGCGTTCTACCGACGACACTGCGGCGTAGGTTGGGCGTTGTTACGTACTCGTACCCTCACGATGGGTGCGGGTCGTGACAGTGGCCAAGAGAGAAATGGGACAAGGGGCTAGCTTGAATTTTTGGCTACAAATTTATATACTAAGCCTACTAAAATAATTAAAAAAATATATCATTTCTATTTTCCTTCTAAAAATTCTATCGTAATAAGATGCTAAAATTATTTCAACATTCAAGTATCACACTATATCCAGTTAATAAGAATAAATAAAATAAAATTTAATGATATTAGATATATACTCTAACTAACTATATGTAAAGTAATTTCATACTTTTATTTTAGTAACAATAGTATATAAATGATTATAATAAGTTAATTTTAAAAAAAAGGAGGGGGCTGTTAGGAGGCTACACTTGGAGTTGGGGGGGGGTGTCATGAGAGTGGCCATATGAATTTGGGTTGGACATTTAGGTTTGACTGGGCTAGGTTTGGGGCTGGGTGTGATCATGATGATAAATTTAGATCAATTATGATCATTGATGAAATACTAGCATGCATGAGCTCAATTGGATGGCACACAAGTGACATGTGCATAGTAGGCTCAAAATAGGTCAAAATCATATATTCGATCGATTAGATTGGATAGATATCGGGTCCCAAAATTAAATTAGAAGTTAGGTCAAGTTTTACGGTAGATGATCAAATGGCCTAGATTGACCAAAAAGTTGTTCGATGCAAATAGAATACAAGGGAACAAGTTTGAGTGGGACATGATATATCAAAATAAAGATAATCTTGTCTACTATACAACTCATAAAGAAAGTTTCGAGAGATTGACATCCATGGCGCTCCAAATATCAAAGTCATGAAAATGTACATTTAATGATCAAAACTAATTATAATAAAATTATTTATTGAAAATAATTCATTTAAAATTTTTAAAAGAAACCCTAAAATTCAGGGGGCTCACATCACCTATTTGTGTGTCGTATTTATTTGCGTATCGTCTTGAATCTTGTACCGTCTTGATTTGCGTGCATGCCTCGATTTGCTTGTCGTATTAATTTGTGAAGCATCCTGATATTCAGGATGCTTCAATTTATGTGCACGTCTTGATTTACGTACATGTTCTATTTTCTCATTTGTCTCGATATACGTGTCAACTTGAATCTAGTATGCATTTCTATTTACGTGCACATCTTGGTTTACGTGTTCGTATCGATCGCGTGCCTCAATTTTCGTGTAAGATCCTTGCACTACTTACGGAACCTATACGGTATAGCCTCCTGCCATCCTCCATAATTTCTACCATTATATTATTAATTAATTCTAATAATTGTTTATTGTATATTTTGAGGACCTCGATGGACGTGCGAGATTGGATCCAGATCGTCGAAGACTTGCTTACCTAGCCGAGCCCTCTATACAAGTATCCCTTGTCCATCGACGGCTCTTGCCCTCTTCCTGGATTTAATTATAATTAATTACTTTGTAAATGTAAACATATAACTGTGAGTAATATAGCATAGTAGTTGAACTGCCATGAAGAGAACTTAGGATAGCTCAGTGATTACGTCACTATCATTATTTTTCTATAACTGTACAAAAGCAGTCTTATATGGCTATTTCCAAGATATTGTTAACAATTATTTGCAGTATGCAGTCAGGTGCTACGCGTCTAAAGTAATTTTAATGCATAGCTAATCCATAGTGAAGAGATCATGTGTTGACATGGCAGTGTTTCGTGTATCACGCCTCAAGCCACGTGGCGAGCTATACGTGATTCTCGAACACGTTTACTCCCCACTAACTCCTCAGTCTTATGGACCTATTCATTTCCATGCGCCTCTGAGACAGAAGACAGTATATTTTCTGCCTATGCACGCATAACTATTCCAGTAAAGAAAAACTATAAATAGAGGACAGTTCCTTCCTCTTTCGGACATGCACAAAGAGGTTACGTATGCTGCATCTTTGCTAAGAACTTCCAGAGAGATCTTTCAGTGTTAGAGTTCCCTTTGTTGTCAAAATTTCGTCAGTGAACAAGCTTTATTAACCTTTGCATCGGATCGTCAACGGAGTAAATAAGTCGAAGTAGACTTAACTTCCATCGCCCTAATCCATGAATCTATTGTACTCGGAGTTCCTATTAAGGATTCCTGTTGTACTCTTTTCTTTACTTTAATACAAAAGTTTCAGTCCTTTGGACTTTTTGTGTTGAAAAAATAGTAACTCTGTTGGGGACAACTTTCTTCATCGATGAGAAATTGGTGGCACAATCCGATGTCACAAAGATTGGTTCAGTTAAAAATATGTTGGTCGTATAATTTGACCAACAAGCATATGAAGCGTTGCTATCCGACAAAGACTTTACTCCGGCCACCAAGGGATAGAAGGCCAAGCGTGCTCGTAAAGCTTGGGTCCCAAAGTATTCTCTGCTCTTTCCAACATTGTTGATGGCAAGGGAAAGACTATGGCCAACTCTGGCCAAAATAACAACTCGGAGGCACATATATAGCTTAGTGTCAACCATTACTACTTCTAAGGAACTTTCTGCTTCTGAGATGCATAAGGCTTGTTATGCGTCTAAGAAGGTCTCTACTAGTGAGCTTTCAACTAAAATCTGTGCTTCCCGCAGGAATAAGAATACTAAGAAGGCGCATAAACATCATGCACCTAGTAACAAGGCTGTCAATCAAGACTGTTATGATCCGCACCCGGTTTAGGGGCATAAGTGCGTAACAGCGCCCTGCCTACGTCGCAGTGTCGACGGTAGAACGCTGTCTAAGTCTACTAAACTAGCAATGATTATAATGACCTGTCAATATATCTCATCTCCATTTGGAGGACAACAATGATAAAGCAAACTCAATCACAATCTATAAGGAAGAATGAAATAGCACAATAAAAGATACTAGCATAAGAGAAATATTCGGAAGTGCAAAGTATCAAAATACATATCCAGAGTCTAGAGTCGAATATAATAATACAGGTCTGAAATAATAAACAAGCAATCAGATAGTGCTAGAGACAATATCCAGTATAAAACCTATTCTACTGGGTTGCCACTACACTCTCCTCAACAGGAACTAGGCCCTCCTATGCCAAAGTCTCCTGATCTATGCCTACTACGTCCTGCGGACCATAGTAGGTAGTGGACTCGTCCTCGTCGTCTAAAAAATATATCCTGTCATGATTGGAGTAAAATATATTTCCATTAACAGTTCCACTAAATGATATAGACTATGTAACAGTAAATAGAGAGAATATACGAGAATGAGTAAAGTGTATATGAAAGTAGCAAGGCATGATAAAACGGTAAGCAAGAGCAAGAGCAGGTAAAACATGTTATATTATGTATAAGAGTCAAAAAATCTATACTATCAATGTGAGAGAGTACTAGCTTCAACATGTGACCGACTTGGAAACTTGTACGAAAAACATGGCCTGGCTAGTCATACGTGCGATGTATGACTAACACTCACGAAAACAAATATTATGTACGAAAAGGATATGATCACATGTCTACACTACTACTTTCTGCCCCCGACTGGAATAGTGGTTCCAACCATGGCATGTTATGACACGGGATACTCTGAGAAGGTAGCTAATTCACTCAGAAATCGGTGTCTATATAATGCCCAAAAACAATAACGAGGCTTGCACATGGTATGCCAATACACAGGAATAACATCTCATGAAGGGATCCAGAAATACCAATCTGTGTAACCAATCTATCGAGAAACAGGAATATCTACAATAAATATAAAAATATAAAAAATATCATAAACGAAATTTATCAAAGAATGTACTGGCATGCAATCTGGTGTGAAGTATCAACGACGTCCGATATAGTGCCTGAAACACCTAAATATGGAATATTATATCAATACAAAGTTTTGGAATGAATGCAAGTCAAACTAGTCCAATTCTAGGTCATAAAGTCATTTCTAGGTCAACTGGTCAACTCTTGGTCAAACTAGTCAAAACTTGTCAAACTAGTTGTTTCTAAGTTGTATGTATCTATATCCAAGTTATTGTGTCCATACCCCAAGTATCATGGCTACACTAGCTATATGGGATACTAGGGTGTCACACTATAACATATACCTAGGCTTTCAAGATGGTATCTCAACCTATTACCCCAATACCTATATTGGGATTTCCTATACCCATTATCCTAGCTAAACTCTACCCATGAACCCGCATCCTAATATTACCTACCTATAGGTAAGGCCTATTACCTATTGCATTTCATTACCCCTATCCACTCCCTTGATTAAGCTAAACCCTATGATTTATATAGGTAAACCAAAACCTATCTTAATATTACCTAACAAATCTTCCTTAGATAAATTAATTACCTACACATTAACCTTATTTTATATACTACTGCTCTACAGGAAACCCAATCCCCCTTCTTTTCTCTCTACCGATACACACAAGGCCTTCCTAATTGGCTGTCATTGCCCCTATTACAAACAGGGCAAGGAGCCACTACTGCTCTCCACCTGCTGCCTAGTGCAGCAGGTCCTAATACTTGCAACAGTAGGACATATGAGCCATTACCCAAACCTAAAACCCTTGATACACTCACCTGTACCAACTATATTGCTGTTGTTTCACAACCTGTGCACCTACATGTGCACATGTGCTCATATCCTACTTCTACTGTCTAGGTAACTACTCATCCCTTACTCAATTCTTCCACATACCCAACAGTGGCCCATCCTCTTCCATTTTCAGTAAAATACATCCCATATTTACTATACAGGATACACTTACCTGCCTATACTTAACTCCCTAATCTTGCTTGTTTTCCCCTAATTCACTGATACTTCTAACCCTTATTACCACCTGTACAGGGGTTCCTTAACACTCCAAACTGACACACCATGTGAAGCTCCTACCTATCTTAACTGGATTGATAGAACCCCCTTTACTTGTACTTTACTCCCTCATGACCCTGCCATGTGGAGACCCCCCCCCCCCCCCCCCCCCCCCCCCCTCGCTACCCTTTTGCACAGACCCTCCATTGGCCTGTCTCCTAATCTGTGGAGCCCCTAATCTTATTTTGTATACTGCACTGCCTATATGGCAGTGCTGTCCTACCTACAGTCAAGCCCCCAAGCCACCTGCACCATTTCATTGATGCCCGACCCTAAATTCTTGTGACTGTTTCCCCCATTTTCCAACTGTCCAAGCACAGGACTACAACTCCCCTCCCTCTGCTATGATGGCTCAAATGAGATTATGCATTGAAGTTCCTGCACAAAACAGAGGTCATGTTCTGTTGTTTACATTCCTCTAATGCCCCTCTTCCTTCCTCCCTTTCAAAATTGTTCCACTATCTATCTACCTCTTTATTTAATTACTGTCAACTATATATATATATATATATATATATATATATATATATATATATATATATATATATATATAAATATATAGACATATACACATCTATGGATATCCTTCCCTATGTACATGTTCATATGCAAGGCTATCACCCTGTATACTTACTATGAACACATGCATCCACATAGGCTATTTGGCAATCCAAATAGCCATAGTTACCCACATATGCTTATCCCTGCTACACACATATACTCTTGTGTTATATATATATATATATATATATATAAACACAAATATATATATATATATATATATATATATATATATATATATATATATATATATATATATATATATATATATATATATATATATATAATATATATATATATATATATATATATATATATATATATATATATATATATATATATATATATATATAAATATATATATATATATATAATATACAATATATATATATTATATATATATATATATATATATATATATATAATATATATATATATATATATATATATATATATATATAAAACACAAATATATATATATATATAAAATATATATATATATATATATATATATATATATATATATATATATATATATATATATTATATATATATATATATATATATATATATATATATATATATATATATATATATATATATTTTGTGTTATATCTATATATATATATATATATATATATATATATTTGTGTTATATATATATACTAGTCATAACCCGTGCCCATAGGGCACGGTTCAACATTTGTTTAATATATTAAATAAAAGCTCGTCATTACTCTCCTCCCCCCTACTGCTCCCCACCCCCCCCCCCCCTCTCCTCCCCGTCCTGGCGCCCTCCCCCCCACCCCCCACTCACCCCCCCTCCCTCCCTCCCCCCCTCCTGTCCTCCTCCTCCCAGTAGTCGGATCCCACCCCTCTCTCGTAGGCGACGCCCCCTCGAGGGCACGGTTCAACACCCCCACCAGTAAGCATCAAGCCACGTTAAGATAGAAAGATAGGTTATGTCTGGAATTCCAACACATAAAAGCACCAACTCCAAAATTCTCCTTTTTACCTAATTCAAGAAAAAAAAAAGACACTATGTGTCTCTCTCCTCTTCCCCTTAACCAATAGACTTCAAAATATCTCTTTATAAGAATGTAAAGATTCTTGGCTAATTTTAGATGTCGAGAAATATATCGGGCATACAATTGAAGGTCAGTTCTGTCTCTTTTGCCTCAAAAATATGTACCACTTTTTCCCTATTACATCCAATCAATGGAAACAATAAGAGCAATAATAATTAACCATACAACTGTACTATAATTTCTTGAACATTGACACATAAGAAATCTTCTCAGCATGAAATTAAACCATAAACACCACCTACATTGAATGGCCAATAATTAGATTCAAAGAATTATACCTTGTTCAAACTTTCAAGAAGAAAAAAAGAACTCAAAAAAGAAACTTGACAATTTCGCTCAAAATAAAGACCAGCTATGACACGACACGGACACAAAACGGGAACAGGAATTTACTTTGATGTGTCCAACACAACAAAGAACCGACACGTCAGTTTCGAAGTGTCAATGCCTCCAAGAACATCACCATTGTGCAGAAAGATTCAAAGAATCATATTCTATCATATGCTCAACTGATTTATATAATCCAAGTTCCAATCTTTCCATAAAAGAACTCAACTTTTTAAACAGTGATGGGGGACTCACAGTATGCTTCCAAGAACACCACAATTTGCATTAAGTTTCTAAGCGACCTAGATCCAAGATTCGATCTTTCGTAAAAAAAAAAAAAAAAACAATAATAATTATGAGGCCCCCATCATTTAAGGTATTCCCCCTCAAAATCTTGGAAGCTGTGAGGGCAAGCACTGCTCAATAATGCTTTGGATTCCCCATAAAAGCCCACTCTCAATAATGCTCATCCACAACCTTTAATTTATGATTTGAAGATACTAATTAAGTTTGATAAAGATATTTATTTTGCTAGACTTTCAACTAATTGGATTTCAAAAAAATGAATTCTTAGCCTTATGAATATTTTATAAACAAAAGGGGTTTGCCAGATTAGTTTCATAAATGATTTTTGAATACCAAAGATTATCATAGTAATATCAAATATTATTTATAATATTTTGATGATATACTTCAAATTTCAATCAAAAGATCAGTTATTGATTTATTTAAAAATATGAGATTTAAATTAATAGCCATTAAATATTATTTTAAAAGTTGATTGTTTATTCGATCCGAATTTGGATTCATAAGAAGTATTCGATAAGGTGAAATAGTATTTTAAATAATTATAGCAATCGTTTATTGCAATTAGATTGTGTTTGACTTAGATTAAATTTGTGAGAAGATTTACCTATTATAAATTAGTTTATTTTATAATATTGAGAATTATTTTTTAAAGGATTACGATTAGATTGACTTTGCCATTAAGTTTTATATTAGCTAGATGTAGAGTTCAATAAAATATATATTTAGTAAGGATATTAGTCAATAATTTATAATTATATCCCTTTCAACATGAGCCAATCCTCCGCCCATATTTGCAAATGAATCTCGAGTAGCTATTGTTCTTATCCAGCCAGCTATTTCAATCAACCTATAAGGCAAATATTAAAATATAGTATTATCTAATTGTAACCGACCCTTAGTGTACATTTATCTCTTTACATACAGGGTCCCTTCCCATATGTATATCAATATTTCCTCATCCTTTATCCCATGAATACATACATATAGCAACAACAAAAACTTGTCCCGTCCCCGCCTTTCCCGAACCCCTGTTATTACGGCACCACCGCCAGCAAACATCAACTCCGTCCCCGACCCAAACACACCAAAATCCCCATGACCAGCATCCCGAACCCCTCATCACCGCCACCATTGCAAATACAACCACCCCGACCTGGCCATCACCATAGCCTCCATCTCCAACAATCATAATCATCGTCCGCAGAACCATCAACCACAACTGTGTCCAGACCCGTGTTGTCTGTGTCCACCATGTCCATCCCATTCATTAATAGTACACAAAAGATCTCGTGTCCGACACTTACACAAATCGAATCAAAATATAGAATAATCAAAACCTAATCCAAAACCTGACCTAGGCGTGCCCCCGGCGTCGACCAACGACGTCGCCACCTTCGTCCATCTTGTACGTCGCGGGCCAATTCTAGCACCACCGCACCACGACACCATTGTGTCCACAACGACGTGCCAGACCCACTCCAGTCCAGCCGCCCTCCACTCTGGCAGCGCCTCCACCGTGGCCTGTGCTGCGCTCTTTCGACCGCTCCAGTCGCCACGCCTGACGCTGAGGCTCCGAAACATTCCTCCAGCT
>JANAVB010008794.1:9190250-9192640 GCA_029216955.1 Iris pallida
TGGCCTTTCCGTTATCAGACCTAGTTATCAGCTTTGTCTAATCAGTACTAGGTCACATTATGTATATAGGCTACAATCTATTCATGCACTCAAGGTTAACTACTCACCTCCAACCGGGTCTAGTGGCTGCAACTCCCTCCTTGAGTCGGGGCTTCAGCAAGAGGTAGCATACTAGCAAAATCTTGCATCTGGTGTGCACCTGACCCACAATACAGGCACAACCCTTTTCTCTTCCGACAGTCATCCTATACGTGCCCCAACTTCTTACAGAATGAGCAGGTAGGCATCCGCTTATATGGCCTCTGCTGAGCAGGAATCCAAACTAGAATATAGGATATAGACCGATGGTTTGGGCACTCCTGAGGCCCAGGATAGATGCTACTTCTCACTCTCTTGGGACTAGGCTCTCCTCCTCGAAAATGCACTAGGTCCTACAGCTGCTGCATCCTCTGACTCTGCTTCCTCAGGATCTCGGTCTGAAGTCTGTGTCTCTAACCTGTCCTGGAGGAGTCTAAATATTCGAGCCCCCTCGACGGGCAAGACTTCTGAGAATATCGTATGGGGTACCACCCCAAGAGGCAGAGGAGGAGGCGGAGGAAGACTCTCGGTCTCAGATGAAGCAGCAACCATCTTCTGATTCAAAATCATAATGTGAATCAAATATCAATAATTAATAATTATAATTATAAAATTTTAAAATTACCCTCATCTGGAAAACTGGGTGTATGATCGCACCCTTCCTAGGTCAACCCCCAATCAATCAAAGTCGAAGCAACACAATCCTACTGGTCGTGATTTCACAGTCTCGATCGGGGTAGCTATACTATCTAGCAATCAAAACAATATCCTAGCAGGTACTAATAGAATCACACAGGAAAGTGGGAAAGAAACCCATCACCTGCAGCGTCGGTCTCCTCGACCGCCATCGCAAAAGCTCTACCCCTCTGGTGCTGAGCTACAGGTGGCCTAGCTCCCTCAAAAGGAGGTGCAAAGGGACATTCTATCTTCTGGTAGGCTTCAGACCCACAGGAATAGCAAACCTTCAGCCTCTTCCTACACTGCTCCCTGCAGTGTCCCAACTTCTTGCAGTAGGAACAACTGATCGTCTTCGGGTCCTGACCCCGATGCTGATGCTGCACCTGCTGAACCATCACTGGTGCCCGGGTCTGTTGAATCTGAACATGAGGCCTCTTGGCCTGGCCTCCGCTGCTGCTACCACTCTGGAGGTCACGACCCTTCTTCAACTTCAACCCTAGGTCGTCCTCCGCTGCCATAGCCCCAGAAAATATCTCCGTAAAGGTAGCGTTCCGGTCGCTCTTAGTCAGCAACCGAACCTTCCTAATCAAGCCTCGGCGGAACTTCCTCGCCTTCGTCTTCTCAGTCAAGTCATCTATGAACCGGGCCAATCGACCACTCCCCGCGTATTCAGCTACCGTCTGGTTCCCTGAACCAGACCCTCAAACTGTGCCTCTATCCTCCCCAAGGCCACATCAGGAAAGAACTGCTCCTTGAACATTCCTTGAACTGGGCCCCAAGTCTGGCCCTCAACTCCCACCCTGGATCTGTCTGGTACCACGCACGGGCTAAGTCCTGCATTTCTAATCACAAAGTTTCACAAATTTTCGTTCATTGTGCGCGAAGTAATCATCTGCCACACTAGTCAAATTAGGTCAACTAGGTTAAGTCCTAGCCCAACAATCTAACAAGTCTCACTAGCTTAACCAAGCCTAGGCCAGCACTCACACAATCATAAGACAATGTGAACCACAACAATGCATAATATAAAATAGATATATATTAAATACATACCTTCATACATACATGTATATCCCATAACATACATATCTATTTATATGCATATGTTACATCATGCATATTTACATAGTTCATAGATATACATCAGCACTTTACATACCATACTTTTATACATTATATATTTTAACATTCATTACAAGCATTATTTTTACTTACCTTTGATTGATTCATTCATTCATATTGACATTTATTCATGCATATTACATACTTACATGCATCTATTATTATACATTGTATATAACATGTAAAATAGAAGAGAAAAAAAAGAGAAAACTGAAATGGAAAAGGAAGGGAAGAAAATGTAAGGAAAAGGAAAACAGTGGACATATACATGCTTGCATCATATTTCTACATTAACATACATGCTATCATTATATATTGCATTACAATATTTATACCTTATGCTTTCATATCTATCATTACATTAACCCTTGCATTCATATCTACATTCATTATATACTTTCATGCTACATGTATATCATTCTTTCATTCATGCATTTATGCATTGCTTACATACATTATATTAATTGCATTCCTACATGCTGCTGCATTCAACCATATATATACATTAATGT